>CM032875.1:3583584-3616325 GCA_019176425.1 Megalops atlanticus
TTGGATTAGTTTTGCAGTTTCAACTCAAGCCACCACTCACCCTGCCAGCCACTCTTCTATATGGGGCATAATCTGCTACCTTTCTATTACACAGCATTTTGTTTACCTATAACCTCAACAGCAGCATTCCTTTAAAAGAACACATGTAGAGATTTATGGAATTTATCTCTTAAGCTTTCCTGTTTCAGCTGTTAGTAACTGCTTATACTCTGAATGTGTTGCAGCTGAGTTTCTTCCTGTCAGGTGAGCACAGATAAACCAACAAAAAAGATTTGATCCAGAAGGTAAAGATAAATGTATCCTTGGCTGCCACAATGGAACCCGAGAGGAAAATTTCCAATTTTCTATATTTACTAACATTTGCATTAACAATGGTCCTCTCAAAAGCAAAATTATATCTTAATATATGTACCTGTAAGATGTTTCATTCGGGCATCTTTTTGTCTCAAATCAGTATAGACTAGTGTCATCTTAGAGGCCAGTCAACACCTGAGTGCTATCTAAGACATCTACATAAAATATATTCCCTTTATGTGTCAATTTCTTTATTATAAAAGCATATCAAATACAATTTTATTGAGTGATTATTTTCACCTAATAAGGATTCAACTGCCTATGTTAGAATTAGCTGGGGAATCACATGAGTTAGTGCTCTGTTACAGAAGTAATTCTATTATTATACCCTTGGTTGAGGCCCACCTAATACATCTGTTTGTCTTTTCTCTGATTGGTTTGGTTAAGTCCTTCCCGTCCTCACCTCAGGTGGTCTGTCCGTCTGCATGATGAGGGCGAAGGTGGACAGATGGTTGCAGGTGCACACGGTGTGAGTGGTGTTGGTCTCTGTGAGCTCACAGCCATCCACGATCCACCTGCTCTGATTCCAGTACACACAGGTGAGCTGGCCCTCAGGGTCCACCTGCCGAGAAAGGGAGGGAGGCACAGCACATACCAAATCAACATTCAAATCAATGGGTCCCACTGATGGAAACCAGAAACTACAGTGACTGATACAACATCAAAAGCTACAGCAGAGGCACTCAACCCTGGTCCCACAGTCCTACAGGTTCAGGTGTGAATGAGTAAAGACTGAAGTTATTGGAGTGTCATTAGAGGTCATTTAGAAGCTATAATGGGTGATCAGTTTGTGTTTGGTAAGTGTATGAAGTTTGTAAAGACTAAAGTTAGTATGTTATTCTGGGTCAGTGAGAGGTATGGATGGAGCAAGGACTCACTGTGAGATGTCTCAGGGTAAAGTTGACTGGTTCAGGCAGCATTGTGTTTTTGGTATTGGGGAGGGAGGCAGAGACCACATTGGACATCATGGTCTTGTTGGTCTCTCTCTCTGTGTGAAAGAATTCAGCCTTCAGCACATCCTCCATGTTGGCATAGGCTATGAAGACCACTGCTCCAGATCCTGCAGAACAGACCAACAGAACCAACAGAAATCAGAAACTTACACAGAACACAGACCCTTCATTCAAATGTAGGCTTCCCTTCAGAACTTCTAAGGGGCATAACCTACATATATCACCAGTTAAAGTTATAATGTTGTCTTATTGAGCCATATGTGGTCATGTGTGAGTTACCAGCTGACAAAATGATTTTTGACAACATCACATAAATGCATTAAAGGGTTCCTTCAAATACTGAAATATCACATTAATTACATACACTGCAAAGTGTGATGTTAAAATGTCAGATAAAAATGGAATAAAAAGATCCAAAAAGATCGAGTAATGAACAGAACACTGTGTGATTGGCTGAGGTGTGGACTGTGGACTCACCATTATTTTTCTTAGCGATGCTGAGTAGATCAATTTTCAGAAGGTTGTCTCTGGCTTTTAGCTGAGGTGTGTCAGTCAGGTTGGCTTCTGGCCCGATGGCAAATGTTTCCACCTCTTATAGAAAAGCAATAAAAATGAGATTGTGAATTTGTTGTTTGTAAATGAACAAGTACAAGAGGCGGGTTCGAGAGATGCTGCCCTTGTATTTTGGGACACAGAGGTGATCCAAGGTAGCAGAGCGCAGCACGCTTGCAGGCTTGTAGGCCTCGATCATGTCCTGTATGTATTGGGGGGCCGATGCATTAAGTCCCTTAAAGGTTAGTAGAAGGGTCTTCAACTTGATCCTCAGCGCAAATGGTAGCCAGTGGAGGGACTCAAGGAGAGGTGTCACATGGGCCTTCTTGGGGAGGCTGAACGTCAATCGGGCTGCTGCGTTCTGGATAAACTGCAGCGGTTGGTTAACGTTTGCCGGGAAGCCAGCAAGCAGTGAGTTGCAGTAGCCCAGTCATGACAGGATGACAGTCTGGATCACCACTTGGGCTGAGTATATGGAGGGGTAAGGTCTTCCTGATGTTTAATAACAGAAATCTACAGATCCTGGTTGTGGCTGCAATACGGTCTTTGAAGGATAGATTGCTGTCCCCTAGGTTTTTGGCAGCGTGGTTGCCATTACCTTTGCGTTGTTCGAATCCCTGCTTGGGGTACTTACCCCAGAATCGCCTCTGTAAATACCCAGCTGTATGAATGGATAAAAATGTAAAAATTGCAACCTATAAGTCTATATAGATAAGTTTCTGCTAAATGTCAATATGAAGTATTGAGTTATCTCTGCTTTTCTTGTACTGGCTACATGCAGGTGTCTTGGCGGATTGCATGAATTTTGCTTTGATGCTCCTGCATGAGTGGTAAGGGATGTAGCGTTGAGGTGAACTTCACAGCATAAAAAGAGCTGAGCCCTCACCTCAACCCTGCCCTGATCTGTCACATCAGTTCTGTATTTACTACAGAAAACACACCAGAATCAACATAGCTCTTTCACAAATGACCTACAGCAGCAGATTACTGGAAAAGGATATCACAGCTGGACCTGCTAAACATAGAGTCTAAGTGAACACAACTGAAAGCTTATTGAGATCCAGCCCTGAATGCACAGTGATCTCTGGGAAAGGGTTTGGGTCTGCTGGCTATGGGAGCAAAGGGTCAAAGGGTCATCAGAAAGCTGGGCACAGGTCAGCTGACGACACCCACGGGCTCAAGTTATCAGAGCGTACAAACCTATTTTTTCAGTAGTGATGCTCTCACTGTGCTGGGTTTGTGTTGGCTTCACCAGTGCTGACGCCAGCTTCTCTGGGATCTTCAGTGCAACATCTATCTGCTTCTCTCCCACCTCCTCCTTCCACTGAGACAGCAGATCCACCGCACGCAGAGTCACATTCAGCAACGCTTCCGGTGTCTGAACAATGAGGTAATAACACTGTTATAACAAAGTAATAACAACAACAATGCCGGTAATACACAGTAATAATGCAGCAATAATGAAACTTTAACGTTACAGTTAAACTGTAATGATAACATTAGAATAGCATTGTGATAAAAACATAAATACACAAACAGCAGAACAGACAGGTAATAATGTTACAGTGACACATCAGTGAATAAACCAGCATGGCCTCTGCCACTACTGTTTCTATCCAGTGAGACCCTCAATCTCCACAGACACACAGACTGAGCACAGAGGAAGAGGAAGGGAGGGGTGGGTGTGGAAGAAGTGAAGAAAAAGGTGATGAAAAAGACGAGGAAGCATCCATCCACTGCAACATGACTGCCACCATCTGCGCAGAACTACACAGTACAGTAAAAATGACAGGAGATACTGAATTCACTTTGGATGGAAGTACCATTGAGCTGCTGTTGTCAAGCAGATTATCCAGAGAGTCCAGCTGGCACTGCTCCCCTGATTTACCCTGGAAGAGACAACCAAGCAGAGCTGATCATGTGGGGGAGGATTTCTGACGCTAGAGAGGGCGCACAGCCCTGTCAAAACTTCCTGCAGCCACACAGTGCTGTGCTAAGACTCATGTTTGAACAATGTGAAATATCACCGATGCAGACAGTGCAAGCAGGAGTTTGGTCTCTGTTTGGGGACAGGAACAAGTCCTTTTTCACACTCTAACTCCCTGCTGTCTGGACCCCAACCTCCCTCCCACAGATCAAAAGCTCTCACCTCACATTCTCCTTCTCCCTCAGTCCCACCTGGAACACAAGCAATACATTCAATTCAAAAACAGACCCGTCTGTCCAGAGACAGTGAATGCAAATAATGAAGAGGAATCTAGTAAAACCTGGAACTGGAGCTCAGGACTGCACCTCCATTAATACCCACAAGAAGGACAACCTTGACAACATCACATGACTATCCCAGGTCAAAAGTAATAAATATGCAGCGCCACACTATAATCTAAACCATCCTGACAGACTGGCTCAGGGAATTAATCACTGATCATTAATAATTTTCCTGTGGTGATCAATACTAATTGAAAATATAATTCCAATGAAGAAATCAAGCTTGTAACTGATAAATTTCAGTTTTTGTGTCATGTTCTGGATGAAATACAATATAACCATTGACAGAACAGAATGCAATCACATAGTTGGTAATTCATTTACAAGTTAAGCTGTGGTAATGGCCACAAACCCTGTGTGGCACAGTCCCCCCCCCGCACCTTTGTTGAAATGCATGAATGTTTTGTTTGTAGTTCACTGTCTTTACTTTACTCAGAGTCTTTAAAACTTTGCTGCACTGGTTTTGAACACTGTCATGAGATGCCCCAAATCTAGGCTTCAGACAGTGCTACATACTCTAGACTACAGGGAAAATGAAAAACCTGATTGGACCGAATAACCTGCCCCCACCATGAACCTTACTGTATCTTAGCAGCTGTGACATTTTAAAAGTAGAATTATTGCAAGCCATTAGGTACCACTGTGGTAGAGGAATCGTAAATGTAGGTTCAGTGTCTAATTCTTCAAGGTGAACACAGAGGATTGGAATATTACTAGAAATATTACTCCTTTTAAGGAAGTTGATGCAGAAAATACAATATACAAAAGCCAAATAAATCTAGATTTGCGTGAAAAAATGTGTGTGTGTGTGTGTGTTGTGTGTGTGTGTGTGTGTGTGTGTGTGTGTTAGGTTAGGTTAGGTTATCTTTATTATCCCATTAGGGGAAAATGTTTTGCAGCCAGGGTTCACATCCAACAGAATACAAAAGGACATTGACTACAACATTAGCACAATAATCATAGTACAGTACATAGTACAGCTAGTACAGAGAATGGAAGTTCATACCACGTAAAAAAAAATGTGCTGGTGTGCAAATGTACAATGTACTGGGAAAAGGAAATTCGTACCAAGTACAATGTGCTAGTGTGCAAATATGCAAGTGTCCCAGTGTACAAGATAGTGCAAGGAATGCAAGCCAGACTGCTATCTGCTATTAAGCATATCAATAGCACTAGGGATGAAAGAGACACGGAGTCTCTTAGTCCTACAAACAGTAGCCCTGAAATGCCGACCTGAGGGCAATGGCACAAACTCCCTCTGGAGTGGATGGTCCTGACAATCCAATACAACGTAAGCCCTCCTAAGGACCTGCCTGTTATAAATGTCCAAAAGCTTGGCATGTCTCCCACCTGAGATCTTGCTGGTCATATTAACAAGACTTCCAAGTCTGTTCTTATTGGACAAATTTAAGTTTCCAAACCACACAATAATACAAAAGGTGAAGACAGATTCATTTCAATATATATATGTTATATTCAATCTTATAACATTTCAGTAGAAATGTTATAAGAATTCATTTTTCTCAAAAAAATAAAGTCTTTGCTGGACCTTTTTTGAGGTAGCATCAACATGGGATTCAAAACACAGTTTGTTATAAAGAACAATGATATTTGAAGCTATCCACTAGGTCAATGTTGGTTTGAGACAGCACCGTTAACTCTCACACACTGTGACCTATCAGTTAAAAAGTCCATGATCCATCCAATCAGGTTAAAATCGAGTTTAAAATGACAGATAAGCCTCTCTGCAAGCAGGTATGGTTGGTATTAAATGCCGAAGAGAAATCAATAAATAAGAGTCTAGCATGCATCTTGGGGGCATCAAATATGTTGTCTTAATTCCTGGAACATATTTGTACTACTGAACTATGTACTGTACTTCTGAACTATGCAAAATGTGGAGTGAATCAGATCTCCTTTGATTTAAAAATCATTTACAAAACTGTCTGGACCCTATTTCAAGAGAGCAAACATTACAACATAATATTACAACACAAGCTGTTGTTAGTACAATACTGGTATTTTGAAACACAAAAGCATATCAAATGTGTGGAGAACAGGCCAAAAATACTTCTGAGTGAGTGCAACCTGTGTCCTGTTGTTCTCCCTGTTTTGATGTAGACTCTTTTTTAGTGTATTATAACTTTGCATTGCTGTGGGGGAAGAGTACCCATTCAATTTTTGTGTCCGAAATCTACATCATATTTCATGCAGACTAATTATAAAATATGCACAGGTCTGACAGTGTAGCTCTTCACTGTGCCGACTCTTGGCACGGGTGAATTACGTGGCTGCATAGGGTCTCTGTGGCCACCAGAGGGTGCTCAGATGACACTTTTTTAAAATTTCATTTGCTTTTCACACAAGAATGTTCTACGATAGCAAAGGAAAAAACAAACAATGGACCCCTTCTGAGGGATCTGTGTGCACTGCTAGTAAAAAGGGTTCTAACTTGAACCATATTGGGTTCTTTGCGTGTCGTTGTGGAAGAACACTGTATGGATCTAGGTAGAACCTTATCTCCAAGAAGAACTTTTGTAAAAATGTGTAACACACACAGACACACACACACACACACACACACACACACACACACACAGTTTCTCACCTGAGCAGACAACCCCAGCATCCTCAGAGTGATAACACCCGTTACCTACAACCCTGTTCTGTGAGCACTCCTCAATAGAGCCCTCACTGCCTGAACACTGAATGTTCCAGATTTCCCCGGTCCCCTGTCCAAAGTAGGCATCCTCTTTAGCTTCTTTAGCACTCCCACAGCCCAGCTGTCTGCAGACCACTGTAGCATCAGTAATATCCCAGTCAACACTGCACACCGTGCCCCATTTATTATCGTGGAAGACCTCCACTCTCCCAGAGCAGGAATCTTTCCCATTGACCAGTCTGACCTTGAAAACACCTAATGATGACAGAGACAAAGAGACTGATAAGGAAGTGCACACAACTTAATCTAAAAGTAAACATTTATTGTGGCAAAAATGCATTCATTCATAAGCTGATGTATGTATTCAGCATTTGGGTAACCTACTACCTCAGAAAAACATTAGTATAGTATTATTCCATTTCATTACATAAGGAATCAAGGAATCTTTATTGTCATTGTAGTTCTACAATGAAATTTGGTTTGGGACTCACTCATAAGCAGCTAAAACACGAGAATTACACAAGAGACAATTACACAAAAACACAAGACAACACAAGACAAAACTGTATAAAAACAATAAATAAATGAGATAAATGCACAGACAGCTAAATTACAGAGATAATAAATAAAATAAAAAGGGTAGTAATAGACAGCAGCAGTAGTTTCAAATATTGCACAGATGGAGGAGGTATTTATTCCCGTTATTGTATCTTGTCAGTGCTGGTTAGGTGTGTGTGTGCGTATGTGCGTGCGTGCGTGTGTGTGTGTGTGTGTGTGTGTGTGTGTGTGGGGGGGGGGGGATAGAGGCTACAGCCCTTGGGAAAAAGCTGTTCCTCAGCCGTGTAGTCCGGGTTTTTAAAGTGCGGTGCTCTTCCCTGACGGTAGGCGGACAAACAGAGAATGTCCCGGGTGGGTTTCATCTGTGCAGATTGATCTCGCCTTCCTCTGCAGGCGGTCTGTGTATATTGAGTCCAGGTCTGGGAGTGCAGCTCCCACAATCCACTGAGCCGACTTGACCACCCGGGACAAGTCCCTTCTGTTCTCCGCTGTGCAGCTTGCGTACCACACAGTGCAGCACTGGCAGAGGATGCTCTCTATTGTACATCTGTAAAAGTTTGTGAGCATTTGAGGGGGTAGACCAGCCTGTTTTAGCTTCCTAAGGAAGAAGAGCCTCTGCTGGGCTCTCTTCACCAGGCTGGTAGTGTTCAATGTCCAAGTTAAGTCCTCGGTAATGTGTGTTCCTAGGAATTTCATGGAGCCCACCCTTTCCACCTCCTCCCCATTGATGTGGAGTGGGGACTGCGTGGTCCTCCTGGACCTCCTGAAGTCCACGATGACCTGAGACTGATAAGGACTGAGGCCTGCCACAGCTTCAGGTTTAGAATCTCCTCTGCTATGACAGGGGGCCATATCATTCAGCTGATTGTCCGCTTTAAAGTACACACAACCTAATTAAATATTTATTGTGGCAAAATGCATTCATTTATGAGCTGATATACTGTATGTATTCAGCATTGGGGTAACCTGCTACCTCAGAAAAACATTAGTATAGCATTATTCCACTTCATTAATAAATCTGAAATATAATGCATGTATTTTTTCCATGCATTGTTCCCCCATTGTATTCGCGAACTATACATTAGGCTGATTTAGCATCCTTTAAACTCACACAGGAGCACTGAAGTATGAAGTATGCAAACTGCTGATAAACTCAAATCCAACACACAGACAGACAGACAGATAGAGGGGGCCTGCTCAGCTGTGTGTTCAGAGTGAGGGGCAACCACTGGCTTACCACTGGGTTACAAAGTATGGCAAATGCAGCAGTGAAAACTTTGAGAAGCTTAATAACGCTACTGAAAACATAACAAACCGTGTAACGTAACATGCGTGCTACATAGCATAAACTAAGTCACACTGGGGTGCAGTTGGAAATATTTTAGAACTAATGTATGAAAGGGTTAAAATAAATTATCAGTTTTTTGTATGCTTTGCCCCAGCCATTGCTTTTTTGTGAGGGGCATTGTCCAGCTTCTCGACAGCGTTTGTCCCCATATATCCTACCTAACCCCTCTGGTTAGGCTCCTCCTCTACATTTTGGGCCCTTAAATACAGTTTTGGAGCTTGAGCTGATGGCCTACATAGTTTTGAGTAGTGGTTCCCCTGCATTGCTGTATCTTTCATGTAGCTCTTTGCATATGTGTAGCTGAGATCAGCTGAGAATCATATTACATGAGAGTAAGCCAAAAATACTCTTAGAAGTGGAGTGCTTATGTATATGATCAATCACTGGGCCACATGTATCAACGGTGCATACGCACTAAAAGTGTGCTTTTCTACACATTTAACAGTATTTATGAAAAGATACTTCCTGGGAAAACAGGCGTACCTCTGCGCATGGTCTCGAGGTGGCGTACGCATAAAATTTGTACTTTGCAGACTGGCGACACCAAGAGAAACTAACGGTGATGCAAGGAAACGGGTCTTGTGTCAATCACTGATGAGTGTTATCGCGCCAGGTCCTGGCGCCAGGATGAAGTGACTGAGGGGCAGTTAAAAATGGTGCAATTGTGAGATTGTGCATACGCGTGGTCCTATGGCAAGTTGTACACAAAGATTGATACATTGATATGGCCCACTGTCTGATAGGTCTATGTACTACGTTATATGAATGACAGAACAAGAGGAGGTTCTCACCTGAGCAGACAACCCCAGCATCTTGAGAGTGAGGACACGAATAAAGTCCAAACATGGGGTTTGAGCAATCCTTGAGAGAACCCTCACGGCCTGAACATTGAAGATGACTCATCCAGACTTTCCCGGTCCCCGGTCCAAAGTGGGCATTACCTGGAGCAGACTTAGCACTCCCACAGTCCACCTCTCTACAGACCACTCTGGCATCATTCATATCCCAGCCATCATCACACACCGTGCCCCATTTATTATCGTGGAAGACCTCCACTCTCCCAGAGCAGGAATCTTTCCCATTGACCAGTCTGACCTGGAAATCACCTAATGATGACAAAGACACTGACAAAGACTGAGACCTGCCACAGCTTCGGGTTTAGAATGTCCTCTGCTATATCAGGGCATCATATCATTCAGCTGATTGTCTGTTTTGAAGTGCACACAGCTTTATCTAAAAATAAATATTTATTATGGCAAAAATGTATTCATTCATAAGATGATGTATGTATTCAGAATTGGGGTATCCTGCTACCTCAGAAACACATGAGTATAATGTTATTACAGTTCATTACATAAATCTGCAATATAATGCATGTATTTTTTCTATGCATTGTTCCCCCAGTGGAACTGCAGTTATTTACTCATTTTTGTTTTCCCATACTTTTCTTCCTTTTTGGTCTTGCCCGCACCTTTGAATCTCCTCTTACTGTTATTATGGGTTGATGTTGGTGGTAAGGTTATATGTATTTTTTCCTGGGTTTTTGAAACAATGACAGAGAATGGCTAGAATTCCATAAGTTTAATATTTCATATAAATGTTATTTACAAAGGTGTGGGCAGCATGTCTAGTTACAAATTGTTCATGTTTAGTCATTATGCCTGTGTGTTGAAGAGTGTGCAGTTCCACAATTAACATACTCACCGGTCTGCTCTGCCCCCTTACACAGCACCAGAGCACCCCCTGCAGGCGAGAGACAGTAGTTTGGTTGGAGTAAGTTTCTGAGCATTAACCCCTTGCTTCCCCCTACAGTAAGTGAGATTCTCATGCATTAGATATGGAGAGGGGCTACCTGGGAGGCTGAATCCAGGCTGGGACACAGCTGTTGTACCCCCACTGACCCCATAAAAGCCAATTTACTTAAACAGATTAGGCAGAAATGCCGGCTTTCTAGTGACAGCTATCTATACACTGGCTAACAAATTAGAATACACTTTGACTGAGACTCTTTCTCATCCAGTCTAATTTGATGATGGTTGTGATTTTGCTGTCAGTCTAATTAGCTTTTCTGTCTTTATGGCATGGAAGGACATATTACAAACATGCCCTCTCATGTGCTAGAAACATGTTCTTTTTTAAGTCAGATTAGAGAAATAAAAACAATTCTAGTTTATGTTTTGTCGCCGTTGTTACCTTGGTTAAATTTAATACCATCACATCTCGTCTGTCCCTTGAGCTGATTTCTTGCATCTAAGAATGAGATCTTGCCTTCTCACTTCCCTCAAACTCAATAGTTGATCCAGACACTACAGTTGACTGGATGAACACAGCCAGTGAAAAACAATAACAACTGCATATGAGATAGACCTACATCACCTCATAAAATCAGAAGAATTCACAGTCCAATTTGTAGCATGCATACAGCTGATACTGATCCAGAACATATTCCAGCAGTCTTGAAGCCTGGGCATTTATTGAAAGACAATTCATTTTCCTATCTGAGTCAAAACCAGAAGAGAGTGCTATCTTGCCACACTGCCTTTGGCTAAGAAAGCAGTCCTGAAGTTTGGGGACCAAGAATCCCCAATTAAACGAAGGAAAATGACAGTCCTGAGTGCCAAGACGAGTCTGCCCGTTCGGACGGACGACATTTCAAAGCTTCGTGAAAATGAGAAGTTAGGATATTAGTCCGTCAAGATAACACGACCGGTTCCTACCTAATTAACTATATTCCTGATTATGATGACTCCAACGAGCCGTTACTCACAACCCAAGATACGAAGCAGCGCATCATCACAACGCTGCAGCCTAACAGCGGCTGCGAGGTCTGAATGAAACGAAGCTGACGTTGAGTTTATGGTGTTTTTGAACTTAATACAGTTAATAACTGGTTTTTAACGGTAAATGATATAGCAATATGGACAGCTACTGTATTTCTTCACCGCTCTCCTCGGCTCGCGTCTCTCCCAGCAACCGAACCGTAACGGTCACACAGTTTTGAATTTGTAACTTCAGCTAAATTAGCGCAGTTTGTTGGGATAATTATATGGAATCTTATGGAAACGGTAATTAATTCGTGGTGACCGAAGTAATGATACCATTTAGGTAAATGTAAGTTTCATAAAACTTACTTTATAGAAAATAATAATAATAAAGTCCGTCCAGATAACGGGACCGGTTCCTACCCAATTAACTATATTCGTGGTTATACTGACTCGGAGCCGCGCATTATCCCAGCGCTTGAAATCTCCCCACCGAAGCTGTCCTCAGTCTCCCAAAATAAACACATCACCCTGTGTCCTCCCTGAGACTGTTGCTGAGGAGGGTTCCTGTTTTTTACAGGTTAGTAATTACAGCCACAGAAATAACTATTTTACCGTTAAAACAGCTAGCGACGCCACACTCACATGTTCACATTCACAGATAAGCAAGCGCCAAGCAGCTCAAGGTTCGCTACATGTTGCTAATGCAGAATTAACAGCATTTTGTTGGGATAATTACATGGTATTCAGTGATAATATGAAGTAATTACTAGTAGGGTTTACAGAAATGTTAATTATTATTATTAGGGCACATATTAGTTTCATAAAATTTACTTGATCAATTATAGGTAAACAGACTACTTGGTAACAATGCAAATCAAAATTACTCTCTAATTTCACAATATTCACTTAAGGTAAATGGCTAACAATTGTTATCAGATGGTGTCATATAGTAGAAATATTATTAATATTATGACTGCAGTAGCATTACCCAGTAATTACTCATTAATTTCACCTGACGTCTTTAATATTTACTAGTAAATTCAAAAACTTGAATCTACTGTTTTCCCCCCTTGTAAATGTCAGCTAGATAGTGCACTGTAAAATAAAGTTCTACTATTATTTCTGTGCATTTATTCTCAATAAAAATAAAACTGAACTGAACAAACCACCGCTGTGGCTCCGGTGCCTGTGGAGCCCAGGAGACAGCTGGCCCGTGACAGAGATCCCAAGAGTCGGGTGAGACAGTAAACTCACCCTGGCTGCCTTGGGTTGGGAGGCCTGCCTCGTCCCATGCTTGGAATAGTTTTTTTTCTTTTCACTCACACAGCACACAGTTAGGCTCGGCTTCCTATTCCCTTTGCAGCCATTTTCAGCATTTATTCTCAAATAATTTAATAGTACCAAAATGCCAAATTACATGGATGTACAAGTAATATGCTCTACCTATCGGTACAAATATAAGTGTAAATATAGAAACACAAGTTCATCAATGAAAGTGTTGAGTGGCATCAGCTCTACAATCACATCGCAAAAAACCAACGGCAGGAACCAAGAGCAGCTGTGAACGGCATAGAGTGGTTTAGCCTAAAACCAATAATGTGTTCTTTTTGACATGCAATTCATATATCTGCACATTTCAGTTATGAATGTACATAAAAATGAAAAAAGTGCAATTTACTCACATAAAAGTGTGGAGAAAAGGACAGTTTGCATGTTGGACAGTTCTTGCATGTCAGTCACACAGGAACCTCTCACTCTTCTTCAGTAGGAGAGTGCTGCAGGGTGACAGGAACAGACTTGCTCATGCAGTCGTGTGTTATAAATACATTAGCACCCTTTGATGCTGTATGTGGAGGGCTCCTCCTTACTCTTCTGTCTCTGAAGGACAGAGAAAGACTAATGAGAGTTCTTTGCAAAACTACACTTGTGTGCCTCCCACTTGTCATTTAACACTTATTGTGTTTCAGAACACAGGACTGAAGTATTGCAACATTTGCTTTTAGCATGTCCTTTTGGTAATAGCCTTGCTTATTATATATTTATTTTCAGCTGGAATTAATTTGCTCCTGGATTTGTCCATAATTGTGACTTACAACTTAACACAAATGGTACTTTTTCATTACACACAGAATATTTTAAACTGATTTTCATAATTTTTTATGTCAGGAAGCCATACTTGTCTTTAAGTGTGAGATGAAGTTTAAGGACAAAAGTTGGTTGAATGCAGTCATTAATCATTTTGTAATTAATGTAAAAATGCAACTCAAACATTTTTTTTTTGTGAAATGTCTGAATTTCACTTTTTTTCCACTTTTTTAATGAACACCATAAAGAACACATTTACAGTATGGTGACCAGAATTAGTTTTTTCTTTTTTTTTTAACACTGGCAATTTAGAATAATTTCACCATTTTTCATTTAATTTTTAAATTTAATTTTAAGTATTTTTTATTTCCAAGAGCACCAAAGTGTTCACACAGTGTGGAAAATGTCTATGTATACTCCAGTAACTCTTTAAAAGTAAAAATGAAATCAGTTAAATACAAATGGAATTAGGAGAGGGCAAGTTGTGTACATTTTCGCAATCCTTGGTTTATTGGAACTGTTATTAATTATTCTTGTAATAACAATAAACCAAAAGCTGCAAACCCAGCACAGCTGGCATTTTGCCAAATGTGCTGATATGAGATTATAAAAATCCCTTGCACCATGCGCAGTTATGGTACACACTGCATTTTTATTATTAATCGTTATTATTATAATTATTACTAGTAGTTATTGTCTGCATGATAAATCACAAGCAGAAAGGTTTGCTTATGACATGCTATAATGTTTGTAGGCTTCTTTTGGGGCTGTTGTCAGACTTGTTGCTCCTCTCTGGGTGAAAGTGATTGGAATGAAGTGCAGTGTGCTGGTAGGAGTGTGGCATGGTTACATCCAAAATTTAACTTCTTCTTTTTGTACCTCATTTTGCAGGAAATGAAGGAAGTGGCCTGTTTCCCTTTTGCAAGCAAAAAGACAGGAAATATCTGTGCACTGGTTTTGCTGAGACGCTTGTACATAACACTTGATTAAAGATAACATTTTGAAAGACAAAAATATAAAAAAAAACAAGTTTGCATCTCAGAACTAATAAATGTGAACAAACACCATACTTGTACAGCATTTCAGTTAAATGAAACTCTAAAATTGTGGTTAGCCAGATAAACACTGGTCTGCTGAGTCTGTGGTGTTATCCTCTTCCTTCAAAGTTGTTTTTGTTTTCTCTGAATCTGGTTAGATATAAAAACTTCATGCAGAATGCAGAGAATTTAGGGAAGAGGGACTGAAAGGAGGAAGAAAGGAGGAGATGGGCCTGTGTCTTCACTTCCACATTATAGTGCACTATTTTACACTTGTGTGTTTGATTGGTCAGGTCATCCTGGATGAGATGAACCCTGAATCTGGCTGTTCTTTTTGTCTTGTCCACCCTGAGACCATTATTAAAAGTGTTTGTGGGAACAAGCACTATGTTTAAAGGCTTTTGAGGTTAATTATTTCAGTTCTGACATTGTGTCATTTTTTCATGGAATAATGTCTGATCTGATATTTCAGTCCCATGCAGAAAAATGCATGTTGAGTTGGTGAGAGTGACCCCTGGGAGGCTCTGTATCCATGGTGACAGGAGCAGGTATATCCTCCCACAGTGTTGCTGCAGTTTGCGTTGGGGCCGCACACAGAGGTGTCTGTGCACACGTCTGCATCTGTGGAGAAGAACACAGCTGTCACCAGCCCTGTGTGACACAGTCCTATTAACCCCCCACCAACACTGACCCCCCCCCAACATACCAGGCTGCTCTGAAGGTGGGGTGGACCACATTGCTGTATGCTGTATGTCTGTACTGATTGTCGTTCGTTGAACCTCTGTAGCCTACTCAATCATGTTGTTGTAAATATATTGTCCATAATAATCCTAGTTTCTAATTACAGTCTGAAATCCTTTGAAACAAAGTTGTCTAAGAAATCTGCTATACCTAACAGGCCTAAAAGTTTGATAAAATTTAAGTTTCTTAATTTAAGTTTATAAACACTTTTGTGTCAAAATAAATACAAACTACAAAAATAAGTTTTTGACATTTATAAATGAATAAAAGTAAAAGAAATGCGGAAATCGCTTAATTTCTAGCGGCAGTGATAAGATGAAAACATTATGTGCTTTACTTTTTATTTCATAAGAGGTTTCACTATGCAGTCTGTGAAGAACAAATTACAATGATTAGCTCTTTATCTGACAAACAGCAAAATACATATGTTAAAGAAGAAGGTTGAAAATTTCCAGGGCCTGATCTAACACATGTGCAAGTCAGAGAAAAGCTGGAGTATCACTGCACTGTCTACTGTTATAGGAAGGGTCTCAACTCATAGCCTGCCTGAGGCCACCATGCCATCCCCTGCCCACCATGCTGGCCACAGACTGAAACAGAGGCAATGAACTGATGCCTTACCTGAGCAGACAACCCCAACATCATAACTGTCAGTGCATGGGCTTCGATCCAAACAATACATTTGGCACCCTGTGAGAGAGTCCTCACTGCCTGAGCAGTAAACATAGTGCATCCAGATGCTCCCATTCCCCTGTCCAAAGTAGGCATCACCTGGAGCAGATACAGCACTCCCACAGCCCAGCTGCCTGCAGACCACTGCAGTAACATTCATATCCCAGCCATGATCACACACTGTTCCCCACTGGCCATCGAGGTAGACCTCCACTCTCCCAGAGCAGGAAGTGCTCCCATTGACCAGTCTGACCTTGGAAACACCTAATGATGACAGAGATAAACAGACTGATAAAGACTGAGACCTTCCACAGCTTCATGTTTAGAATCTCCTCTGTTATAACAGGGGGTCATATCATTCAGCTGATTGTCCGCTATGAAGTACACACAGCTTTATCTAAAAATAAATATTTATTGTGGGAAAAATGCATTCATTCATTCAGACAGACAGAGTGAGCTTGCTTAGCTGTGTGTTCAGAGTGAGGGACAACCACTTCCAAGCAGGTGTTTGAAAATGAACTAAGGAATGTGTCTGCAGTGTCTCACATGCGCAAACATGCATATTAGCAGAACATGCATATTAGCAGAAAAATTCTCAACCATACCTCAGGCTGGACTTCACTGACTACATCTCCCAGACAGCACGCTCCTGTCGATTCCTCCTCTTCAACATCAGGAGGATTCGCCCTTTTTTGACCACCTACTCCACCCAGCTGCTCGTCCAGGCCACCATGCTCTCCCGCTTGGACTACTGCAACGCCCTCCTCGCAGGCCTCCCAGCCTGCACCATTCAGCCGCTGCAGCTCATCCAAAATGCAGCTGCCAGGCAGATCTATAATCTCCCTAAGTTCTCCCGCGTCACCCCCTTACTGAGATCCCTCCACTGGCTCCCAATCGCAGCCAGGATCCGCTTCAAAACCTTGACTCTCACCTTTTCTGCTGCAAGAAAGACTGCCCCGACCTACCTCCAGGACCTCATCCTACCCTACACACCCGCTCGTCAACTTCGCTCTGCTACATCCGGACGCCTCGCTCCACCCACCAACAGAACGAAAGGCCCACGCTCCTCACAACAACGCTTTTCCATCATTGCCCCCCCAGTGGTGAAATGAACTCCCCACCCCCCTGAGAACAACTCCTTCAATCCAACCCTTCAGATGTGCGCTGAAGACACACCTCTTCAGACTCTACCTGGACTGATACCTCTGCCACTTTGACCTTGTAACTTTGACCTTGTAAATCTGACTCCTGTCTTGTACTTGTAGCTCTCTTACCTAGGTAGTATAGCGGTACTTAATTGTCCCTGTGATTGTATTTGATATGTAATCCTAGATCAGATTAGTTGGCTCGCAACACTGACCTTGCGCTCAGCTTCAGCACTATCTGCATTGTATGACCTGTACACATCTTGCTCTTGTGCCTGTTGTTTGCCCACTATTTGCACTTTTGTATGTCGCTTTGGATAAAAGCGTCTGCCAAATGAATAAATGTAAATGTAATTTTCACTGCAGCAGCAACACTTCAATTCATTGTATACCAAGAGTGGCTGCCTTCCACTCTTACTGTCTGCAGTTTGTTACTCACCTTCATTTTCCCATACTTTCCTTCCTTTTTGGTCTTGCCCACACCTTTGAATCTCCTCTTACTGTTGTTATGGGTGGATGTTGATTGCATGGTTATTTGTGTTTTTTTTTTCCTGGGTTATTGGAACAAGGCCAGAGGATGGCAAGAATTCAACAAGTTCAATATTTCATATAAATGTTTGTTACAAAAGTGTGGGCAGGATGTCAAGTTACGGATGATTCACATTTACGCTTGTGTGTGTTTAAGAGCGTATAGCTTTACAATTGACCCACCTGTCTGCTCTGACCCCTTCCACAGCACCAGAGCACCCCCTGCAGGAGAGAGACAGTAGTTTGGTTGGAGCAAATTTCAGAGCATTAACCCTTGCTTTCCCCTACAATGAGTGTGATTCCTGATCCCTTAAAAGCCAATTTCCATATACAAATTAGGCAGAGATGCCGGCTTTCTAGTGACAGCTATCTATACAATGGCTAACACATTAGAATACACGTTGATGGAGACTCTTTTCATCTGGTCTAATTTGATGATGATTGTGATTTTGCCCTGACTGTCTCTAGCTACTGTTGGCTTTCTTTTTTTTCTTTCTAGCATGGAAGGCCACACTTTTAAAGTGTGACAGAATAGTTCATTTTTAAAAGTCAGTTGAGGAAAATGAAAACAATTCCAGCGTATGTTTTGTCGCTGTTGTCACGTTGGTTAAATTAAATACCATCGTATCTCACCTGTCCCACAGATTGCATCAGTAACAGAAAATTCTCATTTTCAGTTTGGGACTCAGCCAATTATTTATAAATATGGATATATAATCTAAACGACAGTCCCAAGTGCCAAGATGAGTCTGCCCATTCAGATGAACGAGATTTCTTGATGTTAGAAAGGCCAAGATCGGTAGTGGTGGTGGCCATTGTACGCATTCGCGGAGAACTTAGTGTGTGCGCGAGTATCATCAGTCACTGCCTGCACAGCGCCGAACAGAAATCTTTGCTGTTGACTGAGTAACGAACCAGGAAATACTCCTGAAAGGATATACATCCCCCTGTGTACACAAAGCTATGTGCGTTATTGACAAACTGTAAGTAACGGTTGCTTTGTTATTATTTCAGCGTTCGTAGCACCCGACGATTAGTTTGTACACCGTTTGATGCGACAGTACCTCCTATATCCGAGACCTACCTCACATAACTTTCATCCGTGACATTTGTTTCAACAGTTTCTTAAGTTATCAGTTTGTAATTAAGCCTTTCTTAATTATTGTTAGCACTTGAACGGCGCCAGTGATATGTTTATTGTCCACGGGGTGCGAACATGATAAAACATGAAATGGTGGCGCTTTTGTACAATTCCTGCCATGTTATGTGAGAAGTTAACCACTAGAGGGCAACGTAGCCTAGGATAACAGCCTGTACATTTATTTAATATGTTTTTGAGTTATAAATTACTATTCTGCTACCACATCTGTGATCATTAGGCTTTGTTTGTATTTTATGAAACTTATTGTAAATATGTTTATATTTGATTTTCTTCTAGACCACATCCAGATACTTATTGATGTGTACACGCCAGTAGAGGTTCAGGTGTGAGAATTAGCTCGTGCACTACTGTGCTGCTGTATTACTACTTCTACCTTCTAAGTAAAGACTTTTAAGTGCATTCTGGACTCGGAGACCTGTGTTCTTACTGACACACCAGGGGAGCACCGCATAAGCCTGAACCACGCCTACAGCCCCCCTAACTCACACAAGATTTAACACTTGAAATTCTTGAGATGAGAAGTTAGGATATTAGTCTCTCTTGTAAAAGAGATTTTTGATCTCAATGGGACTTCCTGGTAAAATGAAAGTAGTCCGTCAAGTCCCTGTCTAATTAACTATCCCGACAATGCTGACTCCGACGAGCGGTTACTCACAACCCGAAAGTAGGGAGCTGCGCATCATCACACCAGCGGCTGCGAGGGCTGTTTTTAAAGGTATATAATGTAGCAATATGTACAGCTACTGCATTTCCTCACCGCCCTCCTCGGCTGGCGTCTCTCCCATCAACCGAACCGTAACGGTCACACAGTTTTGAATTATTAAGTTAAATCAGCGCAGTTTGTTAGCATAATTATATGGAATCTTATGGACACGGTAAGTAATTTCTGGTGACCGAAATAATGATACCATCTAGGTAAATGTAAGTTCCATAAAACTTACTTTATAGGTAATAATAATGATAAAGTCCATCAAGCTAACGGGACCGGTTCCTACCTAATTAACTATATTCATGATTATAGTGACTCGGAGCCGCGCATTATCACAGTGCTTCAGCTGAATGAAATCCCTCCAACGAAGCTGTCCTCAGTCTCCCAAAATAAACGCATCACCCTGTGTCCTTCTTTTTTATGTAATTACAGCCTCAGAGATCTATTTTACCGTTAAACCAGTTAGCAACGCCACACCGTCACACAGTCCATGTTCACACAAGCGCAACAACATCTTAGGTTTGCCACATGTTGCTAATGCAGATTAACATTTTGTTGGATAATTGCATTGTATTTTGTGTAAAGTAATACTGGTAGCGTTTACAGAAATAATTACTCTAAAGGCACATATTAGTTTCATAAAATTTACCTGTTCAATTATAGATAAATAGACTGGTTGGTAACGCAAATCAAAAATTACTCTCTAATTTCACACGAATCACTTAAGGTAAATGGCTAACAATTGTTGCCAGATAGTTTCCTAGTAGATATATGTGTTTTTAATAGTGTCTTAAATGTTACCAACAGTGTCTTTAATAGAGTCTTTAGACACTTTTAAATTGTTGGGTCTACTGATATTTGGTAAATGCTAACTTGATAGCACAGTGTAAAATAAAGTTCTGATTTTATTTCTGAGCACTGTTATGCAATCTTTCCATTTACAGTAGTGAATTTGTGATTTATGTCCATTTCCTGTGATGAACTTCAGTCTGGTCTCTTTCCTCAGAAGAACTTCTGAATCATCTCTGTTGCCCTGGTAATTATCTTTAATCTTGCAGGGAGGGAGAGTTGTGAAATGAAAGCTGCGAACAGACAGGAGGTGTTTGCATATGCTCTCACACAGGGTGATATTTACTCGGACCTTGGCTTGGGTTCTGGGGGAGGAGAGGCATATAGATTATGAGCTGGATAGAGGCAAAAATTTCCATTTTTCAAAATGTTTTCACACCACATGCACATTCACATGCTTGCACCCTCATGTGCATATGCTTCTCTGTGTTATGAGAGCTGACAAACTCCAGCAGTCAAAAAGAAGCCATGCTTCTGTCTTTTTGCAATTCCCACTAAAACGCCAGCATTGTCAGAATTAGGGATGGGAGCTCTTCACAATGCCTTGGATATTTTGGAAAAAGGCCATTTATTTCCAGGTGTCTTGGGAAGTTTATCATTTATCTTTGAATATTGCAGACACTGCATAGCAAAGAAACTCTCTCAGACGACACTTTTTAAATGACAGACAAATAAATCTTTCTGTTGCAAAAGGCTTAGCCACATTGTTGAGACTGGGCACAACACAACAAACATGTTGTCTCCTATCTTTGCAATGCATACACTGCCTAATCTCCCTAGAAGGCACCGTTCTGTAGTTGGTGTCCAGGTAATGACGTCAGATAGGGCAGAGTTCATGGAGCAGTGCTCAAGATGGCTGTCACCTGTTAAAATGCCCTTGTTCGGAATTAAAAACTATTTGTGATGCCACTTGCTGTTTTATTTACCTTACCATCCAACATTACATTTTGGCGACGAGGATCCCTACGTGTTTGATATACAGACTTTTTTTTTCCTCTTTATTTCGTGAAGATGGCTGTAAACGTGTCTTCGCCTGCGATGTTTTTGCCTTGCCCGGGGGAGCCGGCTTTGCCTTTTAGCATATGGATGCGGATGTGCAACAATTACTTGCTCGTCATCAGTGCGACGGGGAATGCTTGGCCTGAGGTTCGTAAGAGAGCTATTTTACTCCATTGTTTAGGTGCCAAGGGGCAACGGATCTTCCATGCACTACCAAATACAGGCGATACATTTTCCGCTGCTGTTGCTGTGTTAGAAGCACACTTTACACCAAAAGTGAATGTTATTGTGGAACGTCATGCATTCAGAAAACAAACACAGGAGCCCCATGAAACTTTTTTACAGTATGTTGCTGCCCTCTGTGACCTACACGCAGGATTGCATTCCAGTGCTGGGATGCCTAGAAGCCCAGGTGATTAGAGGCAATGTTTCTGTGCCTGCTACATTCTTTGTAGTGGAGAACGGGACCCCACTACTTGGAAGGGACTTGATGACTGGCCTACACATCTGCATTAGTGGAAATACTATCCTGCCTTCAGGCACTGCCTGTCCTGCCCCTGTGATGACTACAGACACCATTACTTCTTGCATCCTCAATGCTTCTGACATTGGCTGTGTAAAGAACTTTGTGCATGAGGTGAAAATTGGCCTTACTGTTAAACCTGTGTGCCAGAAACTCCGTCGCTTGCCTTTTGCTGTCAAAGCTGCTGTCTCTGCTGAACTAGACTGGTTGCTGAAGGCAGGTGTCATTGAGAAACTCGATGCCTCTGCCTGGGTTTCCCCTATAGTAGTCGTAGGAAAGAAAACGGGTGGAATACGGATGTGCTCGGACCTCCGTGAGCCAAACAAAACAGTAGTCATGGAGTGCCACCCACTACCACATGTAGATGAATTGTCCTCTAACCTACAGGGAGCAAAGATGTTCTCTACTATCAATCTAGCAAATGTATACTACCAAGTGCCACTGCATGAAGATAGTAGAGACCTTACAGCATTCATTACGCATAAGAGCCTCTTCAGATTCTGTAGGGTTCCTTACGGCCTGGCTTCTGCACCTTCAGCCTTACAGAGGATAATGGCTACCATCCTACAGGGCAAAACTACTTGGACGACCTGATAGTCTATGGTGCCACCGCTGCCGAACACGACCAGAACCTTAGCATTGTACTACAGAAACTAAAAGAGTCTGGCCTGGTGCTCAACAACAACAAATGCCACTTCAGAAAGCCTTCCTTGCGCTTCCTGGGTCATGTCATCCCTGCAGATGGCATCCGTCCAGACCGAGATCACTTTGACACCATCCTGAAAGCCCCATCTCCTTCTGATGCTGCTACTCTTCGATCCTTTCTGGGTCTGGTGGCCTGGTACTCAAAGTTCCTCCCCAACTTTGCAACAGCCATGGGCCCCATGTGTGAATGCGTCACTGACAAAGACACATTTACATGGACCGCTACTGCACAAAGCAGTTTTGATGAAGTCAAACAGCTTCTTGTGGACAGCACTGCACTCGCACTTCTCTCCGCTCAGTCATCTCTACAGATGCTAGTGAATATGGCCTTGGGGCTGTTTTTACTCTGGTAAAGTCAGATGGCACAGATAAACCAGTGATTTTTGCATCTCGCACGCTAACTGCAACGGAGCGCAAATACTCTACTGTTGAGAAAGAGGTGCTTGCGTGCGTGTGGGCTGCAGAAAAATGGCGGACATACTTGTGGGGCCGTCGTTTTGCCCTTCGAACCAACCGCCAAGCCCTCACTGTACTACTTATCACAAAGGGTGTTAGTCGGGCTGGTATGTGCATTGTGTGGCGGTCAGCATGCCTGCTCTGTTTCGACTATGATGTTGTTGAACAGACCTGGTTCCCGGAACTACACAACTGATTGTCTGTCACATCTTCTCTCGCCTGTTCCTGCTGACTGTACTACAGATGTGGAACCAGAACTGGTCGCACAGATTTCTGCAACACTAAGCGCCCTCCCAGTAGCTGACTTTGACTCTGCCTGTTGTGTTTGCCCTGAAGTGACAGCTCTACGTGCACAGATTGATGGTGGTTGGCCACCTTCCATTAAATCTGTGAACCCTGACCTGATGGCTTACTACAAAGTCAGAGACGAACTCTCAGTTCAGGACAATTATGTTTTTAGAGGCACGAGACTCATAGCACCCATCTCTTTACGCCACCAAGGGGTTGTACGTACCAGGCAGTGTCTGCGAGATCTTTACTGGTGGCCGAAGATGGACTCCCAGGTACAGACTTACATAGCTTGTGTCCTCTGCCAATCGAATGATGAAACCGCCAGTACTCACCCTGCCCCTCTGCAGCCTGTGCTGCTGCCTGACGGGCCTTGGAAGAAACTAGGCCTTGATATTGTTGGGCCAATTGAAACTGCTGTCCCTGCTTGTCGGTATGTTATTACATTGATAGATTATTACCCCAAGTGGCCTGAGCTTGCTTTTTCCCAAACGGCCACTTGTGAGAATGTTATAAAGTTCCTCACCTCCGTCTTCTGCTGACACGGTAATCCTGAGAGTGTTGTTACAGACAATGGTGTTCAATTCAGCTCTGCTGTTTTTGCCACATTCCTTATGGAAAGGAAGGTTCATCACTACTGGATGTCAGTCTACTACCCAGCAGCCAACGGAGTCATCGAACGGTTCTATCGTGCGCTGAGAAGGTGCATCCAGATGGCAATACAACAGCCACGGCCATGGAAAGAGGCTGTGATGGACTGGCTTCAAGCCTACCGTACCAACCCTCATTCTACCACCTCCACATCACCACACAAACTTCTTTATGGCAGGAAAATGCGCACTAAACTGGACATTCTGCCCCTGCCCCCAGCTGTGACATCTCATGCTGCTTCAGTGTGTGATGCAGTCCAGAGAAAACAAGAAAAAACGAAGCGCCATTCAGACTCTAAACGTGGCGCACGCGCACCTCACTTTCAAGTGGGGGAAAAAGTGAGAATAAGGAACCCTCATCATGTCCCCAAAGCTCACCCCCGATTTACTGCCCCAGTGACTGTGAGAAAGACAGTTGGGCCGAACTCTTTCCTGTTGAGTGATGGGAGAATCTGGAGCGCATCCCATCTGGCCCGCTTTCCCTCTGTTGCTGAGCGTGGACACACCAGCTGTCACGCCCACTCCCAACCAGCCAGCTCAGCCACGCCCAGTTCAACCTGCTCAGCCACGCCCAGTTCAACCACCCATCAAACACACCTGTAACCTCTCTGCAATCAAGCCCTGCCCATAAAAGGACTCTGCTTTTGTTGCCTCTTTGTGAGGTATTGCTCCCTGTGGATACCAAGCCTGTTTGCTGTGATTGTCTAGTGTTAGTTCCCGGTGTTTGACCCTTGCCTGTGCTCTTGACTTCGCTTGTGTTTTTGGATCTTGGATTGTGTACCTGCTGCCACCGTTACTGACCTGTTTTGTCCCTGACCACGATTCCTGATTAAACCTGCTCGCCGCTCCTGGATCCCAGTCTGTTTCATTACACCAGCCATATACCACCTTGCTCAGATGCCACTGCACATGCTCCCCTGGGACAGCTGCATGCCAAATGCAAACCTCAGTGGCACTTCAGGACTATGTGATGAAATGAACAGGACTGTTGAGTGTAAGCCAAGCTGATTGTTGGGACATGATTGTTACATACAGTGTTAGAGAAATTTTGCGACTAATCCTTTAATTTGTTATTGATGATACATTAGATATATGTCACAATTGAAGTGAAGAGGAAGAATTTATGTTTTTTTTTATTTCACTGTTGCAATTTCAATGTACCTTAAGTAGCAATAGCTTATTTACTACATTTGGTGATAAATGTTACTACATACTTCCTTGTTGATTAATATACTTATGTGTTTTGTGTGTTAACTTGCTATAGAAATCTCACAGTGTTGCTTTATTGAGAGAATGCTGTTGAATGTGCTTACTTGTAATGTCCATTTTTATTACTGGAATTGCCATTTATTCATTATTCCAGGGTGTAATCTTTACAGAGAGGAGATGTTGTGTCCTGTCTTTGCAATGCATACCTAGGAGACACAGGTCTATAGTTGGTGTCCAGGTAATGACGTTAGATAGGGCAGAGTTCATGGAGCAGTGTTCAAGATGGCTGTCACCTGTTAAAATGCCCTTGTTTGGAATTAAACGCTTTTTGTGAAGTCACTTGCTGTTTTATTTACCTTACCGTCCAACATTACCACACACACACACTTTTTGTTTTGTTTCTTTAGTTTGGCACATGCTTGTCAGTGCTCCGCCCCCCTGGCTGTGTGTTTGTGTTCTTCCCCTGTCCATGTGCTTTTGTTTTTCCTTGTGTTCCGGCCCTGCCCCGCTCTCCGCCCCTGTCTCCGCCTACCTGATCATCTCCACCTGCCTGCCTGCACACCTGCTTCCCATCACCTCATCAGAAGATTTGCCCTGCTTTTCTCTGTCCAGTTCGTCTCAGCATTCTGCTTCGTCCTTGCCATTTGTTTTCCAGTTTTCTCAGCGGTCTTCTTTCTCCCGCCCTGGGTCTCTGTATTGTCAAAGTTCTGTCAGTCTGTTTTCTGTTTTCCTGTCTTTGTCTTTCCCTGTCTGTGTTGGTCTGCTCCTGTCTCCGTGGCACCCGCCTGCCTTTCCTCTCCGGCAGCCTGGGCCGCCTGCTGTTCTGCCTCCGCTCCCTGTTGCCGGCCTGCCCGGGTTCTGCCCCTGTCCAGACCCTGCTTCCCGCCTGCTCAGCCCCGGTCCAGCCGTTCTGCTTCGGCTGCCTGGGTTGCCCGTGGTTCTGCCCCAGCTCCCTGTTGCCGGTCTCCCTGGTTCTGCCCCTTCCCAGACTTCACTCCCCTTCTCGTCTGCCCTGCTCGGACCTGCCTGCCCAGTTTGTGACCCCTGCCTTCGGATCTCGTCTCTGCCTGCCGCTCTGTTCTTTGCCCCGCTTTTGTGACCCTCGCCTGTCCAGACCACGTGCTTGCTCTCTTTGTTTTTGGACTGACTTCCCTGGTTTTGACCCTGCCTGTCTTTGACCCTGTCCTCGTCTGCTCCTGTTTTGGGGCTTTATTAAAGTCACTCTGCCATTCACCTCCGGGTCTGCGTGTGAGTCCTCACCCCGCATCCCTGACACATGCTACTCATAAAGGTGAACTGCTGGCAGGAAGAGGAGGAAGAGATCCCAACTTAAGACGCCGAATGTAAACTGGAGAGGTTTTGAAGACCATTGTTTTGTTGCAGGAGTGTGGAAAGGGCTTGTTTGGTGGCCAGACAACGATGACTCTGGGTTGTTTGGGTATCACTGTTTGTTTTGGCCAGGATGCCGGTGGACAGCGCTCGTTTGGGCCTACAGTGACCGTGGCACCAGGACGCTTTGTTGCGCTGCTGCATGGTTGGGCCTCGCTAACTTGCATTCCAGGGTCACTACCCCTCATGGATTCCACAACGCTGGGAGAAAATACATTGCCTTTGTGCCATAGTTTTTAATAAAAATAAAACTGAACTGAGCAAACCCACCGCCGTGGCTCCGGTGGCTGTGGAGCTCAGGAGACAGGTGGCCCGCAAGAGAGATCCCAAGAGTCAGGTGAGTCGGTAAACTGGCTCACAGGCTGCCTTGGGTTGGGAGGCCTACCTCGTACCATGCTTGGATTAGTTTTTTTTTTTTTTTTTTTTTTTTTTTCTTTTCACTCACACAGCACACAGTTAGGCTCAGACAAATAATATGCTCTACATATCAGCACAAACGTAAGTATAAATATAGGACATAAACACAAATTCATCAATGAAAGTGTGGAGTGGCAGTGGCGCCGCCAGCCGTAATCCTGTACGCACCGTGCACACATTTTTTTTTTATAATTTTGTTCATTTTTTAACATTCTATCTTGAAAATAAAATTGTGACAACAGCAGACCATGTCTTTGGATTCTTTTTTATTGAATAATGTGCTTGAGAATGAGATGCATTTTTGGCTGCATCCACCTTGTCCACTCATAACGTTATGACGCAAATACATTTGAAGGCCTGTGATAAAGCAATATCACATGAGAGGGAGTGTTGTTATACTGAATATCAGCACTCCAGTGCTGTTATCCTCAATATCAGCACTCATGGAACGCCTCCTGTCCAATCAGATTACTTGGTTGGAATCGGTCAGAGCTAACTGTTGTATAATTGTGTTAACATCACTGGCTATAGGTCATTGCGCAATCAACATTTCTGGCACTTAATCCTGATGTTGGCAATGTTGGATTTAGCCGCATTTAGCTTATGTTAGCAATGAAATAAGTAGCGTAAAAATGAGCATATGATAGCCTATTATTTAGCTGGCTGCTGTTGATTTTCAGGCCTGTTGGCTGGTCTTTGAAATGCATGAGGCAGGGTAATCAGAGTTTTGTGGTGGTGCGAAAAAACCTGAATCAATCTCTCTCTCTCTTGCTCGCTCACTCGCTCGCTGAGTAGTCGTATGTGCGTGCGTTGGAACCTAGACATTAAAGGTAGCCTTCAACTGGGCGGGTGGTTCTTGTGCGTACTATGAAATATAATCATGCTGGTGCCCCAGTTGAGTGGCATCAGCTCTAGAATCACATAGCAAAAAAACCAATGGCAGGAACCAAGAGCAGCTGTGAACGGCATAGAGTGGTTTAACCTAAAACCCACAATGTGTTCTTTTAGACATGCAATTCATATATCTGCACACGTTTCAGTTATGAATGTACATAAAAAAGAGAAAAGTGCAATTTACTCACATAAAAGTATGGAGAAAAAGACAGTTTGCATGTTGGATAGTTCCTGCATGTCAGTCACACAGGAACCTCTCACTCTTCTTCAGTAGGAGAGTGCTGCAGGGTGACAGGAACAGACTCAAACAGTACATTATTGTTTCAGTGAGCTATAAATACATGAGCGCTCTGTGACGCTGTATGTGGAGGGCTTCACCTTACTCTTCTGTATCTGAAAGACAGAGAAAGACTAATGAGAGTTCTTTGCAAAACTACACTTACCTTTGTATGCCTCCCATTTATTATTTAACACTTGTTGTGTTTACATATTGCAACAAATTTCCTTGCAGGATTTCATTTTGGGGAATAGCAGTGCATATTTTTATTTATTGCAAACTGAAATTAATTTGCTCCTGTATTCATCCAGAATTGTGATTTGCAGCTTAACACAAGTGTTACTTTTTCATTACACACAGAATATTTTAAACTAATTTTTTTTTTTCTTAAATTTCCAAGAGTGCCAAAGTGTTCACACAATGTGGAAAATGTTTATGTATACTCCAGCAACTCTTTAAAAGAGAAAATGAAATCAGTTAAATACAAATGGAATTGGGAGAGGACAAGTTGTGTACATTTTCACAATCCTTGGATTATTGGAACAGTTATTAATTATTCTTGTTATAACAATCTTGACAAAAACAGTGGGGAGGTGTATTACATACATACTTCAGTAACTCTTAATATAATAAATCTACTAATTGCAAACCAAATTAATTTTGATGGTGTGAATAATGTTACTGCACTTCCTCCGCTGAGTGATCTTCTCTTTCCAGCAGCTAAACCCCCTACTCTTCCATCACCATGTCTTTGTCCTTCTGGAGGTGCAGCAGAACGCCTCCCTCAAGAGCTTCTGCAGCCTCCTGCTGATCACGGCCAGGTCCATGGCTGTTTTTTGGAAGATCCTCACGGTCCTGGCCTCCTACAGCGCCTGCTTCATGGTGTTAGTGACCCTCTGCTGGAGCTGGAACTGGAGATTCCTCCAGGAGGGCCATTAGGGACACTCTCAGCAATAAGGGAGGATCCCAGAAACAGCCTGTGTAGGGAGATGGAGGAGAACAGAAGAACAGCGTTTGAGGAGAAGGTACTCCCCAGCAAACACGCAGTGTGCTCTCTCTCTGTACCGGCCAAGTGCCTTCAGTACATATTTTACAAGGTGCATGCAGTGCTTCTAATTTTGACTACAACCTGCATTTTCATGCTACTGGCCATCACCCTCCTACAGAAACCACAGCTGTAATGCAGCGGGATCAAAAGCTGCAAACCCAGCACAGCTGCCATTTTGCAGAATGTGCCAATATGAAATTACAAAACCCCCTGCACCGTGTGCAGTTATGGTACACACTGTGCTTTTTCTCTGGTGGAATTGGGCCCTCAGAGTTATAGCTATCATTATTACTATGATTATTACTAGTTATTGTCTGCATGAAAAATCACAAGCAGAAAGGTTTGCTCATGACCTGCTATAATGTTTGTAGGTTTCTTTTGGGGCTGTTGTCAGACTTGTTGCTCCTCTCTGGGTAAAAGTGATTGGAATGAAATGCAGTGTGCTGGTAGGAGTGTGGCATGGCTACACCCAAATCTTAACAACTTCTTTTTGTACCTCATTTTGAAGGAACTGAAGGAAGTGGCCTGTTTCCCTTTTGCAAGCAAAAAGACAGGAAATATCTGTGCACCGGTTTTGCTGAGACGCTTGTACATAACAATTAAAGATTAAAGATAACATTTTGAAACATAAAAACATAAAAAAACAAGTTTGCATCTCAGAACTAATAAATGTGAACAGACACCATACTTGTACAGCATTTCAGTTAAATGAAACTCTAAAATTAAAGTTAGCCAGATACACCCTGGGCTGCTGAGTCTGTGGTGTTATCCTCTTCCTTCAAAGTTGTTTTTGTTTTCTTTGAATCTGGTTAGATATAAAAACTTCATGCAGAATGCAGAGAATTTAGGGAAGAGGGGCTGAAAGGAGGAAGAAAGGAGGAGATGGGCCTGTGTCTTCACTTCCACATTAGATTGCTCTATGTTGCACTTGTGTGTTTGATTGGTCAGGGCACCCTGAATTAGGTGAAGCCAGAATCTGACTGTTCTGTTTGTCTATTGGGAGTAGGAAGGGCAAGAGACGTTAGTCCACCCTGAGACCATTATTGATAGTATTTCTGGGGACAAGTACTATGTTGAAAGGTGTTTGAGATCAATTATTTCAGTTCTGATATTGTGTCATTTTTTCATGGAATAATGTCTGATCCCATAGTCCCATTAAGAAAAATCCATCAAATTATAACAGGAAATCTCTTTATCCTGTGTTTGTTGTGCTCTCTCTCTCTCTCTCTCTCTCTCTCTCTCTCTCTCTCTCTCTCTCTCTCTCTCTCTTCTCTCTCTCTCTCTCTCTCTCAGATAAGTTTTATTGGCTTGACCACACATACAGGCAGCATTGCAAAATTAAATAAATATCATTCATTAACGGGTTACTGAGGGATACTTTCTGACCCCTGTCCGTCAGGTCGTGGCACTCGGACTCATGTTTTGCTGCCGTTGGTGTTGTGTTTCCTTCCCCCAGAAGAATCTTTCATTTCTCTTCTTCACCTCCTTTTTAAAATGTGGGGAAGGACAGCTCTAAGGATTCAGAGCTTTTTTTTATTTATTCAGAAAGAAATGCATCTGTTTCCTAATCAGCTGATCTGTCTGTGCTCTGTATCTCTGACAGTGAAGAGATACTATGTCAATGTGTAGTTTTGTCTATGGGTCCAGTGTTTAGTTTGCTTGTTGATTTTTCCCAGTGGTATAATGTTCCAGTTAGATGTTTTTGGCTTCTGTGATCGTTTGGTTGATTCTGTTATTTAGAGGCAGATCTGGTCTGTGCTTGGTATAGACTAATAGCTGTGACTAGGTTAGTGTGCTTTAAAACAAGTTGACTGAGAGGGCTCCTTTCAGAGTTCAGCTCCTGGGCTTGTAGTGCTTTAAACTGCAGCATGTCCTGGAGATTTGATCATAGCTGCTTTCACAAATTTTGTGCTCATTTTAGGATATTAAATACCAATGGAAACTGACTTAATACAATTTCAGTCCTGTGGTTGGCAGGGACACAAGCTGTTTTAGTTATTAAAGTTTGGATTGAATGTTAGCTGAAATGCATATTGGCTTTTTCTCCTCCTCTCCATCTTTCTGTGATCACTCATATAACTGGTCCAGATCTGCTTCATTACGGCAGACTGACCATCAGTTCATGAGCTGCAGGTGAGATCCAGCTACTGGTTAATTTCTCTTTCTCCTCAGTCATCTACAGCTGCCCCTCTCCCAACGACATCCCTCCCTCTGTTAGAGGGATCTCCCCACACAGAGGGGAAAAAGTCTCTCTGTTCATTAAAGTGACTAAATGACAGAATAGTCTTCTTTTTGTGAGTCCTGGATATATTAACCCCTGTTAGTCTTAGCTGATACCACAGATATAGAGGAAACAAACTGCTGTGTCACTTATCAGGAAGCACGACTTTGACAGAAAAAAAGTGTCTCATTCTACTTCCTCTCGAAGTCTGGTCAACACACTGCTGTCTTCTCAGCCTCTTCCTCTTTTTATCCCCTGTGGCTTATTCTCAGCAAACCCCTCAACATTCAGAAGTAGTAACATAGAAATGTTCTCAAAATACAGAGATGACTCTATTAGTACAGAAAGCACAGTGGGAAACAGTGTCAGAGGAAGCATGAAGTTTCCAATAAGGCACTGCAATCCTTGCCTCAGCAACCTCTGCTCTGTCTTTGCTCACTGTATGTATTTGTGACTGGTAAATACTCATCTGACTGCTTCATTGCACACTTTGAAAGTACATTCCCCAGCGCATTTCCCAGCATCCCTTCTTTGTCACTCTGATGAGATTATTCTCTGTGCTTCTGAAATCTTAATGTATCTTACACACACTCCACTACAACATAACATTACATTACATTACGACCAGGTCATCTGCCTGTCCACAGCTGACGTAAGGAATACTCTACGCAGAGTAAACCCACGGAAAGCTGCTGGACCAGACAACATACCTGGTCGGGTGCTCAGAGAATGCACTGAGCAGCTGGCAGGCATTCTCACAGACATCTTCAACATCTCCCTGAGCACAGCGACAGTACCCTGCCTCAAAACAACCATACCAGTGCCCAAGAAGTCGACCGTGTTCTGCCTCAGTGACTACCGGCCTGTAGCACTCACACCCGTTGTTACAAAGTGCTTTGAGAGGCTGGTACTGAGGCACATGAAGGCCCATCTCCCGGACCAACTGGACCCACTGCAGTTTGCCTAATGCTCCAACTGGACAACTGATGATGCCATCACTACTGCCCTCCACCTCACCCTCTCCCACCTGGACAGAAAGGACAATTATGCCAGAATGCTGTTCATAGACTTTAGCTCAGCATTCAACACAGTCATTCCACAGAGGCTGGTAGGGAAGCTGAGCCTACTGGGCATGAACACCTCTCTCTGTAATTGGATCCTGGACTTCCTGACTGACAGGCCTCAGTCTGGCAGTATAGGAAAGAATACCTCCAGGGTCGTCAAGCTGAACACCGGCGCCCCCAGGGCTGTGTGCTGAGCCCACTGTTGCTCACTCT
>CM032875.1:3616825-3664001 GCA_019176425.1 Megalops atlanticus
GACTCACCTGTCTGCTCTGACCCCTTACACAGCACCAGAGCACCCCCTGCAGGCGAGAGACAGTAGTTTGGTTGGAGAAAATTTCAGAGCATTAACCCCTTGTTTTCCCCCACAATGAGTGGGATTCCTGATCCCTTAAAAGCCAATTTCCATGGCTTTCTAGTGACAGCTATCTATACAGTGGCTAACACATTAGAATACACATTGATGGAGACTCTTTTTGTCTGGTCTAATTTGATGATGATTGTGATTTTGTCCTCACTGTCTCTGGATAATGTTGGTGTCAGGGGTGACAGGGAAAGCACCCAGGCGCAGACAAAACAGGCAGTAAAAGTAGATCCTTTAATTACAGGTCCAAACGCACAGGCAAAGTCATAATGAAAGTCCAGTCCAAAATTAGTTACCAAAAAATCCACAGGAAAAACATGGTATCAAATACAGCAGGCAAAAAGGTGAATCAGGAACAGGCAGACTCAAAAACCAAACAGATCAGAACTATCAAATGGCAAGAACGACACAGGAACAAAGCTGAGATGATCAGGCACAGAACAAAGGAAACAGCAGGGTATATATACATGGGCTGGTGATGCGAGAACAGGGAACAGGTGCGCAGGATGGTCTTTAGGTGGTGGGCGTGGCAGCAGGGCAGATAGGCAGGACCGGAGGTGGGGCGATGGCTGAAAACAAAACAAAAGCACATGCACGAGAAAAACAAACAAAAGACACACCCACACTGACAGACAGGGAGAAACCAGCAGCTCAGGCTGGAGTGCTGACAGTTGGCTTTCTTTTTTTCTTTCTAACATGGAAGGCCACACTTTTAAAGATAACAAGTATGCTATCTCATGTGACTGAATTTTAATTAATTTTTAAAAGTCAGCTGAGCAAAATGAAAGCGTATGTTTTGTCACTGTTGTCAGAGAGGCATATAGATTATGACCGGGACAGTGTCAGATTTTCCATTTTTCAAAATGTTTTCTCGCCACATGCCCATTTACATGCCTGCAGTCAAAAAGAAGCCATGCTTCTGTAGGTTTTACAACTCTCTATAAAACACCAGCATTGTCAGAATTAGGGATGGGAGCTCTTCAAAATACCTTAGGTATTTTGGTAAAAGCTGATTTATTTCCAGGTGTCTTGGGAAGTTTATCATTTAGCTCTGCATATTGCAGCTCTCTCAGAGGATAATTTCTAAATGACAGACAAGAAATCTCTCTTGTTTCCTTAGTTTGGCACATGATGCTGGCACCAACATGCAGTTAGAGGCAGCCTCCCTTCCCGGTACGCTCATAAAGGTGAACTGCTGACCGGAAGAGGAGGAGGAGATCCAAACCTAAGACGGCGAATTGTTTTGTTTTGGTCCAGTAGCGCGGAAAGGGCTTGTTTGGTGGCCATTAGGCAGCGTTTGTCGGGGCTAGCGATGACTCTGGGTTGTTTGGGTATCGCTGTTTGTTTTGGCCGGGATGCCGGTGGACAGCGCTCGTTTGGGCCTACAGTGACCGTGGCGCTAGGACGCCCTGTGTCTTGTGCAGTTATGGTACACACTGTGTTTTTACTCTGGTAGAATTGGGCCCACAGAGTTATTATTATTATTATTATTATTATTATTATTATTATTATTATTATTATTATTGATGTTGTTGTTATTGTTATTATTGTTGTTGTTGCTCGTTAGTGTCTGCATGATAAATCATAAGCATGCATAACATTCATGGATACAGTTATTGTCATCTCTCCCCATAAAAACAACAGACAATAAATGCACATAGTTATGTTCAGTCGGTAAAAGAAAATCATAACTCTTCATTAATCTTAAGTAGCATTGTACAGTAGAACACCCACATCATATCTATGGTTGTATGCTTAAATGCAACTTAAATTGTTACTTTGCCCAGATGTAGAAATTTATTTGTCTACCTCAGTATTTATATCACAGGCTTAGTTTTAAAAAATGGACTCGGTTTTCATACATTTTTGTCATCATAAGTCATCTGGAATGCTGATGAATCATTCTGCAACTGCAAGTCTGTGGCTGACTTTGTTTACTTACTAAAATTCTGATGACCCCAATGACGTTTTGACCCCTGATCCCCCACCCAATTTCTCAGGGATTTTAACATCCAATCCCATCTGCTTGACTGATCTCCTGGAAGAATCCAGTGACTTCTGTGAAAGAGCAGCTGACGACAAGGGAAAGACTTTGTGATGGCGTGGATAGACAGGGCGTAGACCACAACGGGGCTGTCATGGGCTAGCTACCCATGAGAGCAGGCTCCATCTCCTTGACAGGGAATAGGAGTCACCCCTTCCTGCTACAAAAAGTTAAAAAAGTAGAATACCCCCAGAGTCAGCAAGAGTGGGGGCGCAAGACGACTAATCCGCTGACATCCCGGTAACTGACCCAGGTATGGATACGACAACGAATAAGATAATTGGCATGGCATCTGCTGTACATCAACTCCAAACATTAGCTGGTCCAAGATTGCATCTATTCGGGGCCTAAGGATACATCAAGGGTGGAAGAAATGCTTGAAAGAGTAGGATGGGGCCTTGCAATACACCTGTAAGCAAACAAATACCTAAGCAGGCAGAACCAGGACTTCTCAGTGGTGCTGGCGGAGGTCAGGGCCAGGATCCCCCAGGTAAGCCGTCCCTAATCCTTTCCCTACTCCTACCCCTATCCCTAACCCTAACCCTAACTCTAACCACTCTTTTCAGAGGGAATGGTCAAGTCAGTCAACTGAAGCTGAGTGGCAGGATGAACCCCAGAGTCCACAGGGCATCAACACCCCAGAGACCACCCCAAACATTACATCTGTGAATCCTGACCCCATCCAGTCACAACCAGCAAAGGAGAAGAGACTCCAAGGATGTAGACTAAACGTGAAGTAGCCTAAGTCCAGCAGCAAGAACGAGTGGGAATCGGTCAGTGCAGACCTAAGCAAGTTGCTGGACGGTCTTCGAGGGACAGCTGAAAGAATGGGTGATCTAATCTACACCTATGGGGCGGAAAGGTTTGGAACAACAGAACCAAAAAGGAAGAACATAACATCGCCAAAGTCCAGATGGCAAAAAGCAATAGAACACCTTGTCAAAGAAAAAAGACACCTGAGAAAGCAATGAATGAGGACAACATCATAAGACAGAGAGGATGAACATTCTGCAGGACGACCTAAAAGAAGGAAAACCATGGCAGGCAGAAAATCTCAGACTCCGATGAAAGAAGAAAGAAAAGACAAGGACCTCTTTCTACAAGGATCCATTTACATTTTTGAAGGGACTTTTCACAAAAGAAAAGAATGGATCACTAAAAACATCAAAGCGGGAACTAGAGGAACACCTGAAAAAAAGACCCACACAGACAATCAAAGGTATGAGGAGCAAATCTTACCTTCAGATATACCACCAATGTCTCAACTGTGCTACCCATTTGACATCAGCCCCACCCCAAACTGAGTGAGCTTGAAAAAGCTGTAAGGAAGGCAGAAGATCTTCTGCTCCAGGCCCCAACGGTGTGCCATATCTCCTGTACAAAAACACTCCAGACGTGCAAAAGTTCTTGTGGAAACTAAGGAAGATCACTTGGAGGACACAAAACATCCCAAAAGCATTGCATAGAGCATGGGGAGTGTTAATTCCAAAAGAAAAGAATGCCACCAACATCCATCAATTCCGGCAGATCAACTTGCTAAATGTTGAAGACAAGCTTTTTTTAGCATTGTTGCAAAAATGTTGACAAGTTACCTTAAACAAAACAACATGATAGACACGTCGGCACAAAAGGCGGGTATACCAGGATTCTCTGGATGCTTGGAACATTCCCGCATGATTTGGCATCAAATCCAAACAGCAAAAAGCAAAGGAAGAGACTTACATGTTCTTAGACCTAACCAATGCATTTGGATTTGTTACACACTCCCTCCTAACGACAGCCTTTGAGTTCTTCCAAGTGCCAATGACCATCATCAATCTGGTCAAGAATTATTTCCAAGACCTACAGTTCTGTGTTACACCTGAGTTTACAACATCATGGCAAACAGTAGAGATCTGAATAATGGCTGGGTGTACCATCTCCCCACTGGCCTTTACTCTAGCAATGGAACTGATCATTAGAGGGTCCGGATGGGTAGTGGGATGAGAATGATTAAGATCTGGTCAATGCCTACCCCAATCCGTGCTTACATGGACGACATGACTAAACTGATCGTAACTGTTCCTGGCACAAGGCGACTACTGAACTCCACGCCAACATTTCATGGGCACACGCGAACATCAAACCTAGCAAATCCAGAAGCATCTCTATTGTCAAAGGAAAGCTCACTGACCAGAAATTTCACATTGAAGGTACACCTATTCTAACGGTGTCAGAGCTTCTCCTCAAGAGCCTGGGACATTGGTACAATGCATGCCTCCAGGATGCTGAGCAGAGTGACAATCTAAGAGAAGAAACCATCAGTAGCCTGGCCCACATTGATAAGACCCTCCTTCCCAGAAAGCTAAAACTGTGGTTCCTCCAGTTTGGCGTGCTCCCCTGACTGATGTGGCCTCTGACAGTCTACGATCTTTCCATCACGAAGGTCGAAAAACTGGAAAGAACAGTCAGTCGGAATGTGAAGAAACGGCTTGGACTCCCACACTGCATCAGCATTATTGGCTTGTACGGGAAGACCACTCTGGCGCTGCCTATTTCAGGCCTAGTGAGGAATTCAAATGTACCAAGACAAGGTTGGTAATGACACTAACTGAATCCACCGATGCGGCATCAAGAGCAGTGGCACCCTGTTTGTCATCAGGAAGAAACTGGACTCCATCTGAGGCTGCAGATAGTGCAAAATCTGCTCAGACATATAACACATTCTTAGGGTGCATGCAACATGGAACAGGTGGCTTTGGACTTGGCACAACAACACCCTCATGGCATAAAGCCACACCTGAACTGAGAAGACAACTGGTGGTGAAAGGGGTGAGGCAGCACACTGTGCAAAGGCAGTGTCACAGGCCACATAAGGCCAATAGACAAGATGGGAGAGCCTGGAACACCAGAAAATGCGCATGTTCCCAGCTGAAGTGGGCTGCAGGGGGTTTGTAGCTATTTCCACCACCAGGCTACTGAAGCAAATGGGAGCCCGAGGACGCACCCTACTGCAGGCCATCAGACGGCTATCTGGAGCTGCAGAGAGAACCGGCAGCTGCCTATGGCTCAGAAGAAATGACAACATCTGGGCTGTGCACTGACCAAAAGCAAAAGGGTAAAAGCAGAGAGGGGTGACCTGTGGCTGCAATGTTCACCGTTGAGCCCTCTGGAGATGTCATGGGCCTATCAACGAAACATCAAGGAAAGAGGGTGCCCACCTGATGACCCCATTGACCCCTGACTCCCACTCAACATCTCAAGACTACATGTATGTGTGTATTACATACGTATAACAGATTATATATTTACATACAGTGCCTTGAAAAAAATATTCATCCCCCAACCCATTTTTCACACAAATGATTTGCACAATCTGACATTTTCACTAATTCCACTGAGATATTTTTATTTGTGAATCACTCAACTCTGCACAGTGCAGCCCAAAAAGAAATAAAATTATAACCCATTAAAGAACAAAAAAATTCAAGAACCAAAATGTCAACATTTAATAAATATTCATCACCCTTCTTTATTGCTTGGTTGAACCACCTTTCGCAGTTATTACAGCCATCAGTGTTTTTGGATAAGTCACTATTAATTTCGTACAACATTATAGAGCAATATTAACCCATTCCTCCTTGAATAATCGCTCAAGCTGTATGAGGTAAGTTGGAGAGTGATGGTGGACATTAATTTTGAGGTTTTTCCACAGGTTGTTTCGCTTTACAATAGTGTGTTTGCAAAGCAATCACACTAATAAAGTCCATCAAGCTAACGGGACCGGTTCCTACCTAATTAGCTATATTCGTGATTATGCTAACTCGGAGCCGCGCATCATCATAGCGCTTAAGCTGTATGAAATCCCTCCACCGAAGCTGTCCTCAGTCTCCCAAAATAAACACATCACCCTGTGTCCTCCCTGAGGCTGCTGCTGAGGAGGGTTCCTGTTTTTTTCCGTTTGTTTTTATGTAATTCCAGCCTCAGAGATAACTATTTTACCGTTAAAACAGTTAGCAACGCCACACTGTCACACAGTCCATGTTCACACTTACAGTTAAACAAGCGCAACAACAGCTTAGGTTTGCCACATGTTGCTAATGCGGAATTAACAGCATTTTGTTGGATAATTGCATCATATTTTGTGTAAATATGAAGTAATTACTGATAGCATTTACAGAAATAGTGTTAGTTACTCTTAAAGCACATATTGGTTTCATAAAATTTACCTGTTCAATTACATGTAAATAGACTAGTTGGTAATAACGCAAATCAAACAAAAATTACTCTCTAATTTCAGAGGAATCACTCAAGGTAAGTGGCTAACAATTGCTGCCAGATTGTGTCCTAGTAGATATATGTGTCTTTAATAGTGTCTTAAATACGTTGTATTACCAATAGTGTCTTTAATAGTGTTTTCAGACACTTTTAAATTGTTGGGTCTACTTATTTTTTCCTGGTAAATTCCAATTTGATAGTGCAGTGTAAAATAAAGTTCTACTGTTATTTCTGAGCACTGTTGTGCAATCTTTCCTTTTACAGTAGTGAATTTGTGATTTTATGTCCATTTCCTTGTGATAAACTTCAGATTGCTCTCTTTGCTCAGAAGCACTTCTGACTCATCTGTTATCCTGGTAATTATCTTTAATCTTGCAGAGAGGGAGGGTTGTGAAATGAGAGCTGTGAACAGACAGGAGGTGTGTGCATATGCTCTCACGCAGGGTGATATTTACTCGGACCTCAGCTTGGGTTCTGGGTGAGGAGAGGCATACAGATTATGAGCTGGATAAAGGCAAAAATTTACATTTTTCAAAGTGTTTTCTCACCACGTGCACATTTACATGCTTGCACCCACATGTGCATATGCTTCTCTGTGTCGTGGGAGCTGACAAACTCCAGCAGTCAAAAAGAAGCCATGCTTCTGTAGGTTTTACAAATCTCTATAAAACACCAGCATTGTCAGAATTAGGGATGGGAGCTCTTCACAATGTCTTGGAGAATCTGGAAAAAGCCCATTTATTTCCAGGTGTCTTGGGAAGTTTATCATTTATCTCTGCATATTGCAGACACTGCATAGCAAAGCAATTCTCACAGGACACTTTTTAAATGACAGACAAGAAATCTCTCTGTTGCAAAGGTTTAGCTGTATTCTTAAGACTGGAAACACCACATCACACACACACACACACACACACACACACACACACACACACACACACACACACTTTTTGTTTTGTTTCTTTAGTTTGGCACATGCTGCTGGCACCAACATGCAGTTAGAGGCAGCCTCCCTTCCCGGTACGCTCATAAAGGTGAACTGCTGACCGGAAGAGGAGGAGGAGATCCAAACCTAAGATGGCGCATTGTTTTGTTTTGGTCCAGTAGCGCGGAAAGGGCTTGTTTGGTGGCCATTAGGCAGCGTTTGTGAGGGCTAACGATGACTTGGGTATCACTGTTTGTTTTGGCCGGGATGCTGTTGGACAGCGCTCGTTTGGGCCTACAGTGACTGTGGCACTAGGACGCTTTGTTACGCTGCTGCGTGGTTGGGCCTCGCTATCTTGCATTCCAGGGTATCTTCTAAGTGACGTTTTGCAAAGTCTTCATAAGCAAGTATGTGCAAAGGCAAGGGTTTCTTTCTTGCCACTCTTCCATAAAGGCCCTTTTTGTGCAATAGCTTGGAGAAGTTGACCCATGGACATCATTTTCAGTTGCAGCCACTGACTTCTGTAGCTTGGTTAGAGTGACAGTTAGCATCACAGTAGCCTCTCTGAAGAGTGCCATTCTTGTTTGGCCACTAAGTTTAGGGGGGCGGCCTACCCTAGGCAGTGTGGCTGTAGTTCCATATTTCTTCCCCTGTATGATGGACTGCACTGAGTTCCCCAGTATGTTCAGTGCCTTTCAAATGTTGTTGTATTCTTCCACAGATTTCTGCTTCTCCACAATTATATACTGCACTTGTTTTGAATTCTCTTTACTCTTCATTTTGGTTTATTCAATGGAAAATCCAACCATACTGACCTTATAGAGAGGGAATGTATTTACACTCATGAAGTACTTAAAAAATATTTTCGATTATTTGCTTAATCAATTAAAACTGGAGGAATGTTTTTTTTAATGACTGTTTAAATCTATGTGGGTAAGTCAAACACTTAAATGTACTCTTAGCTACAAAAGAATGGAAGTAAAACTGTTTCTCTTATGATGCTTTGTGCTTTATCTTTTCAATTGAAATAGAGAAGTTCTTGCACAAGCAGATAAATTGTACGGAACAGCATCTTAGGTTGAGAAATATCAAGGGTGTGGTGTAGTTATAACAGTTGGTAATTGGTTATTCTTTGACCACCACCCTCCACCAAAACAGTATAAAGGTCGCTGTCTGTGACCCAGAAGAGTATACCTGAGCGATACCTCCTGCTGTCATTATCAAAACAGTCTTCGACAGGTGAGTTCTGTTTTTCATATGAATTTATTCACCAGCAATGATTGACTGAAATTGTTTGTGTTGTGATTTTAGAGTAACAGCTTTTGCTAAAAGCAGTAATTTATGTTGTATGCTATCACAATTTTTTGAATTGTTGGGATAAAATAATGTATAATGATAACAGCAATAACAATATTCAATGGGTTACATTTATATCACACATTTCACACAATGTGCTTTGCAATGAAGGGGATTAACTCACATCAACCATCCCAAAATTCTACAGTGTAGTTCCCAAACCCAATATATGACAGCCATTGTGACAGTCAACACTCAATATAAATAGACAAATATGTTTCATATCAGTTTTTCACATGAAGCGATGTTCCTGTTGAATCCCTTATAGATTGTATGGTCCTCAGATTGAAGCAGGATCTTTAACGTTCAACAGGCTTTTTGTTAATTTCTGAGCATCTTCAGCACAATGCATGTCAAGGTAAGAGTGCATTTATCTATAAATCTGAATTCACACTTGCACATACAACGTTACTGCTTAAGTTGCATTATGCGAGGAATCAAATGCCACATAATTTGTTACTTACTGTACATATATATGCAGACAAGTTTCTTTGCTATTTCTCTCAGGTTGTCACTGTTGTTTACTTGGTGGTGGCACTGCTGGGGAAAAGTAGTGCACAGCATGTGAGTATTCTTCACCATCATCCTTTAAAAGCAACTTAACCATAAACCACTGCAGCTGAATGGAGAATGCAATATGATGTGTGAAATACTGTGGAGGTTGTTATAGTGTTACTGTGTGTATTAGGAGGGTAATGATACATTGATTCATATCGGTGCATCAATACAAAAGCATGGGCACATCTGTACTGATGCTGCATGTGAGATTCAATTCCACTGATTTTTTTAAAATTTGTTTATAGTATTCATATTAATGCCTAAATTTTAATGAAACTAGAGCACCTGTGACAATTCTAGTTATCTTTGAAGACTGAGTGTTATTTCAGTGGCACATAATGAACTAATGTTTAGATACTCTAGATTTCTTTAAAAGCATGGAATAATTATTGTAAATAAGGTTACGTTGAATCACATTTTTACAAAATGTATCAGATCATGAGAGAGATCATTGCATGGTACCGAGGTGAACTATTTGATATGCTCCAATACGTTGTATCATTGCTTAGATACTGTGTCATATTAACTGTAATCCAGATGATTACACCCCTAGTGTGCATGAGAATATACAGTTGAGGGTGTTAGACTTGTGGTATTGTATACTGTCTTATTTAACAATAACACTCTGTAAGTGTTAGACTGAGCGATCCTGCAGTGTGTGTGTGCATTCAGGTTTTTTTGGTGTGGTTACTACGTCCAACTGAACACTTTCCCAGGGGTTCATTTTCCAAATAAATACTGATTTTGCCAGTATTTGCCAGCTATGTGTAAGATTATGATTGTGAATCACTGCTAATATTTCACAGAACAGCCGTAAGTACATTTTAAAGGTGACCTTAAGTTTGTGTATCTACAGGTGGGACAGACAGGCGTCCAAGCTTATCAAGGTCAGTATCTCTCACATGGCTTGACATTTCATACACACATGCACACACACACGCAAACAAACAAAGAATAGTGGCATTTCACAAGAAGAGCTGAAAAAAAGAACAAGAACACTACCAATAAAATCCCCCTGTATTTTGTGATATAGCAAGGTGTTAGAAACGGTTCATTAGTTGTGTATGTGATAAAGAGATTACAAGTTCAGCACCAAGGTGGAAATTAAATTCATTTCACTCAGATGCAAAATTCTAAATGCAACAAGGGCATTTACTAGATGGATTTTCAGCATTTTTGAATAACTATGAATTGATTGTGCAATCCTTATTCTGCTGTATTCCCTGTTTTTTTTTTTCCATAGACGCTCCTGTCCACTTCTTTGTTTCGATGCCAAGACCTCTTTCAGGCTACATCGATCATATCAAATACACTGATGTGACCCTGAACATCGGTGGAGGATACAACAAACACTCTGGTGTCTTCACTGCGCCAGTCAGCGGAGTCTATCAGTTCTTCTATTCTTATCAGAGTAGTCGTGGAAATGAAGATAATGCCTTATTTCTGGTAGTCCGTGGCTCCAATGTCATGATGTCTCATTCCCAAATTGGTGCACCTTCCACTGCTAGTAATTTGTCTACATATATGACTGTCCTGAAAAAAGGTGATGTTGTCTATGTGAGGCAGAATAATGGCGCAACCTGGGCAGAGCCTTGGTCACGCACCATTACCTTTTCTGGGTCACTGCTTTCCCCAGTACTCTGAAAGATGCGCTTCAGCTGCGCTTTCTCTCTTTCATGTGCTCAAGAACAGAGTTTCAGGCATAAAAGCCAGAGGCAAATAAATAAATCAGTGTGTTCCTTCTATTTTAAATGCTTACTCTTCAAATCAATATACTGAAATTGTTATTGCTAGTTTCTGCTCTTATCAGTGTACACCGTAGACTGCAATATAATAAAGTGAAGCTTAAATTGCATTTTCACTGATATGAATTCGTTCAACTTGTTTGAATGTTTCAGTTTATGATTTTGAATTCAAACTGTTGGAATTTCCATCATATCTGAACTGTTGTAATTAACTTTAAGAAAATTAATGCACTTTACACCACTTTTTAGGATTCAGCATTGACACTGGAGAGTGCCAGTACCCCTATGAGTGAGGATATGCATAGCAATGATGTTGCTATTGACATTACACATTGTCATGCCATTGAAAAACACAATCATGGGTTCCTGAACAAACAGAGCAGTCAGCAGCTCTCCCGTTGCACTGTAACCCCAGAACTCCCGTGTTCTTTTCTGCACAGGTGTGTTGATGTAACATGTGAGCAGGAGGAATCCAACAGCAGAGACCACACAGCAGCACAGATGGGCTATAAAGAAACAAAATAACTTTACTGAATACTTGAAACCACCAAGCTTTGTGCACAAGAACATACATAGAGCAGCTCAAGACTCAGGAGGGAAGCAGGGAACAGGCAGGGTTTATACAGAGCACAAAACGCATGATCAGGATAATTGCATACAGGTGAACTCAATTAACAAAGTTAAACAAGGCACAGAGGGGAAGGCAGGACCTCTGGTGGCAGTCTTTAGAAGCAGCAGCCAGAAATAAAACTCAGACAGGCGGTTATGAGGACGTCTGCTGGTTGTTGTGGACAGCAGTCTCTGAAACCCCAACCTCTCCGCTTACAAGACATCTCCCCCTTTTTTAAAACAGTTTCTGTGAAATGTTTTACAAGAACACGGGTTGATCATGTTACAGCTACACACATTAAGGTCTATCAGGTTTAACCTTATTTTGCAGCTTACTTATTCTTGAAAGCTATCTTCACATATATATGCAACCATTACTAATGTACTGTAAGTCTAACACTGCACAGTATAATGTCTTCACTAGAACTGTGACATTTTTAGTCATAAGAACATAAGAACATATTATGATGAGAACAGGCCATTTGGCCCAACTAAGCTCGGCATTACAATTAAAGAGAATCCAAAACTGCATCAAGTCTGGACTCGAACACAGCAAGGGTCTCTGCGTCAACTGCACGACCTGGCAACCTATTCCATGTACTGATAACTCTTTGTGTAAAATAGTACTTCCTTATATCAGTGGGGAACTTGTCCTTCACTAGTTTCCATTTATGTCCCCTTGTTCTACAGACTGAACTCACCTTAAAAATGTATTATAGTTAACCTTATTGAGTCCTTTTATAAATTTAAAAACCTCCATTAGATCACTCCTAAGTCTCCTTTCGATAAGTCCAAATAGGTTAAGTAACTTGAGTCTGTCCTCGTAGCTTTTATACTTCATGCCTGGAACTAATTTAGTTGCCCTTCTTTGAACTTTTTCAAAGGCCTCAATATCTTTCTTATAGTGCGGTGCCCAGAACTGCACACAATATTCCAAGTGAGGTCTGACTAAAGCATTGTATAATTTCAATATAATTCAATTTTATTTGTATAGCACTTTTTACAACACAAGTTGTCACAAAGCAGCTTTACATTGTTCCCAGGCCTGAGACCTCCTGTGAGCAAAGCTGAGGCAACAGTGGCTAGGAAAAACTCCCTAATTAACAAGAAGAAACCTTGAGCAGAACCCGACTCAGAGGGGGAGCCCATCTGCTTCTAGCCGGCACTGGGCAGATAGAATTAGAGAAAGACTTGAGGTTGTACAATGTACTTTAAGAAATTTGAGTTGATAGACAGCAGTAATTAACAACAGAGAAATTACAAAATCTATCCTAGAATGTCTGGTTCTTGGCATGCAGTTGGCTTGATGGGCAGGGCAGCGTGGTAGCAGGACTGAAGATCGGGATGTGACTTGCCTGGGCTATAGCTCCAGGCAGGAGCCCGGAGCAGGGATAGGAAACAAATAGAAAACAGTGATTAGTGGATGTTAAGTGCGGGAGTGGAAACATAAAGGCAAAAAGGCAAAGGGGGGAACAGAGGAGGGAAGAGGGATGCATGTGTATAATAAGTCCCGGCAGGTAAGCACTATGGCAGCATACCCAGGGGACGAGAGGCAAGGGGCCAGCATGATCATGAGGGTGACCCTAAGGCAGTCAACACCAGACCATAGCCGGATCAGCTGAACACAGAGTACCCAGGCCATGATGTAGTGACAGCAATGACCACTTAGTCCATAAGAGACTCTACGATCAACAGTGCCATGTCCCTCAACTAAAGGATTTGAAATAAAGATAAGTTTTTAGCCTAGACTTAAAGGCGGAAGGAGAGTCTGCTCCCCGAACTTCGGTGGGTAGATTCTTCCACAAAAGAGGGGCTTGGTACGAAAAGGTTCTACCGCCTATAGTACTTTTACCCACTCTTAGAACAGTGAGAAATCCTGCACTTTGGGAACGTACAGTTCGTTTTGGAGTGTATGGGCGGAGAAGGTCCTTAAGGTAGGCAGGGGCAAGCCCATTTAAAGCTTTAAATGTAAGGAGAAGTATTTTGAAATCAATGCGGTTGTCATGAGAGTACCATGCATTTTATGGTTATTTGCCCTGGTCTGGGTTTTCTAGGATTCCTTTCCCTACTCAGGACCAGAACAAGCGCAGATAAGTCAACAAATACACACACATAGCAGGCAAGAGGGCAAATGGTCTACCACCATAAATACCCCAAAATCAGTGACCACGGATCACATACCTACTTAAAATAAGCAGCCATCACTTTAAGATTGCAAGAAGTCACCTAAAACCTAGTCAGATACTTAAAACCTCAACCATAATGATTGACTGTTTGGATTCACATTATTTTGCCAGATAAAAGCGGAGGTAGGGCGTGCTACGCCCACTTTGTTTATTGGTAAGCATTAATCTGCCCCTCGGATGTAGAATCCTTGGCTAAACGATGGCTACAGTCATGTTTGGTAATCTGAAAGAGGTTTAGGCACCAAATACTTCTAATATAATCTTAAATAACTGCCTTTTTAGCCAATCTAAGTTGTTTAAGCTGTAACATCCTGGTAGACCACAGCTGCAGGGGGTTGCCTTCTCTCTCCCCCCTTCTCCCCTTCCTGAGCACAATCAGCGTGTGTGTACCTATATGTTTGGATCATTTACCCTTTTGTACCCCACAGTAATTGTACTCTCATGTCATGGAAAAATGTGGAAAACCCAATGTTGTGTGATAACACATGTATTTCTCAATATAGCAGCAAAACCACCATTTTACCAGTTCCTGTCAGCTAACTCTCCCCTCTCAACCCATGCCTATTAATGTTTGGTGTCATTGCGATGCTCATGAAGAGCTGAATGCAAAGATGAGAATCTTGAAAATATATCTGGTATATCCAGATGTTTGGATCGAAAGGACAAAATTAAGTCCTGGAGAAACTTCCAGGCACTCCCCAACCATAAAATTAATCATGCGTGGGTCAGGGAGGTGGAGAGAGCTTCTTCTTAAATCAGGCCTAGAACAGGCCTCTTGGCTCAGTTTTTGCCTCGGCTCAGTCTTTTGGTCGTAGCTCAGTTTTTGCCTCAGCTCAGATAGACGCTCAGTAATCCAGTCCGTGGCTCAGTTTATCTTGCAACTTTTTGCATTTGCAAATTTTTTTCCTTTTTGGAGTTTTGCTGCTATCGTGAGTGGTTCCTGTGTTCTTCCTTGAGAGAGGTAAAAAATTGGCTTGGCTAATTTTCACAGCACGCATTCATTCACCCATTCTGTGATCCATCTCTGTTCTTGTTTTGTTAATGTCTGTATGTAATTTAGTGTCTGTTAAGGTAGTGGACCAGGTCTGTAGCCCAGACTTTGAATTTTGTCTTGTCTTAGTGTAACTGCTTAATAAACCTTTTTAATTTATTCCAGTTGTGGCTCTATATTTCTGGCAAAGGTTGATCCACCAGACTGCTCATCTCCTATCAACGAATTCGGTGATTTAATTGATAATTAAGATCTTTGATAATAATTATTAAATTAAATCATTTTTATTATTATTTTACATGTTGGCTAAGTGAGGAGTTTTAGTAATTGGCGTCATTTGTGTTCAGTATTCAGAGTGCCGGACGATGAACAAGGGCGTTAATTTCTGAGACCGCTGGGTTCAGACCATTGAATTTTTATTAAATCCTCACTTCCCCGACACGGTATTTGATAGGTAGCCAATGGAGAGAGGCTAATACTGGGGTGATGTGCGCAGAGCGCTTTCATCTGGTTAGAATATGAGCAGCTGCATTTTGTACCAGATGAAGGGGTTTTAGTGAGACATTTGCACATCCTGGTAAGAGGGCATTACAGTAGTCCAATCTGGATGTAACAAAGGCGTGGATTAGCTTTTCAGCATCGTGTATTGATGGAATTTTCCTGATTTTGGCAATATTCCTCAAATGAAAGAAAACAGTCCTAGAGGTGTTTTTTATATGTGTGTCAAGAGAGAGCTCAGGATCAACCGTGACACCAAGGTCTTTGATGGTTGCACTTAAGACCAGTGAGACACCATCTAGATTTAATGTAATATTGGTGAGTTTGCTCCTGATAGACTTTGGGCCAATAACCAATATTTCTGTTTTGTCTGAATTTAAGAGGAGGAAATTATGGGCCATCCATGTCTTTATGTCATTGAGACATGCTTCCATGATTGATTTTTCCAGGGAGACATCAGGTTTGGCTGATATGTATAACTGGGTATTATCTGCATAGCAGTGGAAATTAATGCCATGTTTAGGAATGATATTTCCAAGAGGGACCATGTATAACGAAAAGAGCAATGGTCCAACCATGGATCCTTGTGGTATTCCATGTCTTACTCTGGAGAGTTTGGAGGACTTATTGCTAATATAACCTCTTTAGATTTATAATCAATACTTTTGGCTATATATCCCAGCATCCTGTTGGCCTTTTTTACAGCTACAGCACACTGTCTAGATCCTGTTAAGCTTGGGTCAACTATTACTCTCAAGTCTTTTTCAAATTGAGCACATTCTAGTTTTTCCCCCCCATGAAGTAGTCTTGTCTAAGGTTCATATTTCCCACATGCAAGACTTTACATTTAACTAAAATGAATGTCATCTGTCAGGTATCTGCCCACGTTTGGATGCTGTTTAGGTCTTCCTATATTACCTTAGTTGATTCTATACTGTTGGCTAGACTCCCTAGTTTTGTATCATCTGCAAATTTTACTACTTTACTACTAACCTCTGCATCCAGATCATTTATATATAAGGAATCGCAAAGGCCCCAACACCGATCCCTGCGGGACTCCACTTTGTACAGGACCCTGCTCTGATACAATACCTCCCACAGTTACAGTCTGCTTGCTATTAGACAACCAACTTTGAACCCACTCAGTGATAGCTCCTGTAATTCCTGCAGATTTCGTTTTCACTATGAGCCTCCCATGTGGTTCTTTGTCAAATGCCTTTTGAAAGTCCAAATAGATAATATCAAAAGCTTGTTTTGAGTCTAAACACACTGTAGCTTCCTCAAAAAAGTCCAGGAGGTTTGTTAAGCATGACCTCCTTCTGTGAAAACCAAGCTGGCTATCATTTAAGATACCATTTTGTTCTAGGAATAATTCCAAATTGTCCCTAATGATGGATTCCAGTAATTTACATGTGCTACAAGTTAAGTTGACGGGCCTATAATTTCCTGGATCAGTCCGGTCACCTTTCTTGTAGATAGGTACTACACTGCCATGTTTCCAGTCATCTGGTATTTCTCCAGTTTTAATAGATTGCTTAAAAAATAACTGTCAGAGGTTTGTAAACCACTTCTGCTAGTTCCCTGAGAACTCTTGGATATATTCCATCCGGGCCTGCTGCCTTATTTGTTTTAAGTTTTTGGAGTTTATCTAGTATTATCGGTATCGCTATACGTTGATGACTTTGAGGTTTGCAATCCCTTTGGCATGTCCAGAAAACTCTGTGGTGTGTACTGGATTTTGAATAGTTTACCACCTGGATCTCATTCAGCTCTTTCTTCCATCAACTTGGCTGTATTTTGCAAGACTGCTGATGTAAAGGTGTATGGGTGTATGGGTATAAACAAATTTTAGAGCCCTTTTACAGGATTTGGTTATTTTAGAGAAGCATGTTGTTTTTATTTCAGGTCAGAGAGTTTGTGAAAGGCACAGTCCAGTTTGTATGCGGATAATTTAGGAGCCCATGGGATAGCAGGCTTCATTGAAAGCTTTTCTGGTGTCTACTTCTGCAGGTTTTGTACAGGTCAGAGATCAGACATTCAGGCTAAGGCTGTTCAGTCAGGTCATTTAAAGCTTCGAACAAAAGACGTACACGACACATACATTAAGTTTGCAAGGGAGAACTCAACCATCTGTTGTGGAGAAAAGAGAGAATGAGTTTTTACTAAGAATTTATCTTATTTTCATGTTACTCAGGGCTACCCTCCTGACATTGTTCATGACTTATTTGAGGGTGTTTGTGACGGGATGACCACAGCAGCCAGGCAAAACAAAATCCAAAATGGAGCCAAACAACAAATGAAGTGGCGAGGTTGTTTTTATTGTTTCCTAGGTGTGCAGGTGAAGGTGATAGCTATGTACAGTGCAGGTGGCGAAAGCATCAAAATAAACAAAAACAGAACTTAAGCAACAAAATGCAACAAAAGACACACAAAAAAACAGGTAAACAAAACTATTTACAGGGGTTTCCAATAATTCCCCACCAACTGTACACTCATAGACTCTGATCAGTCTTCCTCTCATTCAACCAACCAACCCAAAATGAGGGCAAAGACTGCCTTATATACCCTCCAAGCCAGCTGGGATGATCCAAAACAATTTTAATGCTTTTCAATCCCAGACTGTTAATACTGTATTAAATCACCAAAATAATTTACATTACAAATAGCATGTAAATTATAACACATTTCCCAGTTTCTGATTTACCACGCTCAGAAAATAAATGCATATGAAAACTGGTGTTAGCTGGACCATACCACCCGATGTATATTAAATTATAAATACAGTTCCAGCGCAATGTACCACCCTTTTGCTCCCCGATGACCCGGAAACAGCGGATGCGGACTGAAACAGAGACAGATACGTGGTAAGGCGTTTCCTTGCTAGCACACTCACACAGCACCATAAAACATTTAAAACAAAGTTAAAACTGTTTAGCTTATGTTTTTAATAGCGTGTAGCTTCACTGCCGTGTTAGTTGGCCACCCTAACAACAACAGTGTCGCCTGACAGTAATTTAAAACTTTGTTTTTAAACGTGCGCGGTGCGCTCAGTTGCAAACTAACAAACTTGCGCCGTAATTCTGCGAACTGTTTTTGTATAATAAAACGGGTAAGTTAGAGTCATGTACGGTGTTATGTCTTTATTGTCCCAATTACAGAAACATTCCGTAACGGGCTAGCAGCTCCGTTACAGTGTTATTCCAGTTGAGATTGCCCTCTGCATTGGTGTATTCCTTTCCAAAAAGTATCTGTCTCTTAACACTCTTAACAAATTAATCCTGAACGTTCCATATAAGTGGGGGGGATAGAACTAATAAACCTCATATTATATCATGCACTTACACCTCTACAACGACCATTGGAGGTAACGCCCATGAAAACATGAAAATTGGAATTTATTGAGGTTGCTCCCATTTATATGGTTCAGTAATGGTTCAGTACTTTTCCTAACTTTTGTTTCCTGCACTGTAAAAAACGTGAGTGAAATTAACAGCGAAGTGCTGTAAAATCATGACATCAAAAAACTGTAAATAGAAAAACAATGAAGCAGTGTTTAATTTACAGTATACTATAGTAAAATACTGAACCAAACACAACTGTTAATTTAGAGTAAGAATGTTAAAAGAATCATATTTCTTTGTAGAATTTACAAATTACTGTAGTTTAAACACAGAATAACTGTAATACAAAAAGCAATACAATACCATTAAAATTACATGTCAGTGTCAAAATAATGTTACCTGCAGAGCATTACCCATAATGCCTAGCTTGCACCATTTACAGTTTTGTTGTTGAATAACTGCTTAGTTATGCGTTTGTTTAATTATCGTTTATATTGGTTATCTTAATTAAGTCCTTCGCTTTCATTGTCCGTGTTTGGGCTCGATAGGGTGCCACCGTTAAGTGGTTTGTGTTACTGTTTGTTGACTTCCCTTCCCCTTTTCCCTTTGTTAGTTGAAAAAGTAAATATTTGTCTCTGTGCTGTTTGGGGGTGATAGTGGTTCAGGAGGTGGAGCAGTTGACTGAGGATTGGAAGATCCTTGCTTTGAATCTGTTTTCTACTGGCAACATGTCTAAGTGTTCTTGAGCAAGACAGTGAACCCAAAACTGCTCCCAGTGGCTAGTTGGTACCTTGTATGGCAGCCTCTGTCAGTGGTAGGTGGATGTGGTTAGGGTTAGGGTTAGGGTTAGGGTTAGGGTTAGGGTTTTTTTTACTCATTTACTCAAATGAGTAAAAAAGCAATATATAAATGCAGTCCATTTACCATAGACAGAATAGAGTGCCTAAAAAGCAGAAGTTCAATGTGTGCCTCCTTCTTCCACGCAATGGAACCCCATTAAATGACAGTCTTATGATGAGGCTTTTACGGTTTTTGTTTGTTTGGTATTTTTCAGTGAAATTGAATGGGATTCAATGTACAGTAATTGAAACTGAGGGGAGAGTTTCACCCGTAACTAGGTTCAGGCTAATCTGCTGTCACAGTGGGGTGTCGGTCAGGACACAGGAGTCAGGTTCCGGGTTCAGATGTTTATTGGGGATTTGGAATGTGTGGATGTGTGTGGGTATGGGTGTTGTTTGTATGTGTGTGGTTTCCTGCAAGGAGTCAGCAGGGAGAATAAGTCAGGACTAATGGATCATATTGGGAATGTGCAATATACAATGCCTCATGATAATCCTATTAAAGCAATTTATCATCTGTATTCAATATATACAAGCAGACATTCAAACGGTATTGCAGTGTACATTGCACTGGGATAGCTATACAGTACAGACTCTTAACTGGGTTAATGGTATGGCAATGAAACGTTTATACATGAAAGACAAACACGTGCACACATGATATACATTGGATAACAATGTATATTACCCTTCTCTATCTACAGACAGTTGTAATACAACCAGTTGAACTCAGGCATTGTACTTACTTTGGCACAGATGCACACAACAACAACACAATAGGCTACTCGGTCCCCAAGGGCTTGGTCTCCCCAGTTCTTCACCCCACAGGTATTGGTGCGGTACTGAGGTGGGAGAGGTCACCACTACCTTTATATTGTCCCGTATCCTTGGCCCTGTTGAGGTTCTTATTGGTGGCCAAAGGATACGGACAGATTAGAGGGCAAATGGTGATCTGGGGGCCGTCCTTGGGGGTGCTCCTGTGCCTTGGGTTACCTGAGGGGGTCCTGCTGATAAGGGGAGCAGCAGGACTGGTTTGGGCAGGTTTCAGCTGGATTGTAAACAAGTGCCTGTGAGAGGTGGGGGTGGTGCGCAAACAAAGACAAAGACACAGACAAAGACAGAAACATGTGGCCATTTTCTACAATAAGCGACAACTGCATGTAAATCTTACTGAAAGAATTAGTTTAATAGCAGCATGGTCATGCTAATTCAGCAAAAAAAGGCTGTTGGATTTACTGATTTAAAATGTATTTTTTTGTAACTTACAACAATTTTAAACTAAAATTTACAGGTTGTTCTGTAAGGATGTTTACATTTTTACTGTATTTTTTACAGAATTATTCTGGCAACCACAGCTGCCAGTTTCTTTTTCTGTAAAAACAATGGAATTTTTTATACAGTGTGTATTTGTTCCCTAGAATACATTGAGTGAAAGATGTCAAGTCCTGTCCACCTGAGAGTCGTTTGTGGTATTCAGGCTCCAATACAAGGACTATGACTTTGGAAATGAATACGTCAATCTTACGTCAACCAGTGAAATTAGAGACAGGAATACTCTGAAAGTGATATTTTTCTCATGGGAGGAAACTAGCTCCAGCACCTGCAGTGCAGACACTGTCATTTTAGATCCAGCTCCAGAGTCAAGAACCTCTTGAAGACTCAAGAATGGATGTCCTTGACGGCATAGCTGAAGAGATCTTCAAATACACAACATATCCCAGTGATTCCCAAACTGAACAGGCCGCTGAAGTCTTGGTGTATGCCCATCCATGCTTGAGGGAAAGAGGAACTTGTGCCGGCCATGAGGGTTGGAAACAGTATCTAAAGACAAAGGTTGCCAATTTTCGCACAAAACTTTGCAAGATTGGACAAAGTTGAGGTCAGTATAAACTCTCTCAAGAACAAGCGCAAGGGTCAAGAAAAACCAGCTGCGAACATCAAAAAACCAGGTCAACTTCTTCCCATCCCTCCTTAGCGGTGAACCAAGAGAGGGTCTTGAGGATGAAAGGGTAGCTCTCTTGACAGAGGTGAAAAAGAGAAACAACCAGGCTGTGATCAAGGAGAAGATGCAGAAGACCTTCTCCTACAGACGTCAGGAGGTAGTCCAGGACACACCTTTGATCTCTGAATTTGTAAACAGATGGCCTGCCTTGTTTACAGTGAGTGAAGTGAATATTGATGATATTGATATTTTGCACACTGCTCTGCTGATGTAGAACTGCTTGCTCCAATTATGTACCGATACTATTTTTCCCCTGTAAACTGTTATTTCCCACTGTTTTTCATGTGGATAGCATTTCTTAAGAACATGTTTGTCAGAGACTGATTATAAAAGGAGACTGTACACTCTCACTTTTACAATGAGCAATTTTGAAACACTAAAAGTGGCTATCAGCAAATCACATGTTCAGATTTTGTGTAGCTGCACAACTTTGGTATTGATGGATTGTACAAGTAGGGGGCAACAGCTCAAAGACAACAGTGCAAGCCCAGGCAAGACAAATGTTGGTCTGCACAACACCACAGAAATGATACAGGTAAAACTCTAATGTATTTTGTGTTTTTAAAACAATCTCCATAGCTCAACTACGTGCCTGACATGAGCTGGGGTATTTAGTTGAAATGAAAACCACTGGGGTGAGACTAAGAGAGTTAGGGACAATGTCCTGGAAAATGTCTTGAAAAGTGGTGACTCATAATATTTAATATACCCTCTTTTGCAGAGTGAAGACGTTTAACTCAAGAGGGTCTGTGTCCTTAGAAGTCTGTGTGTCTACCTCAATAAGGACAGCAACACTCTCATCAAGGAGTACTTGGTTAGTAATGGCGTTTTACTGCGAGTTTTCAGTATTAAAGTTGTGATGTTTTATTTCAAAATGGGTCAATTTGTTTTTCACCATTACAACAGTGAGGAAGCAGAGAGAGGGATTGCACAGACCACCATGGGGCTTTACGTGATTCGTAAAGAAGGTGCTGATGAAGAGGAGGAGCCAGAGGATGTTGGAGTGGTGATCGAGGCTGTGGAACTGCTACACGACCTGAGAAGTATTTCTTCTGGATGTGCTGTGCTTTTTGGACTGATTTACACACTCAACCTGAGCTATCCCCAGGAACTCAAATTCACATTTGAGTTCTTCCAGAAAGTGTTTATGAACTTGGATGGCAACAAACTGTCCCCAAAGGTCCAAACACTTAAAATAAAGATGCTTCAGTGAGCTCACAAGTTACAGCGCTGGACAGTTGAGCTAGCCACATTTTGGCTTGTTGGACATTGCTATTTTGGTGACCTGGTAAATCACTGGAATGAAGCCCCCCTCACTAGTTCATGTGGTTTAAAAAAAGCAAAACAAAGACTGGAACAGCTCGTTTTTCTCTGATTTTTATGTTTTGGCATCTTCTACTGCCACTTTCATTATGTGTGAACTTGCTGATTCTTAAGATCTGCTGTTGGAGGGATGGAGCATTTTGTGGAGGAAACTGCTCTTGGACCCTGTGGTTTTTACATTGAGATTGCATACTATTTAGGGATGCACGATAACTGTTTTTTACAACCGATATCGATAACCGATAAATTCCTGCTTCTCATAACCAATACCGATACCGATAACATTTTTTATAGTTTATATACACGCTTCAGCGTAGGGATGCACGATATAGCCATCGCGATGTATCGCACAGCTATTTTTAGCGCAATAACAGTGAGATTGTATAATTAACAAGGATGGCATTTATCGATGTAAATTACTTTAAATGCTCATGACACTTCACAGCTTTTGTGAGGTCTGTGTTCTAAACATTACTGTTCATTGCACTCAACCCAACCTGAAAGTTTATTCTCAGTAATTTAAATCGATTTAACTAAATTTAGCTCCGTTTTGTAATTTGAATTGTTTAACACAAGAAAGCTATAATTTGAAACATTTAAGAGAAAGCTTTGGGATTGCTTGCCACTTAATTATTCAAATAGCCATCCTTGTTATTTTGAGCATTTAAAAGTAATTTAAATCGATAAATGCATCCTTGTTAATTATACAATCTCACGTTGTCGCTTTTGCAAGCACACAAACTACAGACAATCTGCGCTGTTTCGCGAGCATAATCATTTATTTACGATTGGTGTCAATTATTCTGTGAATTATTTGTTTTATTGTTAATCAAGGAGGATAAAGGGGAACATTCTGAAAGTAATGATAGATTTAAAGGTAGTGTTTCCGCTTCCCCTGTTTCCAGCTTACCCGCAGCCACTGAAAAACATACGGGAAAAAACCTAACTTCACATACCAGGGATAGCTGTTATTGCGCTAAAAATAGCTGTGCGATACATCGCGATGGCTATATCGTGCATCCCTACTTGAGTGTAAGAAAGGCTAAGATGTAGTTCATCAAAGATGAATTTAACATTATAGCTCTGCCTCTGTCCTAACCAAATATAAATGATATCACTACTGTTGTAATCACAATAAAAACAAGAACAGTTCCAATTTTGTTTATGTGGATTCGTTCTCTTCTCTCCCCTTCACCCTCCTCCTCTTGTTAGTTTCTGCAGCCCCTGGAGCTGCGACCCATATGAGTCAGGGGGAGAGAGAGAGTGTATGTAGTAGTATTGAATGAAGTAGTATTGAGGTCAGACAGAACTTACCTGTTAGACAGAAGGTGACAATAAGGAGGTTCCTCATGCTGAGCTCTGGCTCCCAGTTACTCCAAGTTATTCCAAGTGCCTCCAGTCCTTTCTCTTACAGAGTATATCTCCCTTCTCTCTCTCTCTCTCTCTCTCTCTCTCTCAGTTTCTTCTTTCCTCCTCTGTTCAGTTAAGTCTTTACATCAGTCTGCAGCTCAGAGTGTCAGCAGCTCTGTGTGGAGAGACATGGCCCCGCCCTCTTCCTCTTCCTCCTCCCCGTCTCCCAGCTCCCTCCCTCCTCTCTGTCTCTGCTCTCCCTCACTCGCATACACACTGCGCCCCCTGCTGGAGTCCCTGGGTTCCAGTTGTATGTTATTTCATTCTTATAATCGTAAGAGTGAACATGGTGAGATGATCTGCATTGTATTACAGTTCAGACATACACCTTCTGATGCTACTTGGACACGTCTTCAGTGATGAACCCGGGGTCATAGGGTGTTTTGGGTCTTTAATCATCAGACATGCTCAGCCGCGAGGCCTTTTCAGCAGCCTCCAGAATTTTCCTGGTGGCTCGTCTGCACTGCAGTCCTTTAACTCCAAGGGGTTTGAGAGTTCGCTGTAGGGATTTGCCAGCAAAGCCGCGACACCCAACTTCAACTGGCTCACAGCGGGCTCTCCAGCCTTTGTTCCAGCCCTCTGTGAGGAGCTCTGTGTATTTAGCCCTTTTGCGCTCGTTGGCTTCTTCAATCTGGTCTTCCCAGGGGACAGTAAGTTCCAGCAGGACCACTTGCTCTGTAGACTCTGATGTTAACTCCATGTCTGGGAGGAGCGGAGTGGTTGCGATGTTTTTTGGGAACTTGAGCTGCCTTCCTAGGTTGACCTGGAGCTGCCAGTCCAGTGCGGTGGCAAGAAGCCCTCCCGTGGAGCCAGGCCGATGATGTGCCTTCTCCACAGCTCTGATGAAGGTGATGGACTGTTTGGGGGCGTGCTGATTCTTGCTATCTTGATTCACTATGCTGATTGTGTCCGCCAAAGATGTTAGGACTTGGTCATGACGCCAGCGGTACCGCACTTCCCCCAACGCTTTCGTGCAGCAACTGAGGATGTGCTCCAAGGTGCCCCTCTTCCGGCACAGTTGGCTTGCTGGAGTGTTTGCCATTCCCCCGCTGTGCAGGTTGGCCGGGCTGGGGAGAACATCATAAACTGATTGGATGAGAAACTTAATGCGTAACGGTTCGGCTCTCCAGATCTTGCGAGGTTCCGCATGCTCCCATCTGGTCCGGGCTCCTTGTTTGTACACGCCGACCATCTTGCTGCAGCGTTATTCCTCCACCTCTGCTCGTATCTCATCCTGAACCAGTTGACGCTTCTCCTTTCTACAGGTTTTGTCACAGTGTGGTTTGGGAAAACTGCCCAGTCCTGCCCGCCCCACCGCCACAGCGCCCACCAAGATGTTGTGCCGCAGCCGTGCCTCCGCTCTGTCGACAGCTTCCTGTGCCTGCCACTTCCGGCCGGTCTTTATGAGGATTCCTGCGGTCGCGACTTTAATATCAGAGGAGTCTCAGTACATCAGAATCTCCAGATGTATGTAATGAAATGTAATAACGTTTTACTAATGTGTGTCTGCGGTAGCAGGTTACCCCAATGGTGAATACATATTCTGAATGAATGCATATTTACACAATAAATATTTACTTTTAGATTGAGCTGCATGCACTTTAAAGTAGACAATCAGCTGAAAAATACATTCCCCTGTTGTTGCAGAGGACATTCTAAATCTGAACTTGCAGAACATTTCAGTCTTTATCAGTGTCTTTTTCTCTGTCATCCTTTGGTGGTTTCCAGGTCAGACTGGTCAATGGGAGTGGTCTCTGCTCTGGGAGAGTGGAGGTCTACTTCGATGGCCAGTGGGGAACAGTGTGTGATTATGGCTGGGATATGAATGATGCTGCAGTGGTCTGCAGACAGCTGGGCTGTGGAAGTGCTCTGTCTGCTCCAGGTGGTGCCTACTTTGGAGAGGGGAATGGGAGTATCTGGATGGATGAGGTTCAGTGTTCAAGCAGCTATTGTTCTCTCACACAGTGGTCTCACAGTGGGTTTGGAAACCACAACTGTTTCATTGTGAAGATGCTGGCATTGTCTCCTCAGGTAAGGGAGCCATTTTCCTTGGCAATTTTATTCACACAGAATAGTAACCCAAACTCCTGAAGTGATTCTGATGGGGGACATGAGACTGGTAGATTGAAGAACAATGTCTGGAGACAAGTTCTCACCGAAGGCAAAACCTGCCTTTAGCCTTGCCAGCAAAGGGAGAGGTGCTTTTGACTTTGAAAAACAACCAGAATACTTACAGACCATGTTGTCTTCAGCAACGTGTCCCTCTTTCAGTGCAAATGTGTAGAGAGAAAGCAGTAAATTCTGGACACTTTCTTTCTAGGATTGTTCAGCCACTAAACCACATCCACACAACAATATGCATTTAGTAGACACTCTTATCCAGAGCAACTCATATAGGTTACAATTTTACCCATTTATACAGCTGGATATTCATTGAGAATACTGTGGGTTAATTACCTCGCCCAATGATACAGAAGCAGTGTCCCAGCAAGGGAATCGAACCAGCAACCTTTCAGTTACAAGTCCTGCTCCACGCCACTAAGCTACACTGCCCTCCCCCAGGGAAGATGCTCAATCCAAGACACGCTCACGGCTGGGCTGATACTGTCAGCTGACCCTGACTGCACAGAAAGCTCAGACTGCATCCACTCAAGCAATTCAATTCAAACAAGCTTTATTTGCATAACCACACAGATGGACAGTAATGCCAAAGCAATTTTCACATAAATATGCAAATAAAATGACAACCAAAACAAATAAAAATACAGACACATACAAAAACACACACATACAGAAGCACACACATACAGAAACACACACATACAGAAACACACACATACAGAAACACACACATACAGAAACACACACATACAGGCTGTGGCACTTTGATTCATACCATACTGCTGTGTGCACTCATATGTAATTTTTCTTCATCATATTTGTCTGTAATTGTTGGCAAGTTATTACAGTGTAGGAGAAGATACATCTCTTTTTCTACCTCCCCTGTCTCACAGTGACCACATAGCCTTCTTTTGCTATGCATGACTGTCTGCATCCACCTTTTTCAATTGCTTGGGTGTGGTCACTGAGCCTGTACTTGGTCAGGATCTGTCTGTCATCAATAATCACTGATTAGACAATGACACTATATTACATTAAATTAATTTGTTGTCATTTCACAGATGCTGTTATCCTGAGCGACTTACATAGGTTACAGTTTTTCCATTCATACAGGATATTAACTGATTCAATTGTGGGATAAGTACCTTGACCAAGCGTTCATCAGTACTGCCCTAGCAGAGACTCGAGCCAGCAACCTTTTAGTTATGATCCCTGCTCCTTATCACTATGCTACACTGCTGCCCTACCACATGTAATATAAACCCTCTCAGTACATACAGATACACAGAATCAATGAGTTTTTAATCACTGCATAAAAATAATAAAAACTGCATCATTAAAGGGCTTTTTATGCTTTGTATCTTTATGCTGAAATACAAACTAACTACCCATTCATCTCATGAGTTTATTCAACAAAGAAACACCGAGCAGATGAACTTTCCAAGTGCATTCTAAACGCACATTAGTGGAAATATTTTCAGTGTAAATTCTTTAAAGAAAAAGGCATTTTTATTTCAAAATTCATATTGGGACAGGCTCATGAGAAAAGACAGAGTCAGATGGCTTCTCAAATCTGTTTCTTAAAGCAGGGGTGTCAAACTCAATTTCATCCCGGGCCACATCAGCATGATGGTTGCCCTCAAGCCAGTTGTAACTGTAAGAATATATAAATGTATCTGTCTTTCTCATTACATAATGCACGATTATTATTAGTTTTAGAAATAACTTCATTAATTAGCTCTAGTAGAAGTGTAGGAAAAATAATGGCAAACAGATATTTGTACAACTACTGTACAAGTTATTTAAAAATGAGTTTAGTAACAAAAACACATGCTTGTGCATCGGAACTGTTATATTTACAGGGCAAAGGTTACAGCGGTGTGCCATTTTACCAAAACAAATAGCTAGCCTTGCATGCATAAGCCCCATTAATGAGGAATGGCTTTGATTACAATGCTATACAGTCCGCACTGTATAGGCATTAACACACGCACCTGCACACACAGAGTACACATATATCTGCCTTCACGTCTCTTAAAAATGGCTAGATGCGATGTATCAGTATTGTCTGCTTTCCTCAACAGCAGCCAGATAACTGCTTGCTTCTTCAGCCAGCTGAAACCAGATTTCGCTAGTTATGACTCGGTCTGCGATAGTGTTTCTTGACAAGCTGACATTGTTAAAAGCCTGTTTCTGGTCAGGGCACACCTGCTCACATACCTTCAAACACTGCTTAAAACAGCCTTCTGAAAAACACTTTGAAGCTCGGGCGAGTTTCTTCAGCCACAATAAAAATCATTTTTGCTGTAACTTTTGCAAACATATTTTGCTGAGAATGCAGGCTGCTTTTTAATTCTTGGACCTTTTGTTGCTTTTAAAGGGCATACTTAGCGTGTTTGGTGTTGAAGTGCTAAATTGTATTCTTGGGCACTATGCTAAAAGACATAATCCATTAAACATAAACATGTATTCCCATCTCATTAAATTGCCTTCCTCTGCATCAACTTTTGGAGACAGATGACACTTTTTTCCCAAAGTGCATTCTAAAACCACTGTAGAAATATTTTGATATTGAGACACTTCATCCAAGGAATAAGCCTTATTCTTGTAACAAAATCGGAAAATCGAGATGCATACTTTGGGATAGAATTGCATTATAAGAATATATATATATTTTCTTTGCAAGAGAAAGGCCACATAAAATGAGGTGGTCAGATGGCCTTGAGTTTGACACATGTGCCTTAAAGCATGGACTCTTACTTCTGCAAGACAAAAAAAAGAGACAATCATTAGCAAGACAAATGAACTTGAAACGCGGTTAGGATCTATGGTATAGTCCCCTGATACCTCTCCTTGGAAAAGATCTATGGCTTTAATATGCTATTGCCAATATAATAAAGGCTTTCAGTATATCCTTGATGTGGTGCCAAATGTCCAATACAAAAATGTTCATGTTTTTTCTCAGATTTAACCTCAAAGCTTGTGTGACATGTCAGGTGATGAAAACAGTAATGATCTTTGCTCCTCCGAGTTCCTCATAATCTTGAGTCTTTCCTGCTGATGCTTGCAAGGTTTCACATGCATTGAGGGACTGCTGATAGACAATGAAAATGATAACTAATAACACTAAATGGCCAAACCAATGTTTCTTGCATCACAATCAAGTAGCAATGAAAATTAAGTGGGTGCAAACATCTCAGCTGCAGAGAGATCAATCCCCTTTCATTTCACCCTCCTGCAGTGAATTAAATGGAAGTGAGTGGATTTTTGGAATTTTAAACTGGGGAGTCAACAACTCTCAACATGATTATGAATATGAATATGAATCTTATGTAACCCCATATGTAGCCAAAGCATGTGCAGGTGGCCATGCCGTCTCTACTGAGAATCATTTCAGGATGTTTCAGTTTGTGGTGTTTTTTAAACCTGAATTTAGGTACACTGAGGAGTCCTGCAGGCTTCTGTCAGCTTTCACTCACTGTGACGCTCGAGAAAGTTGTGAATGTCTTGGAGTTAGAGGCGTCAGAGGCATCACTGGAGCTGCAAAGGATCTTCCACCACTTCCTGTACCATTCCTGAACCTGCAACATACATAGGAGGAAGTAAAGGTGCAATAGAGAACAGGTACAAGTGTGACAGGTGAGTCTGCGAAGATAAATGAGATGGGGGTGAGATGCAGGTGAGACAGAGGAGATAGGATGTACAGATTAGAGACAGAGGTGCGACCAAATGGGGAGGATGCAGTTTTGTAAGTGAGATGGGTTATTGGTTAGAAGAGTGGTTAAATAATAAATGACACAGAGGAAGAGACACAGGCAAGTAACATGAGACATAGAGGTGAGAAGAAGCAACAGAAGATAAGGTAGGAAGGCAGGTAAGGCAGACTGGTACCAGGACAGTGAGTGGGGAAAAGGGACACAGGTGGGTAGAACAGGTGGGTGTTCACCTCTTTTCTGAGGGCGCAGTGCACCAGGAAGATGAATGTGCCCTGCTGGGAGGTTAGAAGCAGGAAGAGATACTCCAGCACATTGTGTTTATTCGCAAAGAAGCCGAATATCCAGGGGCAACCAAGAATGATGAACTGGAATAGTATTTTTACCACCATCATCCTTCAGAGAGAGAGAGAGAGATGGGTCTGCAACAGAGGTGTCTTATACCTGTGTCTATTCTCTAACACCTGTATTTGTCCTTTTGTTCCTGTACTTTCACTTGCAACTGTTTTTGATCTATCTGTTATCACCTAGCTAAATTCTCTTACCCACACTCATCCTCTCATTCCTCTACCTGTTTTCTCCTACCTGGTGTCTTTCAGTTGTGAGATTTCCTTATCCCGGCCAGCCAGAGCAAACCACAGGTATCCAATGATGGTAATAAAGAGGATGACATTCACCTGTACATGTCAGATAATGGTATATTTTCATTAGAAGAGAGTCAGACTTTAACTGGAAACAGAAATCAAACAGATTACTCAAGTACGTACTGCAAGGATAAAACACACTGGCCCCAGAAAACTCCACCTGAAGCCCTCATCAGCCTTCAGCCAGCATCTACGATCAACCAGACTCAGGATTACAGGAGGAAGACAAAGGAAACACAAGCACATAAATGAATCCAGTCCAGTCCAGCATGGAGTCAAGTCCAGCACCATGACACCAGGGAAGAACAGTTCCAGGGTGATCCAGAACAACGTCTACATAAATCTCATAGCTGCCCATAATGCTGCTAGATTTCCATTACCCAGGAGTACTTTAATCAATGGCTTTTGAACCAGGTAATCTCACCTCTCTGCTCTGCAATTATCATTAATACTACTGAAGCAAGGAAATCTGCTGGACACAGTCTCCTCATATTACAGAACAATTGTATGTCACCCTGTACATGCCCCGCCCCATCCCCTTAGCCCCTCCCCTCTCTGCACTTACTCTTTGCTGTTGTATCCATCAGGAACCACTCCTGCAGACACACACACCACCAGGCAGGGGATGCCATAGCCAGTCAGCAGCAGGAAGCCCCAGTGAATTCCCTCCCTCTGTATAATCCTGACCTCTCTCAGGTTGCGCACCAACAGGAAGAGCTGCAGAGCCTCCAGGAACATCCACACAAAGCTGGACAGGAAGAGGAAGTGCAGCACGCCCGAGATCACTGCACACACCTGCACACATGTCAACATCATCATTACCATCATCACTGATGCCATCACCGTTATCACTATCATCATTGATGCAAAGTTATAATATAATGCTATACACCCTGCACTTACATTCAATCAATGGTTGTCTGCAACATTTATTTAAAAATAAATGCAAGTGCTAATTTTAACAATACAAATCCTTTCTTCACTTTTACTCATTTTAGTAATCAATGAACTCGCCAAAGTATTTGTGAAGGAAAACAAACAAACACTGGCAATTAACTGTGAGGAAAGTTGTGTTGACAGTTCAGACTATTTCCTTTCGATTGATTTCTGATGAGATATAAAATACAGTGTTGTGATATATTATGGATTATACCACACTTTAAATGATTTAAATAGTTTAACCACTAGATTCCAGTTAAAGTGTCTGTAAAGTAACCTTTGATATTAATAAATAAGTCCCGTTCAACATTTGATTTCAATTCTACATATAACGAATTAACAACAAAGGATACAAGATAACAACAACAGTGCTGAATTATTCATGCAGCAAGTAGATGTTACATTTGCTGTTGTAAACGAATACAAAGAGGTAAACCATGATAAATGGCAACACTAATGTTAGTGTTTGTACACAAAATACTAAAATGGAACTTGTCAAACTTGATACCATGTGTAGTCATATTTTAGTTATATTGTAACATTTCTTGTTCAACATCATGTTACCAAAACAATTGTGCGATGCAATTATAAGCACCTTTGGAGCAAATGGGTCTCTGAGCTACAGGATTGCCCATTATTCCACTTGTTGACAGACTCTCCTGAAGTCATCCAAAACCAATATTTCATTAAGACATATTGAATAATCTCCATAGTTACTGTATGAATGAACTGTAACCAGGTGGGTGGGAATGCAAGTGGAGGACCACCTCCTCTGCGTTATATAATGCAAACCCTGCCCACTTCACATGAACTCCAATTTATGATGGAGATGATTACATAACCTGTCTGCCCAGATGCGTCTATCCAGTCAGGCTAGGACACGCCACAGACAGACCAGTGGAGTCCAAGGAACTGTCTGTCAATCTCCCATATTCATATGGATAGTTGTTGTCATGATGTCATGATGAGAGTAAGAACTGAGGAGATAGCTGACACTGAGATTATACAGAATGATGAAGTCTCTGATATGAGGTAAAGGTTGGGAGCTGTGGGTGGAGAACCTTGTGCGGTCGGATGTGAGAGAGGAAACTCTGCACCAGCAGGAAGAGCAGGTGGGCCAGGAAGAGGCAGATGGAGAGGTTCAGGCGTGCTGTGTTGCTGACTTTAGGGTTCCAGCGAAAGAGGATGAAGGTCAGGATGGCCAGGGCCAGAAACAGCAGCCCCACTGACACTGCAATCATGCTGATCCAATTCAAGATGATGTTATCCTAGAAAAGACAATCAAAACAGAAATCCACAGAAATAATAATACAAAAAGCATGGCAGCTCCTGCGTTTCAGTAACACCAGTTGAACCATGGTCTGAACACTTACTTTCTTCTCCTGTTAAATGGTTCACAAAGAGTTAGGGCTTCATCTTTGGGTTCTTATGGATGGGGTATGTTTTATTCCAAAATCTCCAGATCTACCACCTTTTACCAAATAATGCTCTTAATATTTAACTCTCGTTCCAGCCCAGTACAGTAAAATAGTTAAGTGGTTTCAGATCAAACCACCATTCAAGTCACAACCAACTCCTTCAAACAGCACATAATCAGCGTTTACTTCTCTCTAACCTCTAAAGCAAAATGGACATGATGGACAGCCGTGGATTCTCAGAATGCTAAAGCTCTTTGCTACCATGGATCCTTTGCCGCTTGCTTCTGCTTCAGCTGTTAATAACTTCTGACACTGTGTGCATCTGTTGCAGCTGAGTTTCCTCCTCTCAGTTCTATTAGCCAATAGTATAGATTCAATCTATGATATTTGGATACATATTCATCTTGTCCTGCATGTCTTCTATCCGTCCTTGCTTTAAGTGTTTCATCAGTGATCCTGCTCCTGAAGGCCCAGTTGTTGGGAAACTAACTATAAGATGGTCTTTTAGGATATCTCACAGTCTGGAATACAGTTTGCTATGATCTTAATTGATCATATGAAATATATTTGCTTTATAGCACTCTGGAAATTTCTTTATTATGATTTAATCACTCCGTAAAATTTAATTTTACGGAGTGATTAATGTCAACATATTAATAGTCAACAGACAACTAGTTTCACACTAAGCTAGAGAAGCATGTGAGTTAGCGCTGTTTTTTGATCCTATTGGTTGAGGCCCACTGAATACACCTGTTTGTTGTTTATCTGATTGGTTTGGTCGTTTCCCTCCCCTCCTCACCTCAGGTGGTCTGTCCGTCTGCATGATGAGGGTGAAGGTGGACAGGTGGTTGCAGGTGCACACGGTGTGAGTGGAATTGGTCTCTGTGAGCTCACAGCCATCCACGATCCACCTTCTCTGATTCCAGTACACACAGGTGAGGTTACCCTCAGGGTCCACCTGCTGAGAAAGGGAGGGAGGCTCAACATATAAGTTCACAGCAACACCAAATCAATGTCATTACAATGGAAACTTTGTTAAAGGTATTAGTGAGGGGTATGGATGGAGCAAGGACTCACTGTGAGGTGTCTCAGGGTAAAATTGACCGGTTTGGGCAACATTGGGATTTTGGTTTTTGGGAGGGAGGCAGAGACCACACTGGACATCATGGTCTTGTTGGTCTTTCTCTCCGGCTGGAAGAGTTCAGCCTTCAGCACATCCTGCATGTTGGCATAGGCTATGAAGACCACTGCTCCAGATCCTACAGAACAAACCAACAGAACCAACAGAAATCAGAAACTTACACAGAACACAGAACCTTCATTTAATGTAGGCTTCCCTTCAGAACTTCTAAGGAACATAACCTACATGTATCATCAGCTGAAGTTATAATGTTCCGTCTTGTATAGAGATTTGTAGTTATGTGTGAAAACCACCCAACAAAATCATTTTTGTCAAGCTAAAATGTTACTTACACAAGGGTGAAAAAATTGCCCTAAACTTCAGAATATCAATTACATGCACTGCAGATTGTGATACCAGGTAAAAATATAATAAAAAGATCCAAAAAGACCAAGTAATGAACAGAACACTGTGTGATTGTCTGAGGTGTGGATTCTGGACTCACCATTGTTGTTCTTAGCAATGCCGAGTAGATCAATTTCCAAAAGGTTGTTTCTCGATTTCAGCTGAGGTGTGTCTGTCAGTTTGGCTTCTGGCCCGATGGCAAACGTTTGCACCTCTTACAGAAAAGATGGAAAAAATCTTACAGTAAGTGCCTTTATTGTAAATTATTTTCTTATGCTGAACAATTTACAGTATTATATTACAGCCAGTCCCCACTTCACAATAATCTGATCTTCAGCAATCTGTACCGATGTTTGCAAAAACTCTGCTCCTAAAAGTTTTAGGACACAAAACACAGATTTATGACACATCCTCTAAAAGGACTTTAAACAAATTTGTCCAGTCAAACCACTGTATATGCTGGCCAACCATTAGCCCTTAGCATTTGACTAAACTGTTAAAGCATTTATTCTTAAACCAGCTTAAGGGCTTTTAATCACAACAGACACACTCACAGCATATTTCTTTCACAAACGACTGTGCTAAACGGTTATCGGAGGGTGCAAACCTATTTGTGTGGTAGTGACGCTGGCAAAGCTCTGGTGTTGTGTGGGCTTCACCAGCGCTGACGCCAGCTTCTCTGTGACCTCCAGCATGGTATCTCTCAGCCTCTCTCTGTCCTCACCATCCCTCACAGCATTCAGGGTCACATTCAGCAACGTTTCCACTGTCTGCATAGCAGTGCAATAACACTGTTATAACATGCTAATAATGCTGGTAATACATGGTAATGGCAGAGGCTTAATGGCTATCACACATCAGTTCCACAGTAATAACATCACAATGGAGGCATCATGACAAAACATCTAAATAGCTCAGCACAAAGACAGTAGCAGTAATACTGTTGCAGTGATGAAACAATCACATACAGTAGGCTTGGGCTGATATCAAGTATTATCATACACTGCAGTATTTGTGGGCCCTGGTGATATATTTCAAGTATTATATACTTCATGTATTTGTATGATTCATTACAACTCATTCTGGGAGGGTAGCTTTCTTGATTCATAAATTTAGACATGATTGTTACTTCACAGGGAAGCATAATTCACCATTACATTGTTATCCCATAGTTCACAAATTGAATGAAAACTGGCATTCTAAATAAAAATGGTTACTTCATGAGAGCTTGAATGAGGGTAATAAAATTATTTTAATGCAGAGTTTCACATTGCCTGTCACCAGAGTTCTGCATTAAGGTTCTTAGAGTCACTGAAACTAAGTTTCTGCTTTCACGGATATGGCATATTTTAACTTGGTCGTTGTAACTCTGATCAGTTGTATGTTTGCTTTGTGATTTTCTCCCAATGTGGAAATCCTTTGGACATGGGGTTGTCTCAGCTCTCTAGGTTCTGTTTTCTGTAATTGCAAGAAGCCTACTCAAAATGATTAATGATACTGGATTATTTTATTCAATTATTTGTGCACATATTTGCTCAGTCTTGAGCTGCCATACGGTCTCCTTCTGTCTGAACTCTTACACCAAACCTGATTTGTTTGCTCTTGAGACTTCATTAAAGAAAATGTTATTATATGTTGTTGTCTTCTTTACTTTCTCACTAACAGGGGACCCTGTTCAATCAAGATTCTCAAATCCCACTCCACCAGTAGGGATCAATATTGTTGTATTTTGCAATATATGTGGAAGACAATATGGCAATACTGCACTGAAATGTTTCTCAGGCCTGACATACACCAGCAGGGTGTCAGCTAAAGTGAATTAAACACAGTGAACAGGGCACAGCTGCTTCACACATCACTTTACACTTTATCATCATGGAAAGAAAGGGGGAGAGTGGGGATGGACAGAGAAGGGACAGAGGAAGGATGTGTGCACTGCAACATGGCTGCCACTCTCTGTGCAGAGCTACACAGCACACAAAATACACACAGCACAGTGAAAACGGCAGGAGATACTGAACTCACTGTGGCTGGAAGCACCAGTGAAGCAGTGCTGTTGTCTAATAGATTAACCACAGAATTCAGCTGGCACCGCTCCTCTGATTTATCCTGGAACAGACAATCAATCTGAGCTGATCATTTAGGGAATGACTTCTCAATTTCATGTCTTGCAGATGTAACAGTCAAAACAAGAAAAATAAAATGTTGTAAATGTACTGAGTGTGGTCATGGGTGGGCTTTTTGCCAAAGGACTGTCATGTAGGTTAAAAATAAATCCATGTATGAGAAGTTACCTGGATCAAGTTAAAATCCTCTGGAAAAATACTTAAAAAACACTACATATATAATGTTATAGAGACACTAGGTAGCGATTGAATGATAAACAGTCACCCCTTGCTGGCTCGACCCCTACTCACAGAATGAAAGCTCTCACCTCACATGCTGCTTTATTTAAGCCCTCTGTCACACCTGGAACACAAGTAATAGTAATCATTTCAAACACAGGCCTGTCTGTCTAGAGACAGTGAATGCAGATCATGAGGAAGAATCTAGTAAAACCTGCAACTGGAGCTCAGGACTGAACTTCCATCAAAACCCACAAGAGGGAGCCATCCTCAAAAGCACCACATCTAAAGTAAGAAATGTGTATCACCCTGAAGGACTGGCAAAGGGAATGGATCATTGATCATAAGTAATTTCCTTGTGGTGATCAAGGTGTCATGAAAATATAACACAAATAAAGAAATCTAGGTCACAAATGATACATTTAGCTGTTGATGTGCAATTCTGAATGAAAGAGAAGGCAAAGTTGTGAGAACTTAATTTATCAACATATTTTACGTTATTTGAAGTTTGGTAACAGCTAAATAAGAAATCAATGCAATATTGGTCACACATTTTCATGAGTGCTTGCTTGTTTCACTTCAGATTTAGATTTCTCAATCACTAAGCTTAATGGCCAGCAGTGAGTTTAAAGTAGTAACAATTGCTATCTAAGATATCATAGCAAGTTAATATGTAATTGAGCCCATTATTAGGATAGTCTGGATGGAGTGAGCAGTTTCATACCAAATGATTCAGTTTGTTTTTGATGTGTGACAAATTTCCAAAATAATATCTGAGCAATCCTGATGTGTTGAGAAGGCAATAAAGGTCTTCATTTGAAATAATTCTTGAAAAATTTTTAACGCCTTCAGCATATGTTAGGCCATATCATGTGCTACACCTATTGTGCTTCTATGTTCAGACAGGTTTTTAATATTTATTTTAATTTCTGTATTTCATTATAACATTTCTAGGATGGAAGAAGATTGTTGTGAGGTAGCGTCTTTTTCTCTGTGTATTTTAGCTTCATATTGCAGTTTAGAGGAGTAGCTGTTTAATATTCCTGTCTGACGTAAAAGGGCAGCAGTGTGGCATAGTGGTAAAGAGCAGGGCTCATAAGCAAAAGTTACTCATCTTTTGCATGCATGAAGAGGCATTTTTAAGCTTACCCCCACAAGGGCTCTACTTCCAACACTGAAAACTAGCGTAGCTGCATGAACATAACTCTACTGAATGTCTTTATCGTGTGATTGAGCAAGCCATGGTAAGGGAGACTGTTTCACATTTTATTTCACATTCTACTTATTCTTCTTCAATAGAAATTCCTAAACTGTATGTTTGTTCAGTGCATTTGCATGGACATAACTGTGTGGTGTAAACAGAACCTCGACCTTTTTTGCCCTCCCATTAAATGCATTGTGATTGGAGGCCTTCTTGGACCTTCATTCAGCTGCTCTTTTGCCAGATGAAGATAGCAAAAGCCTTTTCCTCCATGTAAAGGAGGCATTTCTGTAGCTCAGGAAACAAAATATCTGATTGAGCTTTGCAGGACACATTAATGTGGGCCTTCAGAGGATACTTTGATCGGTATGGCATTCCCAGCCCTCTCCCCCACCCACCTGTAAAGGTGGTGGCTCCCAGCGTCCCCTCCCCACTCACCTGTACAGGTGGTGACTCCCTGCTTCCATTCGAGCCCCGGGCTAGGAATGAATTCCTTTTTACACTCGCAGGTGAAGCTGCCAGCGGTGTTGCTGCAGGTTGCGTTTGAGCCGCAGATTGTAGGGTTCTCCCTGCATTCATCCACATCTGCACAAAGCAGCAAGGTTAAGCACTACATTTCAAAGATGGCACTAATGTTTCAGTACCTGTGCAGCTATGAATGCACACTTGTAAGAAGCTCTGGATGAGAGTGTCTGCCAATTGACTAATTGTACATGTTGTATGTTGTACATTTGATAAAAGGACTATATTCACACTGCTGGCTGTGAAAGGGTGTCTGGTCAGGGACAGACAGGTTTAAGAAGCAGTGCTGCACTCTATCTGTCCTTAAAGATTTTGGTACAGTTTAAACAGGTTTTAGTTTCGTAGGCTGTCTAGTTTCAGGTAGCGCATGTTAACTTGTCTGGGAGTGTTGTTAGCCTGGTCCGACACTTATGCTCATTTAATCTGGATGGATGCACTTCTGTTCTCTTGTGCTGGAAGTCACTCTGGATGAGAGGGTCTGCTGAATGAATGTACTGTAATGTAATATAATATAATATAATATAATATAATATAATATAATATAATATAATGAGTTCACTCTACACCACTGGCACCCATGTAAACTATGAAGCTCTACAGCTGAATTGCAAATTCTCAGGCTCTCACTTTATGTGTCACTTACAGGAAGGGACTTTACTGAATAGAAATCATTATCACTTCATGTGACACTGTAGACTGTACATTAAGCCCCACCCCTCTTTCTGAAGGTGTGATTTCTTTCCACCAGCTGCAGTGTGCCCAGCAGCCAATTATTCCCTTCAGAGAAAGTCACATGACCCACACCCCAATGCTCTTGAAAACCAGATTTTCACGCTTTTACCCGATGTGGTTTATTGTTTTTACATGGGAACTACATACAATTGCTACAGAAACAGCGACCAAGTTATAAGGAAGAGACCAAACCAGAAAATCTCTGCATTATCTCCAAAAATAAATGTGATATTTCTGTGTCAGAATGCAGAACTTACTCCGATTCCTCAGCTCAAAGAGCCTCTACATTGATATTATGCTCTTATTTTCATTGAATTTTAATGATGTTCTACAGCATCACGAATGAATCATTTTTAATAATATTATCATTCATCCGGTTGAACAGTACGTAATATATGCATTTTTGAATGAGAGAGTGATGTTTCTTTGTGACTTAGAGCACAGAACTTTCTCATGCTCATGCTAATACTTCTAATTTCTTGTATCATGTTTATCAGATGTACAGTTAATGATGCTGATTTTTTAATTAATTATTGTTTCTGCCATTTATTCTTATAACATTGTATCCCAGCAACAGGCCCATACCCAACTCTTGCCATCATTAAGTCTACCTGTTGCAGGGGTGTGTCTGTGTGCCCCCCCCTCGGTGCTCCCCTCTGCAGCAGGTGTTGGTGTTTGGGGGTGCTGGGGGCCAGGGACAGCGTCACTAATCCGATGTGGGGGTGATGTGGGGGGTGGAGACGTTTGAGTGACTGTTGGGGGCTGTGGGTGGAGCTGTAGGAGAGAGGGAAAGGAAGAGAAACAGTTTGGGGAAAGAGAGCAGAGTTAGAGACCCTGCTGAGCAGGTCCCTCAGTAACAGTGTACTCACTGAAATTGTACTGCAGCCCCTAAATGCATCACACTGCATCTACAGCCGAGTAGCAATTACATGTGGAAACTCAGTTTCTTCAGACAGTGACTTTTAAAAACACAAAGTTGCACTTCGGTGTGGTCTTTTTCAACAATACATGCTGATCTATGCCACTTCACAGCAACCAAATTAAAAATTACAGTGGTGCACTACCGTCACGTGTTCTCTGCAAGTGGTAAAATGACATCTAAAATGTAGACGCATGTATTAGGTTTTTAGTGAAAGATTAGCAAAGATGTTGTTAAAATTCTTGATTCATTGTTTTGGTCATTACATTGATTCATTGCATTGGACAGGAAAGCACAGGGGAAAAATAATGGTTGAAGATTATATGTGAATTCCTTCAGAACAGTAGCTGCATCATATAAAGTAAAATCTACACTGTGAACAGCTGAAATTTATATTTAGTGTAATAGACAGTAAATAAGTTAGAAAAGCAGGATGTAAACTCTTACCTTTCTCTATTTTTAGCGCTACCTCACTGTAGGTGCAAGAGTAATCAGGTGTATCGATTACACACCAGTACTTCCCAGCATCCTCTTGTGTCAGTTTGGTGATGAAAACACTGAAGAATCCTCCTCCAGTATTGTCATTCAGAGAGAATCTCCCATCTGGCACCCCAGTGTTCTTTTCCCCAGTTCTGATTAGATTCTTGCATTTCAAACCATTGTCATCTTTGCAGAAGTATTTATTGCTGTCTTTATGATTCAATGGATAATTACACCTGATGTTGACATCTCTTCCCTCATATCCAGTGATGGAGTTCACAGAATGTGGGGCTGTCAATCACACAAGCATACAAATGTTTGCCAACACCAGATAGTTTCAAAACACGTTGCAGTGAAACACTGCACTGGTCAGAATATACCAAGAGAGGTCATTCTGCAATAAAAATTAATGAACTTCCATGCATGAGTTCCATAAATCTTATTTTCAAAAGTTTTAACTCCATAAATTAAGTTCTATATTTTGATTGAGCCTCAACCTTTGTTCATCCATCAAATGAATGCAATGTGTGTGTCTGTAAACTGCATTTGTAAACTGTAAGTCTCATCCACATGATCCTTCAGCATCTGAGGTTTGTAAATATAATGGAAATACCTGTCATCAAAAGCACACACCTGCGCAGGTCCACTAACACAGAAATCCTCAAATGCAGTATTTATTGCCCATGATCTCTGCAGAAGTGGATTTCATACTTAGTCTCCCTGTTTATTACTGCTGAGGTTTTGGCCTTTCAGATGGCAACACTGATGATGTTAGATATTGCTTTCATTTTAACCTGCTTTATACTTGAACATAGTAGACATTGATGATCTGTGTCAAGTGCCAAAGTGTGGACACTTGTTGCTATCATGCACCTAAATTCAGCAGAACTCTTCATGTGTCGTGAACATGAAAGAGGCCAGCAAATCTGTGAGTGAATTCCAAGACCCCTGTCCTTATCGCACAGCCAACTCCAATGACCAGTATAGTTACCAGTGGAGCTAACGGCAATTTGCCCCTGACTCCATAGGCAACAACGCCAGCTAACCGGAGTCTCAGGGAGTGACACCACTGCTGAAAGAGCTCTGCCACCTGCTACTCTAACGTTACTGGCATTATGCATAACTTGCAGAACCTATTACTATCAGCTCTCTTCCCTTCAGTAGTCAGGGGAAAACAATAGCTACTTTACACTCTACACCATATGCTTCAATAGTATGTCTCAGTAGCTGGTTAAACTAGGGACTGTGAGCTATGGAAATGTGTATTTCAATTTAAATTCAGTAATTTAGCAGATGCTATTATGCAGAATGGTTTACAAAGCAAGAGTGCAAAGTGCATCCAATAAAGCTGCAGGAAAGAAGGAACATACTGAACAGAGCTGCAGATGTCTCAGTTCATCACACAGGGCTGTGGTAACTAGTGCTAACATAAACACCTGCATGCTACAATAAACTCACTGCATGAGTTATAACTCTCTTTCAAACTGCACAAACTGACTAGCAAGAAAAGGATTTAGACCCTTACCTTTCTCCACTTTCAGCTGTACTTCCTGGTAATTGTCAAGACTCCTAGGTATGTCAATTCCACACCAGTACTTCCCAGCATCCTCTTGTGTCAATTTGCCCATTTTAACAGTGAAGCATTTGCTTTCAGTGTCATCATACAGAGAGAATCTCCCTTCTTGCACCCAAATGTTCTTTTCCCCAGTTTTAATTAGATCTATACATTTGAAACTGCTGCCACCTTTGCAGAAGTACTTCCTGTTGTCTTTATATTCCAGAGAGTAATCACACCTGATGCTGACTGTTCCTCCCTCATATCCAGTCACTGTGATGGAGCTCACACAACACAGAGCTGTCAATCAAATCAAATAAAGAGAATATTATCACTCAGCTACACTTGTTGAATGTAAATTTCATAATACAAATGTTGTCTGTAAAATGAGCTGCATCACAGGAACAAGCATTTTTAAAATACACACTGTACTAAAAATAAATGCAATATTAAAATATACACATATGCAGGTATAACATTGTCCCATGTAAAAAGGAGAATTGTTGCTTGATGCTGGATACTGTACAGAGTTTTTAAGTTACATGAACAAACTCAGGTCTTCTAATGGATCTGAGGCTAGCTGAGTGTGTGGATATTTGCAGATGTAAACATGGAACATATGAGGACTCATGTTTATTACAATAATCTCTCATATCAAGCATAGTTTGATTTTTGATGCTATATGGCATTATTTTATGGCATCAGGTATGATGGTGTCATCAAATCATTACAAATGCTTGGGCATTGTTGCTGTCATATTGATTCAATGAATTCTTCAGTAACACAGTGTTTAGTGACCAGTTGTCAGTGTATTAGTGGTCAGTTATACATTTTTTAGCAAATTCAGTTGAGTGTAACATTACTTGATAACACAATGTCAAGCAAAATATTTTAATACATTAGTACTCAATAACAACATGGAATGAAATGTGTTGAGGTCAACAAGAACTTGACTCACCTGTTAGACAGCAGGTGACAGTAAGGAGGTTCCTCATGCTGAGCTCTGGTTCCCAGTTACTCCCAGTTATTCCTAGTGCCTCCAGTCCTTTCCCTTACAGAGTGTCTCTCTCTCTCTCTCTCTCTCTCTCTGTCTTAGTTTGTTCTCTCCTCCTCTGCTCAGTTCAGTCTTTACATCAGTCTGCAGCTCAGAGTGTCAGCAGCTCTGTGTGGACAGACATGGCCCCGCCCTCTTCCTCTTCCTCCTCCCCCTCTCCCAGCTCCCTCCCTCCTCTCTGTCTCTGCTCTCCCTCACTCACATACACACTGCACCCCCTGCTGGAGTCCCTGGGTCACTTCTTCACTGAGTGCAGTGATGACACCGTATTGTCTAGAGCAGTGTTTCCCAAACCTCTCCTGGAGGACCTCTTGTCCTGCATGTTTCAGATCTTTCCCTGTTCCAACACAGCATTTCATTCACCACCCAATCAGACAAAGATGCTCAGAACTTACTAATGTCAGAAAATGTTATGTTAATAAGCATCAGCCTCTTCAGTGTGGTTCACTGTTGGCTTATTGAAGGATCACATTTCTGCACAGGGTAGCATCTCTCAAACCCGCCTCTTCTCAGTACTGGCTCCACACTGGTGGAATGAGCTTCCTGCTGAGGTTCGTACAACAGAATCCCTGGGTGCCTTCAAGAGAAAGCTGAAAACCCATCTTTACAAGCTGTATCTTTACTCTACCTTCCTCGCTGTCCAGGCATGGACCGGCAATCTGGCAAATCTTGCAAATGCCAGATGGGCCGGCCCACCTAGAGAGCCGCAAGGCCACCAGCAATGTCGGAAAAAAAATTGTGGGGAAAAAAAAAAATTGACTTGCCGGTTGGCGGCCCACTTGATGTTGGAACAGCCCATCTGACTGGGGGTTACGCGGTCCCAAGTAGGCTACCTATATCAGGTGGTCCCTGACTTACGATGGGGTTACGTCCCGATAAACCCATCGTAAGCTGAAAATATCGGATGTCAAAAATACATTTAATACATCTAAAGTACCAAATACCATAGCTTAGCCTAGCCTACCTTAAAGGTGCTCAGAACACTTACATTAGCCTACAGTTGGGCAAAATCATGTAACACAAAGCCTGTTTTATAATAAAGTGTTGAATATCTCATGTAATTTATTGAATACTGTACTGGAAGTGAAAACCAGAAACACAATATCCAAAAAACACTGGCAACACAGTACACTGCAGATCGGTTGTTTACCCTCGTGTTCACGTGGGATCTGCCCAGCATCGCGAGAGAGTATTGTACCGCATATCGCTATCCCAGGAAAAGATCAAAATTCAAAGTTCGAAGTACGGTTTCTACTGAATGCTTATCGCTTTGACACCATCGTAAAGTCAAAACATCTAAGTCGGGACTGTCTTGTACTGTAACAGTCCACTGGCGCCAAATGAAGAGGAGGAGGAAAGAGTCTGGAGGCAGGCAGATTCCAGTGGAGAGCAGGGGCAAGAAGAGGAGGCAGCTGCCGAGGACGAGCGACATGACAACCTCGCAGATGATACTGCATGTAGTGACAGTGTTAATGGAGCTAGCAGAGCTAACGGAGCTAGCAGAGCTAACGGAGATAACAGAGATAATGGAGCTAACGGCGCTAGCGGAGCTAACGGAGCTAACGGAGCTAGGCCAAAGGTGATACATCATACGGAGCCTGCCATGAATTATTTTGGGCGCCCAAAACAAAACGAGTTTGATTTGTTCTTTAAATACCATCCAAACCAGAACACAAAAAATACACTTGTAAAGAAAGCGTTTCAAGGCAAGAATGGCACCAATGGCTATGCTGTTTAAATAATAAACAATTAAATAATAAATAATATTAACCTGTACAACAGCGGCGCTGCCAACTTAATATCTATTGCTTAGCCTGTGTTATAAATAGCCTGATGTTGCGGTGCGTATGTTGGGGAAAAATGGGGCCGGTCCAGATGAAAATTGCCAGGGCGACATTTTGTTCCCAGTCCGACCCTGTCGCTGTCTATCCTGTCTATCCCTATTTTTGTAAAAAAAAAAAAAAAAACGGACTCTACACTAGGTTAGCACTTAACTCAGGTTCTTACTGACTTCTTGTAGTACTTCTCGATACCTACTCTTAGCATAGTGATGCACTTATTTGGAAGTCGCTCTGAGTAACAGTGTCAGCTAAATGACGTATTCAGAGTCAGAGTCAGAGAGATTTTATTGTCAGCCTCTCCATATGCAGTATACAGTAGGGTTGAAATAACGTTTCCCTGGGACCCATGGTGCTACATTCAATACAACTGGATAAATACACATGACAATAAATAGACAATAACAAGACAATAAATAGACAAGATAACAAGACAATAAATAAATAGACAAAGTAACATGACATCAGATTGTAAGGTGGCGGGCAGAGAGTGCAAGTACATATGTAAACAGATTACACTTTTTTTAAAGTGGCTATGTGCTCAGTCCAGGGGAGTGGGCAGGGGCATGCCGTGCTCCAGGGGTGTGGGTCTGTTCCTGCGCAGGTGCAGGAGGGGAGGAGGGGGCAGCGAGGAGTTGAGGAGCCTAACTGCCTGAGGTAAAAAGCTGTTGCAGTGTCTGGCAGTGACAGTACGGATGCTCCGGTACCTTCTGCCAGACGGCAGGGGGGTGAACAGACCATGGGAGGGGTGGGAGGGGTCTGTGGCGATGCAGGTCGCCCGCCGGGTGCAGTGGTTCTGGAAGAGCTCTTCCATGGTTGGAAGAGGGACCCCGATGACCCTCTCAGCTGTCCTCACTATCCGCTGTGGGGACTTGCGGTCAGCAACTTCCTGAAGTCGACAATCATGTCTTTAGTTTTTTCAACGTTAAGAGACAGATTGTTGTCTCGACACCAGTCCACCAGCCGACTGACCTCTGCTCTGTATGCGGACTCATCATTGTTACTGATGAGCCCCACCACTGTCGTGTCATCTGCGAACTTGATGATGTGATTAGAGCTGTGCTAGGCAGCACAGTCATGTGTCAGCAGAGTGAGCAACAGTGGGCTCAGCACACAGCCCTGGGGGGCGCCGGTGTTCAGCTTGACGACCCTGGAGGTATTCTTTCCTATACTGCCAGACTGAGGCCTGTCAGTCAGGAAGTCCAGGATCCAATTACAGAGAGAGGTGTTCATGCCCAGTAGGCTCAGCTTCCCTACCAGCCTCTGTGGAATGACTGTGTTGAATGCTGAGCTAAAGTCTATGAACAGCATTCTGGCATAATTGTCCTTTCTGTCCAGGTGGGAGAGGGTGAGGTGGAGGGCAGTAGTGATGGCATCATCAGTTGTCCGGTTGGAGCAGTAGGCAAACTGCAGTGGGTCCAGTTGGTCCGGGAGATGGGCCTTCATGTGCCTCAGTACCAGCCTCTCAAAGCACTTTGTAACAACGGGTGTGAGTGCTACAGGCCGGTAGTCACTGAGGCAGAACACGGTCGACTTCTTGGGCACTGGTATGGTTGTTTTGAGGCAAGCAGGTACTGTCGCTGTGCTCAGGGAGATGTTGAAGATGTCTGTGAGAATGCCTGCCAGCTGCTCAGTGCATTCTCTGAGCACCCGACCAGGTATGTTGTCTGGTCCAGCAGCTTTCCGTGGGTTTACTCTGACGTAGAGTATTCCTTACGTCAGCTGTGGACAGGCAGATGACCTGGTCGTAATGTAATGTAATGTAATGTTGTAGTGGAGTGTGTGTAAGATGCATTAAGATTTCAGAAGCACAGAGAATAATCTCATCAGAGTGACAAAGAAGGGAGGCTGGGAAATGCGCTGGGGAATGTACTTTCAAAGTGTGCAATGAAGCAGTCAGATGAGTATTTACCAGTCACAAATACATACAGTGAGCAAAGACAGAGCAGAGGTTGCTGAGGCAAGGATTGCAGTGCCT
>CM032875.1:3664501-3680811 GCA_019176425.1 Megalops atlanticus
GACAGACAAGCAGAGACAGGGAAGAAGAAATAAAATAATGCTTCACTCAAAGTTCCTCTAGACAATACAGTGTCAGCACTGTGCTCAGTGAAGCAGTGACCCAGGGACTCCAGTAGGGGGCGCAGTGTGTATGTGAGTGAGGGAGAGCAGAGACAGAGAGGAGGGAGGGAGCTGGGAGAGGGGGAGGAGGAAGAGGAAGAGGGCGGGGCCATGTCTCTCCACACACAGCTGCTGACACTCTGAGCTGCAGACTGAAGTAAAGACTGAACTGAACAGAGCAGGAGAGAACAAACTAAGACAGAGAGAGGGAAAGAGAAGGAGAGATACTCTGTAAGGGAAAGGAATAGGAATAGGCACTAGGAATAACTGGGAGTAACTGGGAGCCAGAGCTCAGCATGAGGAACCTCCTTATTTTCACCTTCTGCCTAACAGGTGAGATCTGTCTGACCTCAACACCACTACACTCAACATTCTTCACTCAGCTCAAAATGACCGAATACTGCTGTACTGAACCCATTTCACTCAACACTGACACTGAAGAAAGTTTCACTCAATGATATATTACTAAACAAAGTTCAACACTATATCACTGAGTATTTTTACTCTCAACATCATTACACTCAGACTGTATTTCTGAACACTGTTACACTCAATATGTTTCACTCGTTGTGTAATTTAACATTGTTACACTCAACACTGTATTTCTGAAAAACTTGCTACATTACACTGACTGTTGTATTACAGTATATCATAGCACATTTACATTGTTATACTCTACGCTATAATATAATGCTACACTGAAGACTACAGTAATGAAAACTGCTACACTGTGTTACTGACCACTGTAACAGTCCACAGTTCTAGTGACTTTTACTATGATCTCTTTTATCTCTATCACTCACTGACAGCTCTATGAAATGCCAACAGTTCTGTGTATTGGTATTTGCATAGTAAGTGTTTGCTTTTAAATGATTATACTTTGTTCTTTGATTTTTCTCCAACAGGGTTGTGGTGTGTGGTGTTAGGAGAGGTGATCACAGTGATGGGGTTTGAAGGAGGAACTGCTAAAATCAGGTGTCCATATTCAGAGGGATATGAAGATTACCCAAAGTATCTCTGCAGAGGGGAATGCACTTGGTGGAATAGTGTCATTGCAATTGAGACTAAAGCAGGACAAAACAGAACAGAAACAGGGAGATTCTCTCTGTGTGATGACACAGAAAGGAGAGTCTTCACTGTCAGAATCACTGGACTGACCCTGGAGGATGCTGGGAAATATTGGTGTGGAATAACAACAGTGCTCAGAATTGATATCTACACTGAGGTGAAACTTATTGTTAAGACAGGTAGGTGCTGGTGATGCTAGAAGAACTTCTACAGTGATATTATCAATGCTCAGATCGATCGTTCACTGACTGAATGGATAATAACATTCAGGTTTATCATACCTTCATCATATCTCACCATTAGGATGAACTACACTGATGAACTCTTTAGAAACACAGCATGAATTTAGTTTCAGAGTGGTACAGAGTGGCAGCATACAGTGTTTGAAAGTACTTGTAGTAGCAGTTAATATTCCTCTCCTGTGATTGACAGCTCTGTTTAAAGTGAAATCCATTAAAGTGATTGGCTATGAAAGAGGAGGAGTCATCATCAGGGGTCCATACAAAGCAGAGTATAGAAACCATGGGAAATATTTCTGCAAAAGCGACAGTGGTATTAATTGTGAATATAATGCAAAAATCAGCTTAGGCAACAATACAGATCTGAGATTCTCTTCATATGACAACACTACAAAGCGCTTTTTCACTGTAAGAATCACTGGACTGACCCTGAAAGATGCTGGTAAATATTGGTGTGCATTAGATGTGAGTTCAGACCCTGACACCTACACTGAAGTGGAGCTGGAAGTTAAAACAGGTACAAGCCTGAAATCTCCCATTCCCTCATCAGTACATTTCCACATCTGAGAGATTCAAACCAGGGCTGCTGGGGTTACAATTAGAAAATATTTGATTGCACAAAATAACACTGAATAAGAGAAAAATTATTTAAAAAGTATTGCAATACCAAATAACATGACTTGCTTTGACATTTGGAAAAAATGGGACATTAAGAATAACATAAAGATTAATTGCATACAGACAATCTCTGAATATGCTTACAGTTCATCCAGTCTCTGATTATTAGAATGCGAGATGTGAGCTCATCTGAATGTTCATCTACTATAAACACAACATTTCAGGATTTCTGTGATATGGGGATGGATATGTCATACATAAGACATTTAGATATCACAGACTTTCATTTGACATGAAGGATCATGTGAATAACAGTTGTCTGTGTGTGTGCGTGTATGTGTGTGTGTGTGTGTGTGTGTGTGTGTGTGTGTGTGTGTGTGTGTGTGTGTGTGTGTGTGTGTGTGTATGTGTGTGTATCAGAGGATTATATTTGCCTAACTTCACTGCTCCTGCATGACAGTGGAGGTAATTATGGTGAGACAGGTCTAATGTACAACTGGTGATTCCAAAACAGGTTTGCATTAAGGCCAAAGCAGCATTTAAAAACAACAAGAAAAGTTACTTATGTTAGATAAACAGCGTTGTATCTCTGGAGTTTTAATCAATTTTCTAATTAATTTCTTTAGTTAAATAACATTTTGTGATGCAGCACAAATTTCTGTGCCTTTGAAAAACACCCCTTCTTTGGAGAAGAACATTGTTGATACATATGAATGCAATGTTTGTCTATTTAAGAATGACCCTCATCAATGAATTCTTTAAAAACACACTGGAAAAAGTGTGATACCTGCTTCTGAAACTTCATATATTATAAATGGGATATAGTATCCCATAATTGATGGGATACAGTGTCAAAAGAATAAATGGCAGTTACAATAATTAATTAAAAAACAGAAACATTAACTGTACATCTGATAAACATGATACAAGAAATTAGAAGTATTAGCATGAGGATGAGAAAGTTCTGTGCTCTGAGTCACAAAGAAACATCACTCTCTCATTCAAAAATGCTTATTTTACGTACTGTTCAACCGGATGAATGATAATATTATTAAAAATGTTTCATTCATGATGACATAGAACATCGTTATTCAGTGAAAATAAGAGCTTAATATCAATATAGAGGCTCTTTGAGCTGAGGAATCGGAGTAAGTTCTGCATTCTGACAAACAGAAGCATCACATTTATTTTTGGAGATAACACAGAGCTTTTCTGGTTTGGTCTCTTCCTCATAACTTGGTCGCTGTTTCTGTACAAGCTGAATATATTTCTTGTATAAAAACTGTAAACCACAACAGGAAAAAGTGTGAAAATCTGGTTTTCAAGAGCATTGGGGTGTGGGTCACGTGACTTTCTCTGAAGGGAATAATTGGCTGCTGGGCACACTGCAGCTGGTGGAGGGAAATCACACCTTCAGAAAGGGGTGGGGCTTAATGTACAGTCTACAGTGTCACGTGAAGTGATAATGATTTCCAATTAGTCACTTGGCAGACACACACATGCAGAGCTACTTACAGAAATTTGCATTCATAGCTGCACAGGTACTAAAAACATTAGTGCCATCTTTGAAATGTAGTGCTTCTCCTTGCTGCTTTGAACAGATGTGGATGAATGCAGGGAGAACAGACACGCAATCTGTGGCTCAAACGCACATAGCTGCAGTACTAAAACACCATCTGGCAGCTTCACCTGCGAGTGTGAGGAGGGATTCATTCCCAGCCTGGGGCTCCAATGGGAAGCTGGGAGTCACCACCTGTACAGGTGAGTGGGGAGGAAGCTGGGAGTCACCACCTGTACAGGTGATTGGTATATTGCAAGGTAAATGATAAAATACACATACATAAGCTCAACAGATACACACACACACTCAGCTACAGAAATCACACTTTTACATGGAGGAAAAGGATTTATTGGCGTATTTTCCATCTGGCAAAAGGACTAGCTGAATGAAAATTTTCTAATATTCTACAGTTCAATGCATTTAATGGGAGGGCAAAAACTGGTGCACAAAGAACATTTCAGTCTGGACACCACACAGAGGCAAAAGATGTCCATTGCAAATCTTCTGTCATAAACATAGGGTTTCAATCTTATTGAGTCTCACAACGAAGAGAATGTGAAATAAAATATGAAACAGTCTCCCCTCTCCATTGGCAGTTGGGGCTAGAGAGAGATAAAGGCATTCACAAAGAACATGTGATAGTATTCTAAGAGTGACGCTAGTTTTCAGAATGTTTAAATTAAGAGACCTTGTGGGGGTAAGCTAATTGGAAAAAAATGCTTAAAAGGTATCCTTGGTCGGAGCATGCAAAGATGAGTAACTCCTCTTTGCTTATGAGACAAGAGAATTTAGTGGGAGAAATGCCGCTAGGTACTGCTGTCCCTTTATCAGACAAAATATTAAACAGCTAAAGATCTAAACTGCAATATGAAGCTAAAATACACAGAGAAAAAGATGCTGCACTCAAAACAATCTTCTTACACGTCCTAGAAATGTTATAATGAAATACAGACACACAAAAAAATATTAAAAACCTGTCTGAACACAGAAGCATCAACTTGCCATAGGTCATTAGTCACAGCTCTGTGATCAGCCTAAAATTGCCTTCTCAACATATTCGGGTTGCTGAGACATTATTTACTAAATTGATCAGTCTACCAAAAACAACATCAATAAAGTAAAAAGAACTGCATCTTCAAACTGCATAATTAGCATATGAAACTGCTCACTCAATTCACATCCATACTAACCTAATAGTGGGCTCACTTACAAATTAACTTGCTAAGATATCTTAGATAGCAATTGTTACTACTTTAAACTCAATGCTGGCCATTAATCTTAGTGAATGAGAAATCTAAATTAAAAGTGAAACAAGCAAGCACTCATGAAAATGTGTGACCAATATTGCATTGATTTCTCATTTAGCTGTTACCAAACTTCACATGGCATCAAATACGTTGAAATATTAAGTTCTCACAATTGTTGCCTGCGAGGTAAATTCATTCAAATGCACATCAACAGTTAAATGTATCATTTGTGACCTATATGTCTTTATTTGTGTTATATTTTAATGACATATTGATCACCACAAGGAAATTATTTATGATCAATGATCCATACCATTTGCCTGTCCTTCAGGGTGATATACGCACAAAGAACTTACTGTAGATGTGGAATTTTTGAAGATGGCTCCCTCTTGTGGGTCAGACATGGAAGTTCAACACACAGCTCTAGTTCCAGGTTTTACTAGATTCCTCCTCATGATCTGCATTCACTGTCTCTGGATAGACAGGTCTGTGTTTGAACTGAATATATGACATTTCATCATTTCTCCTTTCATTAAACACATACTGTACATGTACAATTAGTCACTTGGCAGACACGCACATCCAGAGCTACTCACAAATGTGCATTCAGAGCTGCACAGGTACTGAAACATCAGTGCCATCTTTGAAATGTAGTGCTTCTCCTTGCTGCTTTGTGCAGATGTGGATGAATGCAGGGAGAACCCTACAATCTGCGGCTCAAGCGCAACCTGCAGCAACACCGCTGGCAGCTTCACCTGCGAGTGTGAGGAGGGATTCATTCCCAGCCCGGGGCTCCCATGGGAGCAGGGAGTCACCACCTGTACAGGTGAGTGGGGAGGGAAGTTCTGAGCCACCACCTTTACAGGTGAGTGGCAAATTGCAATGTAAATGAGCAAACACATATACATATAAACACACACACACACACACTAACACATATGCACACCTTTTTGATTCATGAGGAATTATTGGCATCTCTTCTCCAACTGGTCATAGGAGTTGTATGAAGATTTTGTAATATTCTACAGTTCAACAGCCATGATTAGCTAGCTAGCAAACTGGTCCAGACCATTTCCCATTGGTTCACTCACTGGGTCAGTTTGACCAGGCATCTCTCATTCTACTGCTATGGTGACAATATTCATTGACAGCACACTTAAATACATAAATACAGAATACAGCAATGTGGTCCCCCCACCTTCAGAGCAGTGTATTGTGGGGAAGGGGTGGGGGAGAGGGGGCAGTGTTGGGGGTGGGTAAATAGGACTGTGTCACACAGGGCTGGTGACAGCTGTGTTCTTCTCCACAGATACAGATGAGTGCACAGACACCTCTGTGTGCGGCCCCAACGCAAACTGCAGCAACACTGTGGGAGGATACACCTGCTCCTGTCACCATGGATACAGAGCCCCCCCAGGGGTCACTCTCACCAACTCCACATACCCCTGCCAAGGTGAAGGACAAATACACACACACACACACACACACACACACACACACACACACACACACACACACACACACACAACACACTCACACACTCACACACACACAGTCACACACACACACATTTTTTGATTTAGGATGTCTTCGGGTGCACTGCCATAGATACAATGCCATTTATACAATGCCCTATTCAAAGAAATACTTTATTAGATTTTACAGATTGCCATGATTATCCCACAGACATTTCATTATTTCTCCTTTCATTAAACACATCCTGGACATTTAAAATTAGTGACTTGGCAGACACACACATCCAGAGCTACTTACAAATGTGCATTCATAGCTGCACAGGTACTGAAACATTAGTGCCATCTTTGAAATGTAGTGCTTCTCCTTGCTGCTTTGTGCAGATGTGGATGAATGCAGGGAGAACCCTACAATCTGCGGCTCAAACGCAACCTGCAGCAACACCGCTGGCAGCTTCACCTGTGAGTGTGAGGAGGGATTCATTCCCAGCCCGGGGCTCCAATGGGAGCTGGGAGTCACCACCTGTACAGGTGAGTGGGGAGGGGAAGCTGGGAGTCACCACCTGTACAGGTGATTGGTAAATTGCAAGGTAAATGAGCAAACAATACATATGAACACACATACTACCACACACACACACACACACACACACACACACACACACACACACACACATCTTTTAATTTTTGAGGATTTATTGGCATGTCCTCTCCAACTGACACACAGGTATACACACTTTGATTCATGAAGATTTTTGGCATTCTCCAATTTGTTCAACTTGCCATGATTTTGTAAAATGTTACAGTAAAACAGCCTTGAGACCATTTCCCATTGGTTCACTCACTGGGTCAGTTTGACCACGCCTCTCTCATTCTACTGCAATGGTGACAATATTCATTGACAGCACTCTTAAATAATACATACAGCAATGTGGTCCCCCACCTTCAGAGCAGTCGGGTGTGAGGGGGGGGTGTCAGTTTTGGCAGGGGTGAGTTACTAGGACTGTGTCACACAGGGCTGGTGACAGCTGTGTTCTTCTCCACAGATATAGATGAGTGCACAGACAGCTCTGTGTGCGGCCCCAACGCAAACTGCAGCAACACTGTGGGAGGATACAGCTGCTCCTGTCACCATGGATACAGAGCCCCCCCAGGGGTCAATCTCACCAACTCCACATACCCCTGCCAAGGTAAAGGACAAATACACACACACACACACACACACACACACACACACACACACACACACACACACACACACACACACACACACACACACACATCACACACACACACACACACACACACACACACACACACACACACACACACACACTCACACAGACATTTTGATTTAGTACTGTCTTTTGGGGTGCACATTTACATTTTACAGAACATGACACACCTGTTCAAAGATTTTCTTTTTCAAATCTTACAGATTGCCATGATTAACCCGCAGACATTTCATCATTTCTCCTTTCATTAAACACACTGTAAAAAAATTGGTACAATGTTTTTACAAAAACCTACAAAAAACTGGCAGCTGTGGTTGCCAGAATAATTCCATAAAAATACAGTAAAAATGTAAACAACTTTACAGAACAACCTGTAAATTATACAGTTTAAAATTGTTGTAATTTACAAAAAAATACCTTTTAAATTAGTAAATCCAACAGCCTTTTTCTGCTGAATTAGCATGACCACACAGCTATTAAACTAATTCTTTCAGTAAGATTTCATGCAGTTGTGATTAGCCACATTGTACATTCCATCCCATTCAGTTTAACTGGAAAAATACCAATCAAATAACAGTTAGCTACTAGTTGGGTGAAAAGCCTCATTATAAGACTGTCATTTAATGGGGTGCCATTGATGTATGCACAGAAGAAAGAGGCACACATTGAACTTCTGCTTACTCATTTGAGTTCTCAAAGTACTTTACAAGTTTATGCCTCCACATCCACCACCTGTGACATGGAGGCTGTCATACAAGGTACCAACCAGCCACTGGGAGCAGTTTGGGGTTCAGTGTATTGCTCTAGGACACTTAGACATGTTCCCAGGAGAAAGCAGAATGACTCCAGGAATCTTCCAATCCCCAGTCAACTGCTCTACCTCCTGAGCCACTGTCACCCCAGTCAGCATATAGACAAACATTTATTTTTCAAAAAACAAAGGGAGAAGGGGAAGGGAAGTCAACAAACAGTGACACAAACCACAAACGGTGGCACCCTTTCATTGGTAAACAAACACGGACAATGACAGAAGGACTTAACTAAGATAACCAATAGAAACGATAATTAAACACATAACTAAGCAGTTATTCAACAACAAAACTGTAAATGGCACAAGCTAGGTATTATGGGTAATACCTGGGGGTCCTAACATTATTTTAACACTGTCATCAGCAAAATCTGTGATTTAGACAGAATAATACTGTTAATTTTAGGGTACATTACTTTCTTGTGACATTATGGTATATGCAGCATTAATTTTCCACAAACTTTTATATTTTCACAGTAAAATTGTGTGTTTTCCACATATTATGACAGTAAAAATTAAAGTTATGCACTGTTTCTTGATTTAGGGTAATTCTACACACATATCTACTATGGTGATATACTATTTTGGATTTTATGGTCACACACTGTTGCTTTTTATTGAGGAGTGTTTTTCACTGTAAAGTTCGTTCATTTCATTGTACAAACATCATTTCAGTGTTTTTCATTGAACATCCTGGTCATGTACAATTAGTCACTTGGCAGACACACACATCCAGAGATACTTTCAAAAGGGCATTCTTAGCTGCACCGGTACTGAAACATTAGTGCCATCTTTTAAATGTAGTGCTTCTCCTTGCTGCTTTGTGCAGATGTGGATGAATGCAGGGAGAACCCTACAATCTGCGGCTCAAACGCAACCTGCAGCAACACCGCTGGCAGCTTCACCTGTGAGTGTGAGGAGGGATTCAATCCCAGCCCTGAGCTCCAATGGAAGCTGGGAGTCACCACCTGTACAGGTGAGTGGTAAATTGCAAGGTAAATGAGCAAACACACATACACATGAACACATACTCACATACACATGAACACACACACACACACACTCATGCACATACACACTTTTTGATTTTTGAGGATATTTTGGCATGTTCTCTCCAAATTGTGGTCGGACTTGTACGAATTTTGTAAAATTCTACAGTTCAACAGCCACGATTAGCTAGCAAACTGGTCCACACCATTTTCCATTGGTTCACTCACTGGGTCAGTTTGACCACGCCTCTGTCATTCTACTGCTATGGTGACAATATTCATTTACAGCACACTTAAATACATACAGACAGGGGTGGGGGGAGAGGGGGTTAGTGTTGGGGGGTGGGTAAATAGGACTGTGTCTCACAGGGCTGGTGACAGCTGTGTTCTTCTCCACAGATACAGATGAGTGCACAGACACCTCTGTGTGCGGCCCCAACGCAAACTGCAGCAACACTGTGGGAGGATACAGCTGCTCCTGTCACCATGGATACAGAGCCCCCCCAGGGGTCAATCTCACCAACTCCACATACCCCTGCCAAGGTAAAGGACAAATACACACAAACACACACATGCACACTCACACACTCACGTTAACACACACACACACACACACACACACACACAGACACACACACAGACACACAGATACACACACACACACACAACACACACACTTATTTTTTATTTAGGATGTCTAGGGGTGCACTGCCATAGATTTATACAAAGCCCCTCAGAGATTTTGTTCATTACATTTTACAGATTGCCATGATTGTCCCACATACATTTCATCATTTCTCCTTTCATTAAACACATACTGTACATGTACAATTAGTCACTTGGCAGACACACACATGCAGAGCTACTTACAAATGTGCATTCATAGCTGCACAGGTACTGCAACATCAGTGCCATCTTTGAAATGTAGTGCTTCTCCTTGCTGCTTTGTGCAGATGTGGATGAATGCAGGGAGAACGCTACAATCTGCGGCTCAAACGCAACCTGCAGCAACACCGCTGGCAGCTTCACCTGCGAGTGTGAGGAGGGATTCATTCCCAGCCCGGGGCTCCCATGGGAGCCTGGAGTCACCACCTGTACAGGTGAGTGGGGAGGGGAAGCTGGGAGCCACCACCTGTACAGGTGATTGGTAAATTGCAAGGTAAATTATAAAATACACGTACATATGAACAGACACACACACACACACAATCACACACAATCACACTTTTTCATTTTTAAGGATTTATTGGCATGTTCTCTCCAACTGGTGGTAGGATATGAATGAAAATGTTTGTAACTATTCTACAGTTCAACAGCCATGATTAGCTAGCTAGCAAACTGGTCCAGACCATTTCCCATTGGTTCACTCACTGGGTCAGTTTGACCACGCCTCTCTCATTCTACTGCTATGGTGACAATGTTCATTGACAGCACACTTAAATACATAGAGACAGCAATGTGGTCCCCCCACCTTCAGAGCAGGAGGGGGGTGGGTGTTGGGGGTGGGCAAATAGGACTGTGTCTCACAGGGCTGGTGTCAGCTGTATTCTTCTCCACAGATATAGATGAGTGCACAGACAGCTCTGTGTGCGGCCCCAACGCAAACTGCAGCAACACTGTGGGAGGATACAGCTGCTCCTGTCACCATGGATACAGAGCCCCCCCAGGGGTCAATCTCACCAACTCCACATACCCCTGCCAAGGTGAAGGACAAATACACACACACACACACACACACACACACACACACACACACACACACATGTCTTGGCATGCACACATGCACAGATTTATACAAAGCCATATTCAAAGATTTTTTCACACATATTTTACACACACACACACACACACACACACACACACACATATTCACTTTTTATTTAGGATGTGTAGGGTTGAACTGCCATAGATTCATACAAAGCCCCGTTCAATTTTGCAGATTGCCATGATTGTCCCATATGCATTTCATCATTTCTCATTTCATTGAACATGTGGATGAATACATGGACAATTAGTCACTTGGCAGACACACACATGCAGAGCTAGCTTCACAAGAGTGCATTCATAGCTGCAGAGTTACTGGGAAACATCAGTGCCATCTTTGAAATGTAGTGCTTCTCCTTGCTGCTTTGTGCAGATGTGGATGAATGCAGGGAGAACACACAACAACTCTGCGGCTCAAACGCACACTGCAGCAACACCGCTGGCAGCTTCACCTGCATGAGTGTGAGGAGGGATTCATTCCCAGGCCGGGGCTCCAATGGGAGCCAAGGAGGTCACCACCTGCAGGTGGTGGGGAGGGGGTTGATGGGAGGGCAAGGTCGAGGTTCTGTTTACTCCACACAGTTATGTCCATGCAAATGCACTGGATAAACATACGATTTAGGAATTTCTATTGAAGAAGAATGAATAGAATATGAAATAAAATTTGAACAGTCTCCCTCACCATGGCTTGCTCACTCACTGGAAATTGGTCACACACCAAAAACAACATCATTAAATAAAAAAACTGCATCATTTGGTATGAAACTGCTCACTCCATCCATACCATCCTAATAGTGGGCTCACTTACATATTAACTTGCTATGATAGTAATCAGATTAGTAGATAGTAATCAGATAGTAATCGTTACTACTTTAAATGTACTGCTGGCCATTAATCTTAGTGATTGAGAAATCTGAATTTGAAGTGAAACAAACAAGCACTCATGAAAATGTGTGAGCAATATTGCATTGATTCCTCATTTAGCTGTTACCAAACTTCACATAACATCAAATATGTTGAAACATTAAGTTCTCACAATTGTTGCCTTCTCTTTCATTCAGAATTGCACATCAACAGCTAAATGTATCATTTTTGACCTAGATTTCTTTATTTGTGTTATATTTTAATGATACATTGATCACCACAAGGAAAATATTTATGATCAATGATCCATTCCCTTTGCCAGTCTTCAGGGTGACATACATTTCTTACTTTTTATGTGGTGCTTTTGAGGATGGCTCCCTCTTGTGGGTCTTGATGGAAGTGCAGTGCTGAACTCCAGTTCCAGGTTTAAACAGATTCCTCCTCATGATCTGCATTCACTGTCTCTGGACAGACAGGCCTGTGTTTGAAATGATTACTATTACTTGTCTTCCAGGTGTGACAGAGGGCTTAAATAAAGCAGCATGTGAGGTGAGAGCTTTCATTCTGTGAGTAGGGGTCAAGCCAGCAGGGGGTGACTGTTTATCATTCAATCGCTACCTAGTGTCTCTATAACATTATATATATGTAGTGTTTTTTTTAAATATTTTTCCAGAGGATTTTAACTTGATCCAGGTAACTTCTCATACATGGATTTATTTTTAACCTACATGACAGTCCTTTGGCGAAAAGCCCACCCATGTCCACACTCAGTACATTTACAACATTTTTTTTTTGGCTGTGTTTTACAAGTTTTGACTGTTACGTCCACAAGATATGAGATTGAGAAGTCATTCCCTAAATGATCAGCTCTGATTGGTTTTCTGTTCCAGGATAAATCAGAGGAGTGGTGCCAGCTGAATTCTGTGGTTAATCTGCTAGACAACAGCACTGCTTCACTGGTGCTTCCCCCCACAGTGAGTTCAGTATCTCCTGCCATTTTCACTGTGCTGTGTGTATTTTGTGTGCTGTGTAGCGCTGCACAGAGAGTGGCAGCCATGTTGCAGTGCACACATCCTTCCTCTGTCCCTTCTCTGTCCATCCCCACTCTCCCCCTTTCATTCCATGATGATGAAGTGTAAAGTGATGTGTGAAGCAGCTGTGCCCTGTTCACTGTGTTTAATTCACTTTAGCTGACACCCTGCTGGTGTATGTCAGGCCTGAGAAACATTTCAATGCAGTATTGCCATATTGTCTTCCACATATATTGCAAAATACAAAAATAGTGTCCCCTACTGGTGGAGCGGGATTTGAGAATCTTGATGGAACAGGGTCCCCTGTTAATGAGAAAGTACAGAACAAAGGCATCACCTGGCCTGGGCATTCGGGACTGTAGCCCCGAAGATTTTTTCTTTAGCCCCAAATAATTCTCCACTTTGAGTGATTTGTCACTATGTAACTGAACGTCAGTAAAAGAAGACGGCAGTGTTCTAATTTTGTATCTTCAGTGAATGGAGTGTTGTATTTTATCTTCAATGAACAGAGGCAAGACCAATCAGAGAGCGTTTACAGTAAAATACTTGTCTCTTATTTGCTGACAGGTCTCTGTCATTTCTTCAGTTGATGGGGTTACTGCGCCAAATGCTAGCTCACACAGTAAAGCTTACACACAAAGTACAGAAGACAACAACATATTTGTGAGGTTTTTTATATATAAAGATTCAAAGAAAATAACATTTTCTTTAATGAAGTCTCAAGAGCAAACAAACCAGGCTTGGTGTAAGAGTTCAGACAGAAGGAGTATGGCAGCTCAAAACTGAGCAAATATGTGCACAGATAATTGAATAAAATAATCCAGTATCATTAATCATTTTGAGTAGGCTTTTCGCAATTACAGAAGACAGAACCTAGAAGCTGAGACAACCCCAAGTCCAAAGGATTTCTACATTGGGAGAAAATCACAAAGCAAACATACAACTGATCAAATTTACAATGATCATTTATCATGCGTTTTATTTTAAAGTTAAAATATGCCATATCCGTGAAAGCAGAAACTTAGTTTCAGCGACTCTAAGAACCTTAATGTGGAACCCTGGTAACAGGCAATGTGAAACTCTCTGTATTAAAATAATTTGAGAATGCCAGTTTTCATTCAATTTGTGAACTATGGGATAACAATGGAACAATCATGTCTCAATTTATAAATCAAGAAAGCTACCTTCACACAAAGAGTTGTAATGAAGCATACAAATACATGATGTATATGATACTTGAAATATATCACCAGGGCCCACAAATATTGCAGTGTATGATAATACTGGATATCAGCCAAAGCCTAGTGTATGTGATTGTTTTATCACTGCAACAGTATTACTGCTACTTTCTTTGTGCTGAGCTATTTAGATGCTTTGTCATGATGGCTCCATTGTGATGTTATTACTGTGTAACTGATGTGTGATAGCCATCAAGCCTCTGCCATTACCATGCATTACCAGCATTATTAGCATGTTATAACAGTGTTATTGTACTGCTATGCAGACAGTGGAAACGCTGCTGAATGTGACCCTGAATGCTGTGACGGAGGGTAACGACAGAGACAAGCTGAGAGATACCATGCTGGAGGTCACAGAGAAGCTGGCGTCAGCGCTGGTGAAGCCCACACAAAACCAGAGCTCTGCCAGGGTCACTACCAAACAAATAGGTCTGCATACTCTGATAACCGTTTAGCACAATCCTTTGTGAAAGAAATATGCCGTGAGTGTGTCTTTTCTGATTAAAAGCCTTTAAGTTGGTTTAAGAAGAAATGCTTCAACAATTTAGTCTATCCATAGGGCTAATGGTAGGCCAGCATATACAGTGGTTTGACTGGACAAATTGTTTAAAGTCCCTTTAAAGGATGTGTCATAAATCTTTGTTTTGTGTCCTAAAACTTTTAGGAGCAGAGTTTTTGCAAACATCAGTGCAGATTGCTGAACACCAGATCATTGCGAAGTGGGGACTGCCTGTAATATAGTACTGTAAATTGTTCTGTAAATTGTTTTTTCCATCTTTTCTGGAAGAGGTTCAAACGTTTGCCATCGGGCCAGAAGCCAAACTGACAGACACACCTCAGCTGAAATCGAGAAACAACCTTTTGGAAATTGATCTACTCGGCATTGCTAAGAACAACAATGGTGAGTCCACAATCCACACCTCAGCCAGTCACACAGTGTTCTGTTCATTACCTGGTATTTTTGGATCTTTTTATTACATTTTTATCGGATATTTTAACATCACAATCTGCAGTGCGTGTAATTGATATTCTGAAGTTTAGGGCATTTTTTTTCACCCTTGTGTATGTAACATTTTAGCTTGACAAAAATCATTTTGTTGGGTGGTTTTCACACATAACTACAAATCTCTAAACAAGACACAGCATTATAACTTCAGCTGATGATGCATGTAGGTTATGTTCCTTAGCAGTTCTGAAGGGAAGCCTACATTTGAATGAAGGTTCTGTGTTCTGTCTAAGTTTCAGATTTCTGTTGGTTCCGTTGGTTTGTTCTGCAGGATCTGGAGCGGTGGTCTTCATAGCCTACGCCAACATGGAGGATGTGCTGAAGGCTGAACTCTTCCAGCCGGAGAGAAAGACCAACAAGACCATGATGTCCAATGTCGTCTCCGCCTCCCTCCCAAACACCAAAATCCCAACATTGCCCAAACCGGTCAATTTTACCCTGAGACACCTAAAAGTGAGTCCTTGCTCCATCCATACCCCTCATTAATATCTTTTAAGAAAGTTTCCATTGTAATGACATTGATTTGGTGTGGCTGTGAACTTATATGTTGAGCCTCCCTCCCTTTCTCAGCAGGTGGACCCTGAGGGTAATCTCACCTGTGTGTACTGGAATCAGAGCAGGTGGATCGTGGATGGCTGTGAGCGCACAGAGACCAATTCCAATCACACCGTGTGCACCTGCAACCACCTGTCCACCTTCGCCCTCATCATGCAGATGGACAGACAAAGTGCCACTGATGAGTTCATTCAGGTAGGTAGAGCAAGGACAGATCAAAGATATGCAGGACAGTGGGCCTCCAGGAGCAGGATTGGGAAACACTGTTCAAAGATCAATCTGTATTTGAATGACATAGATTTAATCTATACTATTGGCCAGTAGAACTGAGAGGAGGAAACTCAGCTGCAACAGATGCATACAGTGTCAGAAGTTATTAACAGCTGAAGCAGAAGCAAGCAGTAAAGGATCCATGGTAGCAAAGAGCTTTAGCGTTCTGAGAATCCACGGCTGTCCATCATGTCCATTTTGCTTTAGAGGTTAGAGGGAAGTAAACGCTGATTATGTGCTGTTTGA
>CM032875.1:3681311-4158811 GCA_019176425.1 Megalops atlanticus
AGAGAAGGGACAGAGGAAGGATGTGTGCACTGCAACATGGCTGCCACTCTCTGTGCAGCGCTACACAGCACACAAGATACACACAGCACAGTGAAAACGGCAGGAGATACTGAACTCACTGTGGCTGGAAGCACCAGTGAAGCAGCAGCTAATAGATTAACCACAGAATTCTGCTGGCACCGCTCCTCTGATTTATCCTGGAACAGAAAACCAATCACAGCTGATCATTTAGGGAATGACTTCTCAATCTCACTTCTTGAGGACATAACACTCAAAACTTGAAAAACACAGCCAAAAAAAAGTTGTAAATGTACTGAGTGTGGTCATGGGTGGGCTTTTCGCCAAAGGACTTTCATGTAGGTTAAAAATAAATCCATGTATGGGAAGTTACCTGGATCAAGGTAAACTCCTCTGGAAAATTCTTTCAAAAACAACATACGTAACAATGTATTATAGCTCGCTCGACCCCTACTTACAGAATGAAAGCTCTCACCTCACATTCTGTTGTATTCAAGCCCTCTGTCACACCTAGAACACAAGTAATAGTAATCATTTCAAACACAGGCCTGTCTGTCTGGGGACAGCGAATGCAGATCATGAGGAAGAATCTGTTTAAACCTGGAACTGGAGTTCAGCACTGCACTTCCATCAAGACCCACAAGAGGGAGCCATCCTCAAAAGTACCACATCAAAAGTAAGAAATGTATATCACCCTGAAGGACTGGCAAAGGGAATGGATCATTGATCATAAACAATTTCCTGTGGCGATCAATATGTCATTAAAATATAACACAAATAAAGACATCTAGGTCACAAATGATACATTTAACTGTTGATGTGAAATTCTGAATGAAAGAGAAGGCAACAATTGTGAGAACTTAATGTTTCAACGTATTTGATGTCATGGGAAGTTTGGTAACAGCTAAATGAGAAATCAATGCAATATTGCTCACACATTTTCATGAGTGCTTGCTTGTTTCACTTCAAATTTAGATTTCTCAATCACTAAGCTTAATGGCCAGCAGTGAGTTTAAAGTAGTAACAATTGCTATCTAAGATATCTTAGCAAGTTAATATGTAAGTGAGCCCACTATTAGGATAGTATGGATGGAGTGAGCAGTTTGCCACATGATGCAGATTTTTTTTTTTTTTTTAATTTAATGATGTTGTTTTTGGTGTGTGACCAATTTCGAAAATAATGTCTGAGCAACCCGAATATGTTGAGAAGGCAATTAGCCCGTATGGTGTGCTAAGACTATTGTGCTTCTGTGTTTAGACAGGTTTTTAACATTTTTTTAACGTCTGTATTTGATTATAACATTTCTAGGATGGAAGAAGATTGTTTTGAGGGAGCATCTTTTTCTCTGTGTATTTTAGCTTCATATTGCACTTTAGAGGAGTAGCTGTTTAATATTCCTGTCTGATGTAAAAGGGCAGCAGTGTGGCATAGTGGTAAAGAGCAGGGCTCATAAGCAAAAGTTACTCATCTTTTGCACGCACGAAGAGGCATTTTTAAGCTTACCCCCACAAGGGCTCTACTTCCAACACTGAAAACTAGCGTAGCTGCATGAACATAGCTCTTCTGAATGCCTTTTTATCATGTGGGTGAGAAAGCCATGGTAAGGGAGACTGTTTCACATTTTATTTCACATTCTATTCATTCTTTTTCAATGGAAATTTCTAAAATGTATGTTTATCCAGTGCATTTGCATGGACATAACTGTGTGGTGTAAACAGAACCTTGACATTTTTTGCCCTCCCATTAAATGCATCATGATTAGAGGCCTTCTTGGACCTTCAGTCAGGTGCTCTTTTGCCAGATGAAGGTAGCAAAAGCCTTTTCCTCCATGTAAAGGAGGCATTTCTGTAGCTCAGGAAACAATATATTTGATTGAGCTTTGCGGGAAAAGTTGTTGTGTGCCTTCAGAGAATCCTATGATCTCCATGGCGTTCCCACCCCTCTCCCCCACTCACCTGTACAGGTGGTGACTCCCAGCTTCCCCTCCCACTCACCTGTACAGGTGGTGACTCTCTGCTTCCATGGGAGCCCCGGGCTGGGAATGAATCCCTCCTTACACTCGCAGGTGAAGCTGCCAGCGGTGTTGCTGCAGGTTGCGCTTGAGCCGCAGATTGTAGGGTTCTCCCTGCATTCATCCACATCTGCACAAAGCAGCAAGGAGAAGCACTACATTTCAAAGATGGCACTAATGTTTCAGTACCTGTGCAGCTATGAATGCACATTTGTACGTAGCTCTGGATGTGCGTGTCTGCCAAGTGACTAATTGTACATGTCCAGGATGTGATTAATGAAAAAAGAAATGATGAAATGTCAAAACGTGTGTGTGTGTGTGTTTGTCCTTCACCTTGGCAGGAGCATGTGGAGTTGGTGAGAGTGACCCTTGGGGGGTTGGGGGCTCTGTATCCATGGTGACAGAAGCAGGTGTATCCTCCCTCAGTGTTGCTGCAGTTTGCGTTGGGGCCGCACACAGAGGTGTCTGTGCACTCATCTGCAATTACCAGTCCTATTTACCCACCCACCCCAACACTGCCCCCCGATACAAGACTGCTATGAAGGTCAGCTGGACCATATTGCTGTATGCTATATGTCTGAACTGATTGTCGTACGTTGAGCGTCTGTACTCAGTCATGTCGTTGTAAATATACTGTCCATAATAATCCTGGTTTCTAATTACAGTCTGAAGTCCTTTGAAACAGAGGTGTCTCTGCTACAGCTAACAGGTCTAAAATCGATGTGGCTACTTCTGAATTAAAAACACTGTTGTCTCAAAATAAATACAAACTACAAAAATAAGTTTTTGACATTTATAACTGAATAAAAGTAAAAGAAATGCAGAAATTGCTTAATTTCTTGCAGCAGTAATAAGATGAAAACATTATGTCCTTTACTTTTTATTTCATAAGAGGTTTCACTATGCAGTCTGTGAAGAACAAATTACAATGATTCGCTCTTTATCTGACAAACAGCAAAATACATATGTTAAAGAAGAAGGTTGAAAATTTCCAGGGCCTTTTCTTCCTTTTTCCATACTTTTCTTCCTTTTTGGTCTCGCCCACACCTTTGAATCTCTAACTGTTGTTATGGGTGGATGTTGATTGGTTGATATGGTTACATGTATTTTTTTTTTCCGGGTTATTGGAACAAGGCCAGAGAATGGCAGGAATTCAACAAGTTTAATATTTCATATAAATGTTAGTTACAAAAGTGTGGGCGGCATGTCAAGTTATGGATTATTCACATATACGCCTGTGTGTTTAAGAGTGTGTAGCTTTACAGTTGACTCACCTGTCTGCTCTGACCCCTTCCACAGCACCAGAGCACCCCCTGCAGGCGAGAGACAGTAGTTTGGTTGGAGCAAATTTCAGAGCATTAACCCCTTGCTTTCCCATGCAATGAGTGGGATTCCTGATCCCTTAAAAGCCAATTTCCATAAATAGATTAGGCAAAGATGCTGGCTTTCTAGTGACAGCTATCTATACAGTGGCTACCACATTAGAATACACATTGATGGAGATTCTTTGTCTGGTCTAATTTGATGGTGATTGTGATTTTGCCCTCACTGTCTCTAGATAATGTTGGTGTCAGGGGTGACAGGGAAAGCACCCAGGTGCAGACAAAACAGGCAGTAAAAGTAGATCCTTTAATTACAGGGCCAAACGCACAGGCAAAGTCATAATGAAAATCCAGTGCAAAATCAGTTACCATAAAATCTACAGGAAAAACATGGTATCAAATACAGCAGGCAAAAAGGTGAATCAAAAACAGGCAGAGTCAAAAACCAAACAGATCAGAACTATCAAATGGCAAAAACAACACAGGAACAAAGCTGAGACGATCGTCCACAGAACAAAGGAAACAGCAGGGTATCTATACATGGGCTGGTGATGAGAGAACAGGGAACAGGTGCGCAGGATGGTCTTCAGTTGGTGGGCGTGGCAGCAGGGCAGATAGGCAGGACAGGAGTTGGGGCGATGGCTGAAAACAAAACAAAGGCACATGCACGAGAAAAACAAACAAAAGACAGACCCACGCTAACAGACGGGGAGAAACCAGCAGCTCAGGCTGGAGTGCTGACAGTTGGCTTTCTTTTTTTCTTTCTAACATGGAAGACCACACTTTTAAAGATAACAAGCATGCTATCGCATGTGACTGAATACTTAATTTTTAAAAGTCAGTTGAGAAAAATGAAAGCGTATGTTTTGTCACTGTTGTTACCTGATTTAAATTGAATACCAATTTTTTTTTCCTTTTTTTAACGGTATATAATTTAGCAATATGTACAGCTACTGTATTTCCTCACGGCCCTCCTCGGCTCGCGTCTCTCCCAGCAACCGAACCGTAACGGTCACACAGTTTTGAATTTGTAACTTCAGTTAAATCAACGCAGTTTGTTAGGATAATTATGTGGTATCTTATGGAAACGGTTATTAATTTCTGAAACATTGTCACCATTTAGGTAAATATAAGTTTCACAAAACCTACTTGCTGAATTATTGTTGATAATAATAATGTCTCTCAAGCTAACAGGACCAGTTCCTACCTGATTAACTATATCCGTGGCTATACTGACTCGGAGCCGCGGTACGGAGCAGCGCATCATCGCTTGAGCCGAGCAGCGGCTGTGAGGCTGAATGAAATCCCTCCAACGAAGCTGTCCTCAGTCTCCCAAAATACACACATCACCCTGTGTCCTCCCTGAGGCTGCTGCTGAGGAGGGTTCCTGTTTTTTTCCTTTGTTTTTATGTAATTACAGCCTCAGAGATAACTATTTTACCGTTAAAACAGTTAGCAACGCCACACTGTCACACAGTCCATGTTCACACTTACAGTTAACCAACGCACCAACAGCTTAGGTTTGCCACATGTTGCTAATGCGGAATTAACAGCATTTCGTTGGATAATTGCATTGTATTTTGTGTAAATAAGGAGTAATTACTGGTAGCGTTTACAGAGATAATTACTCTTAAAACACATATTAGTTTCATAAAATTGACCTGATCAATTGTAGATAAATAGACTGGTTGGTAAGGTAAATCAAAACTTACTCTCTAATTTCACAGGTTTCACTTAAGGTAAATGGCTAACAATTGTTGCCAGATAGTGTCCTAGTAGATATATGTGTCTTTAATAGTGTCTTAAATATTACTAATAGTGTCTTTAATAAAGTCCTTAGACACTTTTAAATTGTTGGGTCGACTGATTTTTTCCTCGTAAATGCTAACTTGATAGTGCAGTGTAAGTAATAAAGTATTATTTCTGTGCACTATTATGCAATTTTCCATTTACAGTAGTGAATTTGTGATTTTATGTCCCTTTCCTTGTGATGAACATCAGATTGCTCTCTTTGCTCAGAGGAACTTCTGAATCATCTGTTATCCTGGTAATTATCTTTAATCCTGCAGAAAGGGAGGGTTGTGAAATGAAAGCTGCGAACAGACAGGAGGTGTGTGCATATGCTCTCAGGCAGGGTGATATTTACTCACACCTCGGCTTGGTTTCTGGGGGAGGAGAGGCATATAGATTATGAGCTGCATAGAGGCAAAAATTTCCAATTTTCAAAATGTTATCTCACCACGTGTAACATTTACATGCTTGCACCCACATGTGCATATGCTTCTCTGTGTCATAGGAGCTGACAAACTCCAGCAGTCAAAACAGAAGCCACGCTTCTGTAGGTTTTACAACTCTCTATAAAACACCAGCATTGTCAGAATTAGGGATGGGAGCTCTTCACAATGCCTTGGATATTTTGGTAAAAGCTCATTTACTTCCAGGTGTCTTGGGAAGTTTATCATTTATCTCTGAATTTTGCAGACACTGCATGGCAAAACAACTCTCTCAGAGGACAATTTTTAAATGACAGACAGGAAATCTCTCTGTTGCGAAGGCTTAGCCATGTTCTTAAGACTGGGAACACCACATCACACACACACACACACACACACACACACACACACACACACACACACACACACACTTTTTGTTTTGTTTCTTTAATTTGGCTCATGCTGCTGGCACCAACATGCAGTTAGAGGCAGCCTCCCTTCCCGGTACGCTCATAAAGGTGAACTGCTGACCGGAAGAGGAGGAGGAGATCCAAACCTAAGATGGCGCATTTAAACTGGAGAGGTTTTAAAGACCATTGTTTTGGTGCAGGAGCGCAGAAAGGGCTTGTTTGGTAGCCATTAGCCAGTGTTTCTCTGAACTAACGGTGACTCTGGGTCATTTGGGTATCACTGTTTGTTTTGCCGGTGGACAGCGCTCATTTGGGCCTACAGTGACCGTGGCGCTAGGACGCTTTGTTACGCCGCTGTGTGGTTGGGAATGGCTAACATGCATTCCAGGGTCACCGCCCCTCATGGATTCCACAACGCTGAGAGATAGAACATTGCCTCTTTGCCATCATTTTAATAAAAATAAAACTGAACTGAAAAAGCCACTGCCGTGGCTCCGGTGCCTGTGGAGCCCAGGATTCAGCTGGCCCACAAGAGAGATCCCAGAAGTCGGGTGAGTCAGTAAACTCACCCTGGCTGCCTTGGGTCGGGAGGCCTGCCTCAAGCCACACTTGGATTTGTTTTTTTTTTTTTGTTCACTCACACAGCATACAGATAGGCTGGCCTTCCTATTCCCTTTACAGCCATTTTCAGCATTTATTCTCAAAAAAAATAATAGTACCAAAATGCCAAAGTACACAGATTCAAATGCATACATACTTCAGTAACCCTTATTATAATAAATCTACTAATTGCAAACCAAATGCATTTTGATGGTGTGAATAATTTTACTGTGCCTCCCTCACTGAGCGATCTTCTCTTTCCAGCAGCTAAACCCTCTACTCTTCCATCACCATGTCGTAGTCCTTCTGGAGGTGCAGCAGAACGCCTCCCTCAAGAGCTGTGCAGCCTCCTGCTGATCATGGCCAGGTCCAGGGCTGTTCTTTGGAAGATCCTCACGGTCCTGGCCTCCCACAGGACCTGCTTCATGGTGTTAGTGACCCTCTGCTGGAGCTGGAGCTGGAGATTCCTCCAGGAGGGCCATTAGGGACACTCTCAGCAATAAGGGAGGATCCCAGAAACAGCCTGTGTAGGGAGATGGAGGAGAACAGAAGAACAGCGTTTGAGGAGAAGGTACTCCCCAGCAAACACGCAGTGTGCTCTCTCTCTGTACCGGCCAAGTGCCTTCAGTACATATTTTACAAGGTGCATGCAGTGCTTCTAATTTTGACTACAACCTGCATTTTCATGCTACCAGCCATCACCCTCCTACAGAAACCACAGCTGTAATGCAGCGGGATGCAAAGCTGCAAACCCAGCACAGCTGCCATTTTGCAGAAACATACTGTGTTTTTACTCTGGTAGAATTGGGCCCACAGAGTTATAGCTATCATTATTACTATGATTATTACTAGTTATTGTCTGCATGAAAAATCACAAGCAGAAAGGTTTGCTTATGACATGCTATAATGTTTGTAGGCTTCTTTTGGGGCTGTTGTCAGACTTGTTGCTCCTCTCTGGGTGAAAGTGATTGGAATGAAGTGCAGTGTGCTGGTAGGAGTGTGGCATGGTTACACCCAAAATTTAACTTCTTGTGCTTTTTTTTTTTTTTTTTTTTTTAAATAATGAAAAATGGAAGCACGTGGCCTGTTTCTTTTTCTCAAGGAAAAGAGACAGCAAACATCTATAAACCAGTGACAAGAACTTGTTTTGCTGAGACACTTGTACATAACACATAACAGATAACAAACTGAAACATAATCTTGCCACTCACACTCAAAAACAACCCTGCATCTGAGAACTAATACATTTGAACAAATACCATACAGCATTTCAGTTAAATGAAACTCTAAAATTAAAGTTAGCCAGATAAACACTGGTCTGCTGAGTCTGGGGTGTTATCCTTTTCCTTCAAAGTTGTTTTTATTTTCTTTGAATCTGGTTAGATATAAAAACTTCATGCAGGGAGGAAGAAAAGGAGGAGATGGGCCTATGTCTTCACTTCCACATTATATTGCTCTATGTTGCACTTGTGTGTTTAATTGGTCAGGCCATCCTACTTTTACATTTATTCATTTGGGAGAACCTTTTATCCAAAGCGACTTAGAAGTGAGATACAATACATTGGATTTGATGAACCCAGAATCTGACTGTTCTTTTTGACTTGACCTTAGTCCACCCTGAGAACATTATTAGGTTTTTCTGGGAACAAGCGTTATGTTTAAAGGCTTTTGAGGTTAATTATTTCAGTTCATGACCACACATATAAAAATGAATTTATATACATATATACACACATGAGTCCTGGTTATACTAATATATGTTAGTTTTAGCTGATATCAGAGAGCAAGTCCTACATTCTGACACACAGAAACATCACAGTCACATATAGTGAAAACACACCCTGTGCCAGTTATCAAGAAGTGTGAGTCTGATGGAATAAAAAAAAAAAAAAACATGCGTCACTAATTCCTCTTTCTCTTTAAATCAGGTCAACACACTACACAAGATACAGATACATGACTCTATTAGTACAGTAAGCACAGTGGGAAACACTGTCTGAGGAAGCATGAAGTTTCCCAGAAGGCAGTGTAATCCTTGCCTCAGCAACCTCTGCTCTGTCTTTGCTCACTGTATGTATTTGTGACTGGTAAATACTCATCTGACTGCTTCATTGCACACTTTGAAAGTACATTCCCCAGCGCATTTCCCAGCATCCCTTCTTTGTCACTCTGATGAGATTATTCTCTGTGCTTCTGGGAGCGCATGCAGCATGGAACAGCTGGCTTTGGTCTTGGCACAACACCCTCATGGCATAAAGCAACACCTGAACTGAGAAGAAAGCTGGTGGTGGAGGAGGTGAGGCAGCAAGAGGAGGCAGCACACTGTGCAAAGGCAGTATCACAGCCCAGACAAGGCCAATGGACAAGATGGGAGAACCTGGAACACCGGAAACTCACTTGGGAGATGGAAGGGAACAGAGTGAGTTTCATCATTAGAGCCACCTACGATGTTCTCCCCACTCCCAAGAATCTCAACCAGTGGATGGGAGAAGATCCATCGTGCCCTCTTTGCAAAAACCAGCAACACTTCAGCACATCCTGACTGCATGCCCAACCAGCCTCATGCAAGGGCACTTCACTTGGAGACACAACCAAGTCCTTTGGCAGCTAGCCTCCATTTTGGAAGAAAGGCGGACCACCACCAATGCTTTACCCCCCTGTCAGCCATCCCAAATGCACACTGTGGCCTTCATATCAGCTGGGCAATGTAACAACAACCCATCAACAACAAGGGAGTCAAGCCTGCTGCACCCAGCCCCAGATTGGAAACTACAAGTTGATCTGGACTGGAAACTCATTTCCCCTCCACCAAGCTCAGACCAGAGCTGACCCTGTTGTCCAGCTGTTGCAAGCTCCTATATATTGTCGAACTGACTGTGCTATGGGAGGATGCGGGTGAGAAAGTGTATGAAAGCAAGAAGGTCAAGTACGCAGACTTTGCAGAGGAGGCAAGACTTTTAAAAGGGCTGGAGTTCCCAGCTGAAGTGGGCTCCAGAGAGTTTGTAGCTATTTCCACCACCAGGCTACTGAAGCAAATGGGAGCCCGAGGACGGACCCTATAGCATGCCATCAGACGGCTATCTGAAGCTGCAGAGAGAACCAGCAGCTGCCTATGGCTCAGAAGAAATGACAAGATCTGGGCTGCACGCTGACCAAAAGCAAAAGGGGTAAAAGCAGAGAGGGGTGACCTGTGGCTGCAAGGTTCACCGTTGAGCCCTCTGGAGATGTCATGGGCCATCAACGAAACATCAAAGAAAGAGGGTGCCCACCTGATGACCCCATTGACTACATGTATGTGTGTATTACATATGTATAACAGATTATATATTGATATACAGTGCTTTGAAAAAAAAAAATGTTCCCCAACCCTTTTTTTACACAAATGATTTGCACAATCTGAAATTTTCACTAATTCGACTGAGATATTTTTATTTGTGAATCACTCAGCTCTGCAACAGTGCAGCCCAAAAAGAAAAAAAAAATTATAAACCATTAAAGAATAAAAAATTCAAGAACCAAAATGTCAACATTTAATAAATATTCATCACACTTCTTTATTACTTGGTTGAACCACCTTTCAAAGCTATTACAGCCATCAGTCTTTTTGGAAAAATCACTCTTAATTTTGCATTTTTAAATTTGCATTACTCCTTGAAAAATTGCTCAAGCTGTATGACATCAGCTGGGGAGTGGTGGTGGACAGTAATTTTGAGGTCTTTCCACAGGTCATGTCTCTGACTGGGCCACTCAAGGACATCAATTTTCTTCTTTTTAAGCCAATCCAGTTTTACTCTGGCAGTGTGCTTTGGGTCATTGTCCTGCTGGAACACAAACTTCCTCCCTAGTTTACACTTTCTGCCAAAAGGGAGTAGGCTTTTATCCAGAATCTCCATGTATTGTGCAGCATTTTTCATCCCATCAAGCTGTGGGGATGGTGTTTCTTGGCAGATGTACAGTGTTAGCTTTATGCCACACATACCGCTTAGAGCCAAAATGTTCGACTTTAGTCTCATCAGACCACAACACCATCTGCCATGTCTTTGTAGTATCTTCCAAGTGACGTTTTGCAAAGTCTTCATAAGCGAGCATGTGCCAAAGCAAGGGCTTCTTCCTTGCCACTCTTCCATAAAGGCCCTTTTTGTGCAATAGCTTGGAGACGATGACCCATGGATATAATTTTCATCTGCAGCCACTGACTTGTGTAGCTTCGTTAGAGTGACAGTTAGCATCACAGTAGCCTCTCTGACAAGTGCCAATCTTGTCTGGCCACTTAGTTTAGCAGGGCGGCCTACCCTAGGCAGTGTGGCTGTAGTTCCATATTTCTTCCACTTGTGTATGATGGACTTTACTGAGCTCCGAGGTATGTTCAGTGCCTTTGAAATGTTCTTGTATTCTTACAGAGATTTCTGCTTCTCCACAATTATATACCTCACTTGTTTTGAATGCTCTTTTCTCTTCATTTTGGTTTATTCAATGGAAAATCCAACCATACTGACCTTATAGAGAGGGAATGTATTTACACTCATGGAGTAATTAAAAAATATTTTCTGAATATTTGCTTAATCAATTAAAACTGGAGGATTTTTTTAATGACTGTTTAAATCTATGTGGGTAAATCAAACACTTGGATGTGCTCTTAGCTACAAAAAAATGGAAGTAAAACTGTTTCTCTTGTGATGCTTTGTGCCTTATCTTTTCAAGTGAAATAGAGAGCTTCTTGCACAAACAGATAAATCAGATGGAGCAGCATCTTAGGTTGATAAATATCAAGGGTGTGTTGTAGTTATGCTAATTGGTGAGTGGTCATTCTTTGACTGCCAGCCTCCACCAAAACAGTATAAAGGTCGCTGTCTGTGACCCAGAAGAGTATACCTGAGCAATACCTCCTGTTGTCATTATCAAAACAGTCTTCGACAGGTGAGTTCTGTTTTTCATATGAATTAATTCACCAGCAATGATTGCCTGAAATTGTTTGTGGTATGATCTTAGAGTAACAGCTTTTATTAAAGGCAGTAATTTATGTTGTATACTATCAAAATTGTTTGAATTGTTGGGATGAAATAATGGATGATAGTAGCAATAACAAAATTCAATGGGTTACATTTATGTCACACATTTCATGGATCACAATGTGCTTTGCAATGAAGGGGATTAACTCACATCAACCATCCCAAAATTCTACAGTGTAGTTCACAAACCCAATATATGACAGCCATTGTGACAGTCAACGAGCAAATATGTTTCATATCAGTTTTTCACATGAAGCGATGTTCCTGTTGAATCCCTTATAGATTGTTTGGTCCTCAGACTGAAGCAGGATCTTTAACATTCAACAGGCTTGTTGTTGATTTCTGGGCATCTTCAGCACAATGCATGTCAAGGTAAGAGTGCATTTCTCTATAAATCTGAATTCACACTTTTACACATACAACATTACTGCATTGCATTATGCAAGGAATCAAATGCCACATAATCTGTTATTTACTGTACATATATATATATATATATATATATATATATATATATATATATATATATATATATATATATATATATATATATATATATAAATATATAAATATATATATGTATATATATATGCAGAGAAGTTTCTTTGCTATTTCTCTCAGGTTGTCACTGTTGTTTACTTGGTGGTGGCACTGCTGGGGGAAAGTAGTGCACAGAATGTGAGTATTCTTCACCAAGATCTTTTAAAAGCAACTTAACCATAAACCACTGCAGCTGAATGGAGAATGCAATATGATGCGTGAAATACTGTGGAGGATGTTATAGTGGTTTATGAAATCATAGTGTTACTGTGTGTATTAGGAGGGTAATGATACACTGATTCATATTGGTGCATCAATACAAAAGCATGGGCATATCTGTACTGATGTTCCATGTGAGCATGCGAGATTCAATTCCATTGTTTTTTTTTTTTTTTATAGTATTCATATTAATGTCTACATCTGAATGAAACCAGAGCACCTGTGACAATCCTAGTTATATTATATATATATAGTGATTATGTGCCACTAGTCAGTGGCACATAATGAACTAATCTTTAGATACTCTAGATTTCTTTAGAAGCATGGAATAATTATTGTAAATAAGGTTATGTTGAATCACGTTTTTAAAAAATGTATCAGATCATATTGCATGGTACCGAGGTGAGTTATATGATATGCTCCGATACATTGTATAATTGCAGTTTATTGTGTCATATTAATTTTAATCCAGATGATTACACCCCTATTGTGCATGAGAATATGTAGATGAGAGCATTAGACTTGTGGTATTCTATTGTTTCTTATTTAACAATAATAGTCTGTAAGTGATAGATTGAGCCAGCCTGCAGTGTATGTGTGTATCCAAGTTTTTTTGGTATGGTTAGTACGTCCAACCGAACACTTTCCCAGGGGTTCTTTTTCCAGTATTTGCCAGATAGGTGTAAAATTATGATTGTGAATCACTGCTAATATTTCACAGAACAGCCTTAAGTACATTTTAAAGTTGACCTTAAGTTTGTGTGTCTACAGGTGGAACAGACAGGTGTCCATGCGTATCGAGGTCAGTGTCTCTCACATGGGTTCACGCACACACGCACACACACACACACACACACACACACACACACACACACACACACACACACACACACACACACACACACACACACACACACACACATGCACACACACACGCAGACACACACACAAACACACACACACACACATACACACACAAAGAATAGTGGCATTTCACAAGAAAAGCCGAAAAAAGACCAAGAAAACTATCAATAAAATCCCCCTGTATTTTGTGATATAGCAAGGTGTTAGAAACTGTTTATTAGTTGTGTATGTGAGAAAGAGATTACAAGATCAGCACCAAGGTGGAAATAAAATTCATTTCACTCAGATGCAAAATTCTAAATGCAAACAAGGGCATTTACTAGATGGATTGGAAGCATTTTTGAATAACTATGAATTGACTGTGTAATCCTTGTTCTGCTGTATTCCCTGTTTTTTTTCCATAGTCTGTCCTGTCCACTTCTTTGTTTCAATGCCAAGATGTCTTTCAGACTATGTCGACCCTATCAAATACACTGATGTGATCCTGAACATTGGTGGAGGATACAACAAATCCTCTGGTGTCTTCACTGCTCCAGTCAGTGGAGTATATCAGCTCTTCTTCTCTTATCAGAGTGCTCGTGGAAATGAAAATAATTTTTTACATCTGGTAGTCCGTGGCTCCAAAGTCATGATTTCTCATTCCCAAATTGGTGCAAATTCCACTGCTAGTAATTTGTCTACATATATGACTATCCTGAGAAAAGGTGATGTTGTCTATGTGAAGCAGCAGCGTGGCGGAATCTGGGCAAATCCCTCCTCACGCACTATTACCTTTTCTGGGTCACTGCTTTCCCCAGTATTCTGAAAGCTGCACTTCAGCTGTTTTCTCTCATTCATGTGCTCAAGAACAGAGTTTCAGGCATAAAAGCCAGAGGCAATAAAATAAATCAGTGTGTTCCTTCTATTTTAAATGCCTACTCTTCAAATCAATATGCTGAAATTGTTATTACCAGTTTCTACTATTATCAGTGTACGCTGTAGACTGCAATATAATAAAGTGAAGCTTAAATCACGTTTACGCTGTCATGAATTTGTTCAACTTGTTTGAATGTTTCAGTTTGTGATTTTGAATTCAAACTGTTGGAGTTTCTATCATATCTGAACTGTTGTAATTAACTTTAAGAAAAATAATGTACTTTACACCACAGTTTAGGATTCAGCATTGACACTGGAGAGTGCCAATGCCCCTATGAGTGATGATATGCATGGGAATGATGTTGCTATTAACATTACATGTTGTCATGCTATTGAAAAACACATTCATGGGTTCCTGAACAAACAGAGCAGTCAGCAGCTCTCGCTGAGCTCTGTAACCCCAGAACTCCCACATTCTTTTCTGCACAGGTGTGTTGATGTAATATGTGAGCAGGAAGAATCCAACAGCAGAGACCACACAGCAGCACAGATGGGTTATAAAAAAGCAAAGTAACTTTACTGGAGACTCGAAACCACCAGGGTTTGTGCACAGGAACATACACAGAGCAGCTGAAGACTCAGCAGGGAACCAGGGAACAGGCAGGGTTTATGCAGAGCACAAAATGCATGATCAGGCTGATCAGGATGACACATAGGTGAACTCAACGAACAAAATTAAACAAAGCATAGACAGGTAGGTAGTGTCAGGAGTGGACAAAGTGCCCAGCCCCGCCCCAACCGGTTCTTTCCCTTCTAGGGATGCACCCACCACAAGGACACCAGGACAAGGTGAGTAGGGCAAGCACACTTTATTTACAAAAAAGAAAAAAAAAAAAACACGAATTCATAAAAACAAAGAGATGCTCATGATTCCCACCCGCAGCTGCTCTCCCACCCTGCTACCATCTCCTGTCTTCCCTCCCTTCTGGTCGCCGCCTCTTCCTGGAGCTGCCTTAAAACAACCACAAAGACAAACTCGCATCCGCTCACTCCAAAAGAAAAAGAAAATTAACTTAAACGAAAACCAAACTCCAAAATCCACCCGGGGTCGTGACTCCCGGAGCTCAAACCAAAAAAAACGAACCAAACCGAAAATAACCAACTGAAAGACAACCATGCCGGCATGTCCAACAAAAAATGAATCAAACGAAAATCCCCACAGTAAAACCCCCGTGCACTTGGCCTCCCAGCGTCTCTGCCGTGCTGCTCCCACTCACCTGCCTAAATAGTCCTGGTGTCCCCTTAAATAGATAGGCAGCAGGTGTGGAGCACGCGCCAGGCAGCGAATCCCGTCGATATCCCGATAATTCAATTATTGAATTTCACCCGGCTGCACGCCCGAGCCCCCTCGCTCACCCAGGGAGGACAGCGTGACTAATTACCACTGTCAGGAAGAACTCCTGACAGGAGCACCTCTGGTGGCAGTCTGAGGAAGCAGCAGGCAAAAATAAAACTCAGACAGGCAGTTATGAGGACGTCTGCTGGTTGTTGTGGACAGCAGTCTCTGAAACCCCGACCTCTCCGCTTACGAGACATCTCCCCCTTTTTCAAAACAGTTTCTGTGAAATGTTTTACAAGAACACAGCTTGATCATGTTACAGCTACCCACATTAAGGTCTATCAGGTTTAACCTTATTTTGCAGCTTACTTATTCTTGAAAGCTATCCTCACATATATATGCAACCATTACTAATGTACTGTTAGTCTAACACTGTACAGTATAATGTCTTCACTAGAACTGTGACATTTGTAGTCATAAGACCATAAGAACATATTATGACGAGAACAGGCCATTCGGCCCAACTAAGCTCTCCATTTCAATTACAGAGAATCCAATACTGCATCAAGTCTGGACTTGAACGCAGCAATGGTCTCAGCATCAACTACATGACCTGGCAACCTATTCCATGTATTGATAACTTTTTCTGTAAAATAGTACTTCCTTATATCAGTGCAGAACTTACTCTTCACTAGATTCCATTCATGTCCCCTTGTTCTACAAACTGAACTCACCCTAAAAATCTATTATAGTTAACCTTATTGAGTCCTTTTATAAATTTAAAAACCTCTATTAGATCACCCCTAAGTCTCCTCTCACTAAGTCTAAATAGGTTAATTAACTTGAGTCTTTCCTTGTAGCTTTTATGTTTCATGCCACGAACTTCTTTGAACTTTTTCAAGAGCCTCAATATCTTTCTTATAGTGCGGTGCCCAGAACTGCACACAATATTCCAAGTGAGGTCTGACTGCATTGTATAGTTTCAATATAACCTCTTTAGATTTATAATCAATACTTTTGGCTGTATATCCCAACATCCTGTTGGCCTTTTTTACTGCTACAGCACACTGCCTACATCCTGTTAAGCTTGGGTAAACTACAACTCTGAAGTCTTTTTCAAATTGAGCACATTCTAGTTTTTCCCCCCATGAAGTAGTCTTGTCTAAGGTTCTTATTTCCCACATGCAAGACTTTACATTTAGCTAAATTTAATGTCATCTGCCAGGTATCTGCCCATTTTTGGATGCTGTTTAGGTCTTCCTATATTACCTTAGTTGATTCTATACTGTTGGCTAGACCCCCTAGTTTTATATCATCTTCAAATTTTACTACTTTACTAGTAACCTCTGCATCAAGATCATTTATATATAAGGAATAGCAAAGGACCCAACACTGATCTCTGCGGGACTCCACTTTGTACAGGACCCTGCTCTGATACAATACCTCCCACAGTTACAGTCTGCTTTCTACTAGACAACCAACTTTGAACCCACTCTGTGATAGCTCCTGTAATTCCTGCAGGTTTCATTTTCACTATGAGCCTCTCATGTGGTTCTTTGTCAAATGCCTTTTGAAAGTCCAAATACATAATATCAAAAGCTTGGTTTCAGTCTAAACACACTGTAGCTTCCTCAAAAAAGTCCAGGACGTTTGTTAAGCATGACCTCCCTCTGCGAAAACCATGCTGGCTATCATTTAAGATACCATTTTGTTCAAGGAATTATTCCAAATTGACTGTAATGATGGATTTCAGGTATTTTTCATGTGATACAAGTTAAGCTGACAGGCCTATGATTTTCTGGATCAGTCTGGTCACCTTTCTTGTAGATAGGTATTACACTGCCATGTTTCCAGTCATCTGGTATTTCTCCAGTTTTGAGAGATTGTTTAAAAATAACTGTCAGAGGCTTATAAACCCCTTCTGCTAGTTCCCTGAGAACTCTTGGATATATTCCATCGGGGCCTGCTGCCTTATTTGTTTTAGGTTTTTGGAGTTTATCTAGTGTTATCGGCATCATTATACGTTGATGACTTTGAGGTTTGCAATCCCTCTGGCACGTCCAGAAAAACTCATAAACTTTGTGGTGTGTACTGGATTTTGAATAATTTACCAACTGGATCTCATTCAGCTCTTTTTTCCATCTACTTGGCTGTATTTTGCAAGACTACTGATGTAAAGGTGTATGGGTATGAACAAATTTTAGAGCCCTTTTACAGGATTTGGTTATTTTCGAGAAGCATGGTGCTTTTATTTCAGGTCGGAGAGTTTGTGAAAGGCACAGTCCAGTTGGTCTGCAGATAATTTAGGAGCCCATAGGATAGCAGGCTTCATTGAAAGCTTTTCTGGTGTCTACTTCTGCAGGTTTTGTACAGGTCAGAGATCAGACATTTAGGCTAACCCTGCGCTCACACCGGCAGCGACAATGAGTGATGTAGCTGAAATGAATGACTTCTGGCCGCTTTGTCGCTCGTCGTCGCTTCCGGTGTGTGAGTGCAGTAAGGCTGTTCAGTCAGGTCATTTTAACCTTTGAACAAAAGACGTACATGACGCACATATTAAGCTTGCAAGGGAGAGCTCAACCATCTGTTGTGGAGTAAAGAGAGAGTGTGTTTTTACTAAGAATTTATCTTACTTTCATGTTACTCAGGGCTACCCTCCTGACATTGTTCATGACTTATTTGAGGGCGTTATTCCAGTTGAGATTGCCCTCTGCATTGGTGTATTCATTTCCAAAAAGCATCTGTCTCTTAACGCTCTTAACAAATTAATCCTGAACTTTCCGTATAAGTGGGGGGATAGAACTAATAAACCTCATATTATGCCACACACTAACACCTCTACAATGACCATTGGAGGTACATTGGAAAATTGGAATTTATTGAGGTTGCTCCCATTTATAATTGGAGACTTGATACCAGAGGCAGAGCCTGCTTGGCTTGTGTTGCTTGATTTAAAAGAAAAAGTTGAACTCGCTGTTGCACCTCTTCATAATAAAGAGACCATTGCCTACCTGGACTGCAAAATCACAGAACACAGAGATAGATTCTTGGAGCTTTTTCCTGCACGACTCTCACCAAAACATCACTATCTTGAACATTACCCTCAAATGATCGAATGTTTTGGGCCTTTAGTAGGGCAATGGACTATGAGGTTTGAGGCGAAGCATAGCTTCTTTAAGCGAGTTGCTCATCATACACTCACATTAGCAGCCAAACATCAGCAAATGTTTGCATATCATATCAATGTATCCCACCTTAAATCCACATTGGAAGTTGCAAATGTTTCCACGCTTCCTGTGGAAGTACTGAACAAGGAAGTAGTGGCAAGCCTCAGGCAGAAATACCCCAAGATGAATGAGGTACATCTTGCCAAGGGAATCTCCTACAGAACTGGCATGCTAATTCCTTATGGTTCAACTGGTGGTCTGCCTGAGTTTGCAGAAATTCTTCAAATGTGCATCGTTAAAAACAGTTTGAGCTTTGTTGTACGAATATTGTGTGTGTGGTATCATGAGCACTTCAATGCTCATGAGTTGACTATAACTCCTAATAGAGAGGATCTTGAAGACCTGGCCGATGCTTATCCAGTCTGTGACTACACTGTAGTTATGAGACAGATGGATACCTTGAAAAGGCATATCATTGTTTAAGGCAGGTCTATAATGTAACTTTTCTTTCTCACTAATCTTATGAAGTAGGGGTGCAACAAATAATCGCATGATCAATTAGTCAATCATCTGAAAAATTATTGAATTACATTATATGAATCAAACATTTTTTTGTGATTTATCATGTAAATGTTTAAGAGGTTTTTTAGAAATTCAATGTGTCACAATACAAAAAATGACAGCTAATACTGTGTGGTCATGCAATTTCAGCTAATTCACAATCCAGTGAACTTTAATTTGCCTAAATGACGAATACAGAAATGTACTGTAATGAGAAATATTTGCACTTTAGTAAAAACAAGGATGCACAGTATCATTGATGCAAAGCCCCACTCTATATTTGCATCCATATGCTGCTATGATTTACATGTAAAACTTAAGAGTTACTTCTCTCATAACGCATTATATTTGTATCAAGTTCTCACCCTGTGCTACCCCAGCTCATGTCAGGCACGTAGTCGAGCTGTTTGGCAGAGAAGGGCTGAAAGAAACTGAAAAAAATCTAGTGTATTTAGTTTTAAAAACACAAAATACACTAGATTTTTACCTGTATCAATTCTGCGGTGTTGTGCAGACCAAAACTTGTCTTGTCTGGACACCTTCAAACCCCTTCACTGTGATAACCTCTCCTAACACCACACACCTGAGAAAATCAAACAACAAAGTATAATCATTTAAAAGAAAACACTTACTATGCAAATACCACACACAGAGCTGTTTGCTTTTCATAGTGTTGTCAGTGAGTGATAGAGATAATAGAGATCATAGTAAAGACCCCCTGTGGACTGTTACAGTGGTCAGTAACACAGATTAGCAGTTTTCATTACGGTAGTGTTCAGTGTGGCATTATATTACAGCATAGAGTATAACAATGTAAATGCGCTATGATGTACTGCAATGCAACAGTCAGTGTAATATATCAGGTTTTTCAGAAATACAGTGTTGAGAGTAACAATGTTAAATTACACAACGAGTGAAACATATTGAGTGTAACAGTGTTCAGAAATACAGTCTGAGTGTAATGATGTTGAGAGTAAAAGTACTCAGTAATATAGTGTTGCACTTTGTTTAGTAACATGTGATTGAGTGAAACTTTGTTCAGTATCAGTGTTGAGTGAAATGGGTTCAGTACAGCAGTATTCGGTCATTTTGAGCTGAGTGAAGAATGTTGACTGTAATAGTGTTGAGGTCAGATAGAACTCACCTGTTAGACAGAAGGTCACAATAAGGAGGTTCCTCATGCTGAGCTCTGGCTCCCAGTTATTCCTAGTGCCTCCAGTCCTTTCCCTTACAGAGTGTGTCTCTTTCCCTCTCTCTCTCTGTCTTAGTTTCTTCTCTCCTCCTCTGTTCAGTTCAGTCTTTACATCAGTCTGCAGCTCAGAGTGTCAGCAGCTCTGTGTGGAGAGACATGGCCCCGCCCTCTTCCTCTTCCTCCTCCCCGTCTCTCAGCTCCCTCCCTCCTCTCTGTCTCTGCTCTCCCTCACTCACATACACACTGCGCCCCCTGCTGGAGTCCCTGGGTCACTGCTTCACTGAGCACAGTGCTGACACTGTATTGTCTAGAGGAACTTTGAGTGAAGCATTATTTTATTTCTTCTTCCCTGTCCCTGCTTGTCTGTCTCTCTTTGTGCGTTTTAGTTTGGTTCTTTTTTTTCCTTTTGAGGTAAAAACCAACATGGAGGTTTCAGTTTACACATAACTTATGAGCTTGTTTGATGTGGCATTATTGGATGAATCGTGTTCAGCCAATACTGCCACACTGAGAAAGTGTGAAACATTTTATGTCTTTTTGCTGCTTGATGTCTGAAGTGTGTGCATACAGCAGCTTGGCTTTTAGTTGTTTATGTTTGATGAAATATTCTCACACAGAACTGCAGGAAGGAGGAAGCAGCAGCTTCTCACCAGGCAGGAAATGCAGCTCAAACACTTGTGTGCCAGAGACCTAAGCAAACCTCAGAGAATCCTGCTTGGTGTCCCCTTCTGTGCTGAGGGTGACTTCATAAGACCACATTATCAAGTGTATTGCAGGTTGTGTGGTATTTCATTCACCACCAAAATCAGACAAAGATGCTATCAGAACTTACTGATATCAGAAAATGTTATGTTAATAAGCATCAGCCTCTTCACTGTGGTTCACTGTTGGCTGCATGTGAGCTTATTGTAGGATCACTTCTAATTCGCCTCAGCTCGAGTGCATGAGTGTAGAGGTTGTTGCAGTGAGACAAACCTCATGTAAAACTGGCGATTCCTAAACAGTGTAACATAATGTAGGGACCAGGGCTTGCAACTGAGAGGTTGCTGGTTCCATTCCCTGCTGGGGCACTGCTGCTGTACAAGATACTTTGCCCAGTATTGCTTTTGTAAACATCCAGTGGTACAAATGGATAACATAAAAAAAAAAAAATAATAAATCAGGATTTTCAGGCTCTGGATAAGAGTGTCTGCTAAATGATAATAATATAATGTAAAACAGAGGTGCGTAAAGGTGAATTTTTCATTACACTGTATACACCACTGAAACCAGTGATAATTCTGCAGGCTCTGAAGCTCTGCAGTTGAGGTGTGACGTGTCACTTTTTTTCATCACCAGCAGGTAAGAGATATCGCACTCCCCTCTTAGACTGCACATTAAGCCCCGCCCCTCTCTCTGAAGGTGTGATTTCTGCACAGTGCTTTCCCTCCACCAGCTGCAGTGGGCCCAGCAGCCAATTACTGCCTTTAGAGTAAGTCACATGACCCACAGCTCCGCTCTGATTGGAACTCAGGTTGTTGTAAAATGCCAGACATTCATAACTTTACCCAATGTTTGCTTGGTAAGATAACTCTCCTCTCAGGTGGCAGCAGTGAATTGGGCGTGCAGATTCTTCTTGTACAACATCCAAAGGATTCGCCCCATCTCACCATGTATTCAACATAGCCCCTAGTTCAGTCCCTGGTCCTCTCACACCTGGACTCCCAGCTTGCTTGCCTTCCTGCCTGTGCAATCAAACCTCTACAACTACTCCAGAATTTAGAAAAATTGTTAGCTTGTGGGCAAATGCTTTGAAGGATTTTTTTATTGATATACGGTCACTCCAAAGCTTGCACGGAAAGTGTGTTGTTAAATAATTTTTGCAGCAGTTATGTTGTAGCAGAGTGTGTGTGAGATGCGTTATGGTTTTACTCCCAGAAGCACAGAGAATAATCTCATCAGAGTGACAAAGAAGGGATGCTGGGAAATGTGCTGGGGAATGTACCTTCAAAGTGTGCAATGAAGCAGTCAGATGAGTATTTACCAGTCATAAATACATACAGTGAGCAATGACAGAGCAGAGGTTGCTGAGGCAAGGATTACAGTGCCTTATTGGAAACTTCATGCTTCCTCTGACACTGTTTCCCACTGTGCTTACTGTACTAATAGAGTCATCTCTCTGTATCTTGTGTAGTGTGTTGACCAGATTTAAAGAGAAAGAGGAATTAGTGACGCATGTTTTTTTTTCATTCATTTATTTTATTCCATCAGACTCACACTTCTTGATAACTGGCACAGGGTGTGTTTTCACTATAAGAGAGTGTGATGTTTCTGTGTGTCAGAATGCAGGACTTTCTCTCTGGTATCAGCTAAAACTAACATATATTAGTATAACCAGAACTCAAGAAATTAGAAAGAAATTAGCCTCACCCCAGTAACCTGATAGTGTGTGTGTGTGTGTGTGTGTGTGTATAAAATTAAAAAATAATAATTCATTTAAAAATAAAATAAAATGTATTTTTGCAACACTGCCCGTATGTGTGGTCATGAACTGAAATAATTAACCTCAAAAGCCTTTAGTGCTTAAAACATGGTGCTTATTCCCACAAACACTTTTAATAATGGTCTCAGGGTGGACTAAGGTCAAGTCAAAAACAACAGTCTGGGTTCTGTTTTTAGCTGGATTCTGGGTTCATCAAATGCAATCTATTGTATCTGACTTTTAAGTCGCTTTGGATTAAAGGGTCTGCCAAATGAATGAATGTAAAAGTAGGATGGCCTGACCAATCAAACACATGAGTGTAAAATAGTGCACTGCAACGTGGAAGTGAAGACACAGGCCCATCTCCTCCTGTCTTCCTCCTTTCAGTCCCTCTTCCCTAAATTCTCTGCATTCTGCATGAAGTTTTTATATCTAACCAGATTCAGAGAAAATAACAAAGTTGAAGGGAGAGGATAACACCTCAGACTCAGCAGACCAGTGTTTATCTGGCTAACCAAAATTTTAGAGTTTCATTTAACTGAAATGCTGTATGGTATTTGTTCAAATGTATTAGTTCTCAGATGCAGGGTTGTTTTTGAGTGTGAGTGGCAAGATTATGTTTCAGTTTGTTATCTGTAATCAAGTGTTATGTACAAGTGTCTCAGCAAAACAAGTTTTCTTGTCACTGGTTTATAGATGTTTGCTGTCTCTTTTCCTTGAGAAAAAGAAACAGGCCACGTGCTTCCATTTTTCATTATTTAAAAAAAAAAAAAAAAAAAAAAAGCACAAGAAGTTAAATTTTGGGTGTAACCATGCCACACTCCTACCAGCACACTGCACTTCATTCCAATCACTTTCACCCAAAAGAAACCTACAAACATTATAGCATGTCATGAACAAACCTTTCTGCTTGTGATTTTTCATGCAGACAATAACTAGCAACAACAACAACAATATTAATAATAATAATAATAATAATAATAATAATAATAATAATAATAATAATAATAACAACAACAACAAAACCATAAACTCTGTGGGCCCAATTCTAACAGAGTAAAAACACAGTGTGTACCATAACTGCACATGACACAGGGGGTTTTGTTAATTTGGCATGACTACATTCTGTAAAATTGCAGCTGTGCTGGGTTTGCAGCTTTGCATCCCGCTGCATTACAGCTGTGGTTTCTGTAGTAGGGTGATGGCTGGTAGCACGAAAATGCAGGTTCTAGTCAATATTAGAAGCACTGCATGCACCTTGTAAAATATGTACTGAAGGCACTTGGCCGGTATAGAGAGAGAGCACACTGTGTGTTTGCTGTGGAGTGCCTTCTCCTCAAACGCTGTTCTTCTGTTCTCCTCCATCTCTCTACACAGGCTGTTTCTGGGATCCTCCCTTATTGCTGAGAGTGTCCCTAATGGCCCTCCTGGAGGATTCTCCAGCTGCAGCTCCAGCAGAGGGTCACTAACACCATGAAGCAGGTCCTGTGGGAGGCCAGGACCGTGAGGATCTTCCAAAGAACAGCCATGGACCTGGCCATGATCAGTAGGAGGCTGCAGAAGCTCTTGAGGGAGGCGTTCTGCACCTCCAGAAGGACTAAGACATGGTGATGGAAGAGTAGGGGGTTTAGCTGCTGGAAAGAGAAGATTGCTCAGTGAGGGAGGTGCAGTAAAATTATTCACACCTTCAAAATGCATTTGGTTTGCAATTAGTAGATGTGAAAACTTTCCCTCTCCCAATTCCCTTTGTATTTAACTGATTTCATTTTCTCTTTTAAATAGTTACTGGAGTATACACAGACATTTTCCACACTGTGTGAACACTTTGGCACTCCTGTAAATAAAAAAGATATTTAACATTAAAACAAAAAAAGAAAAATTTGCATTTTTATATGAATTACAAAATGATTAATGACTTTTGTCCTTAAGCTTTATCTCACACTTAAAGACAAGCACAGCCTCCTGACATCAAAAATTATGAAAATCAGTTTAAAATCTTCTGCGTGTAATGAAAAAGTAACAAGTGTGTTAAGTTGCAAGTCACAATTCTTGACGAATCCAGGAGCAAATTAATTTCAGTTTACAATAAATAAAAATATGCAACGCTATTCCCCAAAATGTAATCCTGCAAGGAAATTTGTTACAATATGTCAGTCCTGTGTTATGAAACACAAGTGTTAAATAAGAAATGGGAGGCACACCAAGGTAAGTGTAGTTTTGTAAAGAACTTCATGAGATATCTAACATCTGTATATCTCTCTCTCATTCAGAGGCAGAAGAGTAAGGTGGAGCCCTCCACAAACAGTGTCACAGAGCGCTCAAGTATTTATAACGCACTGAAACAGTAACATACTGTATGAGCAAGTCTGTTCCTGTCACTCTGCAGCACTCTCCTACTGAAGAAGAGAGAGAGGTTCCTGTGTGACTGACACGCAGGAACTGTCCAACATGCAAACTGTGTTTTTCTCCACACTTTTATGTGAGTAAATTACACTTTTTTTCATTTTAATGTACATTTATAACTGAAACGTGTGCAGATATATAAATTGCATGTCAAAAAGAACACATTGTGGGTTTTAGGTTAAACCACTCTATGCCATTCACAGCTGCTCTTGGTTCCTGCTGTTGGTTTTTTGCGATGTGATTCTAGAGCTGATGCCACTCAACACTTTCATTAATGAAATTGTGTTTATGTTCTATATTTTGTTTGTTCGTTTGTGCTGATATGCAGAGCATAGTATTTGTATCTGTGTACTGTGGCATTTTGGTACTATTAAATTATTTGAGAATAAATGCTGAAAATGGCTGTAAAGGGAATAGATAGTGAAGCCTAACTGTGTGCTGTGTGAGTGAAAAGAAAAAAAAAACTAATGCAAGCGTGGCTTGAGGCAGGCCTCCCAACCCAAGGCAGCCAATGTGAGTTTGCTGACTCACCCGACTCTTGGGGCCAGCTCTCTCCTGAGCCACGGCGGCGGGTTTGCCAAGTTCAGTTTTATTTTTATTAAAAACTATGGCACAAAGGCAATGTTCTATCTCCCAGCGCTGTGGAATCCATGAGGGGTAGTGACCCTGGAATGCAAGTTAGCGAGGCACAACCACGCAGAAGTGTAACAAAGCGTCCTAGTGCCACAGTCACTGTAGGCCCAAACGAGCGCTGTCCACCGGCATCCCGGCCAAAACAAACAGCGATACCCAAACAACCAAGAGTCATCCTTAGCCCCGACAAACGCTGCCTAATGGCCACCAAACAAGCACTTTCTGCGCTCCTGCACCAAAACAATGGTCTTCAAAACCTCTCCAGTTTAAATGCGCCATCTTAGGTTTGGATCTCCTCCTCCTCTTCCGGTCAGCAGTTCACCTTTATGAGCGTACCGGGAAGGGAGGCTGCCTCTAACTGCATATTGGTGCCAGCAGCATGAGCCAAACTAAAGAAACAAGAGAGATTTCTTTTCTGTCATTTAAAAATTGACCTCTGAGAGAGTTGCTTTACTATGCAGTGTCTGCAATGTGCAGAGATAAATGATGACTTCCCAAGACACCTGGAAATAAATGGACTTTTTTCAAAACATCTAAGCCATTGTGAAGAGCTCCCATCCCTAATTCTCACAATGCTGGTGTTTTATAGAGAATTGTTAAAGCTACAGAGGCACAGCTTCTTTTTGACTGCTGGAGTTTGTCAGCTCCTACGACACAGAGAAGCATATGCACATGTGGGTGCAAGCATGTAAATGTGCACGTGGTGTTAAAACACTTTGAAAAATGGAAATTTTTGCCTTTATCCAGCTCATAATCTATACGCCTCTCCTCCCCCAGAACCCAAGCCGAGGTCCGAGTAAATATCACCCTGCCTAAGAGCATATGCACACACCTCCTGTCTGTTCTCAGCTTTCATTTCACAACTCTCTCCCCCTGCAAGATAAAAGATAATTACCATGGCAACAGAGATGATTCAGAAGTTCCTCTGAGCAAAGAGAGCAATCTGATGTTCATCACAAGGAAAGGGACATAAAATCACAAATTCACTACTGTATATGGAAAATTGCATAATAGTGCACAGAAATATTAGTAGAACTTTATTTTACATTGCACTATCAATTTAGCTTTTACCAGGAAAAAATCAGTCGACCAAACAATTTAAAAGTGTCTAAAGGCTGTCGGGAGAGTACCATGCATTTTATGGCTATTTGTCCCGGTCAATATTCTAGGATTCCTTTCCTACTCAGAACCAGAACAAGCGCAGATAAGATAAGTCAACAAATACACACACATAGCAGGCAAGAGGGCAAATGGTCTACCACCATAAATACCCCAAAATCAGTGACCACGGATCACATACCTACTTAAAATAAGCAGCCATCACTTTAAGATTGCAAGAAGTCACCTAAAACCTAGTCAGATACTTAAAACCTCAACCATAATGATTGACTGTTTGGATTCACATTATTTTGCCAGATATATAACGGAATTATCAACAAAATGCCCGCTTTGTTTATTGGTAAGCATTAATCTGCCCTCAGATGTAGAATCCTTGGCTAAACGGTGGCTACAGTCATGTTTGGTAATCTGAAAGAAGTTTAGGCGCCAAATATTTCTAATATAATCTTAAAGAACTCTGCCTTTTTAGCCAATCTAAGTTGCTTAAGCTGTAACATCCTGGTAGACCACAGCTGCAGGGGGTTGCCTTCTCTCCCCCCTTCTCCCCTTCCTGAGCACAATCAGCGTGTGTGTGTGTGTGTGTGTGTGTGTGTGTTTCTTTGTGTGTACCTATACGTTTGGATCATTTACCCTTTTGTACCCCATAGTAATTGTACTCTCATGTCATGGAAAAATGTGGAAAACCCAATGTTGTGTGATAACACATGTATTTCTCAATATAGCAGCAAAACCACCATTTTACCAGTTCCTCTCAGCTAACTCTCCCCTCTCAACCCATGCCTATTAATGTTTGGTGTCATTGCGATGCTCATGAAGAGCTGAATGCAAAGATGAGAATCTTGAAAATATATCTGGTATTTCCAGATGTTTGGATCGAAAGGACAAAATTAAGTCCTGGAGAAACTTCCAGGCACTCCCCAACCATAAAATTAATCATTCAATGGGTCAGGGAGGTGGAGAGAGCTTCTTCTTAAGTCAGGCCTAGAACAGGCCTCTTGGCTCAGTCTTTTGTCGTCGCTCAGTTTTTGCCCCGCTCAGTTTTTGCCTCAGATAGACGCTCAGTCATCCGTTCAGTCCGTGGCTCAGTTTGTCTCAACTTTTTGCATTTTTTGGGAGTTTTGCTGCTATCATGAGTGGTTCCTGTGTTCTTCCTTGGGAGAGGTAAACAATTGGCTTGGGTAATTTTCTCTGCACGCATTCATTCACCATTCTGTGATCCATCCATGTTCTTGTTTTGTTAATGTCTGTATGTAATTTAGTGTCTGTTATGGTAGTGGACCAGGTCTGTGCCCAGACTTTGAATTTTGTCTTGTCTTAGTGTAACTGCTGAATAAACCTTTTTAATTTATTCCAGTTGTGATTCTATATTTCTGGCAAAGGTTGATCCACCAGACTGCTCATCTCCTATCAAAGAATTCGGTGATTTAATTGATAATTAAGATCTTTGATAATAATTATTAAATTAAATCATTTTTATTATTATTTTACATGTTGGTTAAGTGAGGAGTTTTAATAATTGACGTCATTTGTGTCCGGTATTCAGAGTGCCGGACGATAAACAAGGGCGTTAATTTCTAAGACCGCTGGGTTCAGACCATTGAATTTTTATTAAATCCTCACTTCCCCGACAAGGCACTATTAAAGACACTATTGATAATATTTAAGAAACTATTAAAGACACATATATCTACTAGGAGACTATCTGGAAACAATTGTTATCCATTTACCTTAAGTGATTCCTGTGAAATTAGAGGAGTAATTTTTTGATTTGCGTTACAAACCAGTCTATTCACCTATAGTTGAACAGGTCAATTTTATGAAACTAATATGTGCCTTAAGAGTAATTATTTCTGTAAATGCTACCAGTAATTCATATTTACACAAAATACAATGCAATTATCCAACAAAATGCTGTTAATTCCGCATTAGCAACATGTGGCAAACCTAAGCTGTTGTTGCGCTTGTTTAACTGCAAGTGTGAACATGGACTGTGTGACAGTGTGGCGTTGCTAACTGTTTTAACGGTAAAATAGTTATCTCTGAGGCTGTAATGACATAAAAACAAACAGGAACAGGAACCCTCCTCAGCAGCAGGCTCAGGGAGGACACAGGGTGATGTGTTTATTTTGGGAGACTGAGGACAGCTTCGTTGGAGAGATTTCATTCAGCCTCACAGCCGCTGCTCGGCTCAAGCGATGATGCGCTGCTCCGTACCGTGGCTCCGAGTCAGTATAGCCACGAATATAGTTAATCAGGTAGGAACTGGTCCTGTTAGCTTGAGAGACATTATTATTATCAACTATAATTAAGGAAGTAGGTTTTGTGAAACTTATATTTACCTAAATGGTGACAATGTTTCGGTCACCAGAAATTAATAACCGTTTCCATGAGATTCCATATAATTATCCTAACAAACTGCGCTGATTTAACTGAAGTTACTAATTAAAAAAAAAAAAAACAGTTATTCAATGTAACTAGTTCAAAAATGACATCATTCAGCCCTGGCAGCCACTGTTGTGATGATGCGCGGCTCCCTGCTTTTGGGTTGTGAGTAACCACTCGTCAGAGTCAGCAAAAAATTGGGAATATAGTTAATTAGGTGGGGACTTGATGGACTAATATCCTAACTTCTCATCTCAAGAAAAGAAATTTCATTCATCTGAATGGGCAGACTCCTCTTAGCACTTGGGACTGTCATTTTGATTTGATATCCATATTAATAAATAATTGGCTGAGTCCCAAACTGAAATTGAGGAGAATTTTCTGTTATTGATGCAATATGTCGGACAGGTGAGATGTGATGGTATTTAATTTAACCAAGGTGACAATGGTGACAAAATATGTGCTGGAATTGTTTTCATTTTCCTCAACTAACTTTTCAAAATTAAGGATTCTGTCACACTTTAAAAGTGTGGTCTGCCATGCTAGAAAGAAAAATAAAAGAAAGCCAACATTAACTAGAGACAGTGAGGGCAAAATCACAATCATCATCAAATTAGACCAGATGAAAAGAGTCAAAGTGTATTCTAATGTGTTTGCCACTGTACAGATAGCTATCACTAGAAAGCTGGCATCTCTGCCTAATCTGTTTATGGAAATTGGCTTTTAAGGGATCAGGACTCCCACTCATTGTAGGGGAAAGCAAGGGGTTAATGCTCTGAAACTTGCTCCAACCAAACTACTGTCTCTCGCCTGCAGGGGGTGCTCTGGTGCAGTGGAAGGGGGCAGAGCAGATTGGTGAGTATGTTAATTGTAAAGCTACACGCTCTTAAACACAGAGGCGTAAATGTGAATCATCCATAACTTGACATGCCGCCCACACTTTTGTAACTAACATTTATATGAAATATTAAACTTGTTGAATTCTTGCCATTCTCTGGCCTTGTTCCAATATCCCAGGAAAAAAAAACATATAACCATACAATCAACATCCACCCATAACAACAGTAAGGGGAGATTCAAAGGCGTGGGCAAGACCAAAAAGGAAGAAAAGTATGGGAAAATGAAAATGAGGAACAAACTGCATACAGTAAGAGTGGAAGGCAGCCCACTATTGGTATACAATGAATTGAAGTGTTGCTGCCACAGTGAAAATGGTTGAGAATTTTTTCTGCTAATATGCATGTTTGCACATGTGAGACACTGCAAACACATTCCTTAGTTTCTTTCTAAACACCTGCTTGGAATGGTTGTCCCTCACTCTGAACACACAGTTTAGCAAGCTCACTCTGTCTGAATGAATGAATGCATTTTTGCCACAATAAATATTTACTTTTAGATTATACTATGCACACTTCAAAGTGGACAATCAGCTGAATGATATGATCCTTGTTATAGCAGAAGAGATTCTAAACCTGAAGCTGTGGCAGGTCTCAGTCTTTATCAGTCTGTTTATCTCTGTCATCATCAGGTGGTTTCCAGGTCAGACTGGTCAATGGGAATACTTCCTGCTCTGGGAGAGTGGAGGTCTACCTTGATGGCCAGTGGGGAACAATGTGTGATGATTCCTGGGATATGAATGTTACTGCAGTGGTCTGCAGACAGCTGGGCTGTGGGAGTCCTCTGTCTGCTCCAGGTGATGCCTACTTTGGACAGGGGAATGGGAGCATCTGGATGCACGATGTCAACTGCTCAGGCAGTGAGGACTCTCTCACAGAGTGCCAAATGTATTGTTTGGTTCGGAGCCCATGCACTGATGTTGGGGTTGTCTGCTCAGGTAAGGCATCAGTTCATTGCCTCTGTTTCAGTCTGGGGCCAGCATGGTGGGCAGGGGATGGCATGGTGGCCTCAGGCAGGCTATGAGTTGAGACCCTTCCTATAACAGTAGACGCAGCAGTGATACTCCAGCTTTTCTCTGACTTCTACATGTGAGGGATAATGTACAGTGACCCGGTCATTATTGCGAAATAAACCCTGACAGGGTGATGCAGGACCCCGATGTGAAGCGGACACAAAATAAGGCCCTGTTAGACAAGGCCCTGGAAATTTTCAACCTTCTTGTTTAGCATATGTATTTTGCTGTTCGTCAGATAAAGACCTAATCATTGTAGTGTGTTCTTCACAGACTGGATGGTGAAACCTCTTATCAAATTAAAACTAAAGGACATAATGTTTTCATCTTATCACTGCTGCTAGAAAATAAGCAATTTCTGCATTTTTTTTACTTTTATTCAGTTATAAATATCAAATACTTATTTTGGTAGTTTTTATTTATTTAGACACAACAGTGTTTTTAATTCAGAAGTAGCAACATTGATTTTAGGCCTGTTAGGTATAGCGGTGATGGTATTTAATTTAACCAAGGTGACAACGGTGACAAAATATGTGCTGGAATTGTTTTCATTTTCCTCAACTAACTTTTCAAAATTAACGATTCTGTCACACTTTAAAAGTGTGGCCTTTCATGCTAGAAAGAAAAAAAAGAAAGCCAACATTAGCTAGAAACAGTGAGGGCAAAATCACAATCATCATCAAATTAGACCAGATGAAAAGAGTCAAAGTGTATTCTAATGTGTTTGCCAGTGTATAGATAGCTGTCACTAGAAAGCCGGCATCTCTGCCTAATCTGTTTATGGAAATTGGCTTTTAAGGGATCAGGAATCCCACTCATTGTATGGGAAAGCAAGGGGTTACTGCTCTGAAACGAGCTGCAAACAAACTACTGTCTCTCGCCTGCAGGGGATGCTCTGGAGCTGTGGAAGGGGGCAGAGCAGATCAGTGAGTATGTTAATTGTAAAGCTACACAGTCTCAAACACACAGGCGTAAATGTGAATCATCTGTAATTTCACATGCTGCCCACACTTTTGTAACAAACATTTAAATGAAATATTAAACTTGGTGAATTCTTGCCATTCTCTGGCCTTGTTCCAATAACCCGGGGGAAAAAAATACATATAACCATACAATTAACATCCACCCATAACAACAGTAAGGGGAGATTCAAAGGTGTGGGCAAGACCAAAAAGGAAGAAAAGTATGGGAAATTGAAAATGAGGAACAAACTGCAGACAGTAAGAGTGGAAGGCAGTCACTACTGGTGTACAACCACTGCTGCTGCAGTGACAATGGTTTAGAAATTTTCTGCTAATATGCTTGTTGTACATGCAAGACACTGCAAACACATTCCTCAGTTTCTTTCCAAACAACTGCTTGGAAGTGATTGTCCCTCACTCTGAACACACTGTTTAGCAATCTCACTCTGTCTGTCTGAATGAATGAATGCATTTTTCAACAATAAATATTTACTTTTAGATAAAGCTGTGTGCACTTCAAAGCGGACAATCAGCTGAATGATATGACCCCCTGTCATAGCAAAGGAGATTCTAAACATGAAGCTGTGGATGGTCTCAGTCTTTATCAGTCTGTTTATCTCTGTCATCATTAGGTGTTTCCAAGGTCAGACTGGTCAATGGGAGCACTTCCTGCTCTGGGAGAGTGGAGGTCTACCTCAATGGCCAGTGGGGAACAGTGTGTGATCATGCCTGGGATATGGATGTTGCTGCAGTGGTCTGCAGACAGCTGGGCTGTGGGAGTCCTCTGTCTGCTCCAGGTGATGCCTACTTTGGACAGGGGAATGGGAGCATCTGGATGCACTATGTCAACTGCTTAGGCAGTGAGGACTCTCTCACAGAGTGCCAAATGTATTGTTTGGTTCGAAGCCCATGCACTGATGTTGGGATTGTCTGCTCAGGTAAGGCATCAGTTCATTGCCTCTGTTTCAGTCTGTGGCCAGCATGGTGGGCAGGGGATGGCATGGTGGCCTCAGGCAGGCTATGAGTTGAGACCCTTCCTATAAAAGTAGACAGTGCAGTGATACTCCAGCCATCCCTGACTTGTACATGTGTTAGATCAGGCCCTGGAAATTTTCAACCTTCTTCTTTAACATATGTATTTCGCTGTTTGTCAGATGAAGAGCTAATCATTGTAATTTGTTCTTCACAGACTGCATAGTGAAACCTCTTATGAAATAAAAAGTAAAGGACATAATGTTTTCATTTTATCACTGCTGCTAGAAATTAAGCAATTTCTGCATTTCTTTTCCTTTTATTCAGTTATAAATATCAAATATTTATTTTTGTAGTTTGTATTTATTTTGAACCAACAGGGTTTTTACTTCAGAAGTAGCCACATTGATTTTAGGCCTGATAGGTATAGCAGATTTCTGAGACAATTCTGTTTCAAAAGATTTCAGACTGTAATTAGAAACCAGGATTATTACGGACAATATATTTACAATGGCATGATTGAGTACAGAGGTTCAACGAATGACAATCAGTTCAGACATACAGCATACAGCAATGTGGTCCCCCCCAACTTCAGAGCAGTCTGGTATGGGGCGGGGGGGGCAGTGCTGGGGGGGTGGGTAAATAGGACTGTGTCACACAGGGCAAGTGACAGCTGTGTTCTTCTCCACAGATGCAGATGAGTGCACAGACACCTCTGTGTGCGGCCCCAACGCAAACTGCAGCAACACTGTGGGAGAATACAGCTGCTCCTGTCACCATGGATACAGAGGCCCCTCAGGGGTCACTCTTACCAAATCCACATACCGCTGCCAAGGTGAAGGACAAATACATACACACACACACACACACACACACACACACACACACACACACACACACACACACACACACACACACACACACACACACACACACACACACACACACACACACACACACTTTTGATTTAGGATGTCTTGGGGTGCACTGCCATAGATTTCTACAAAGCCCTATCCAAAGATTTTCTTTTTCAAATTTTACAGATTGCCATGATTATCCCACTTTCATTAAACATATATTGTACATGTATAATTAGTCAATTTGCAGACACGCACATCCAGAGCTTCTTACAAATGTGCATTCATAGCTGCACAGGTACAGAAACATTAGTGCCATCTTTGAAATGTAGTGCTTCTCCTTGCTGCATTGTGCAGATGTGGATGAATGCAGGGAGAACCCTACAATCTGCGGCTCAAATGCAACCTGCAGCAACACCGCTGGCAGCTTCACCTGCGAGTGTGAGGAGGGATTCATTCCCAGCCCGGGGCTCCAATGGGAGCCTGGAGTCACCACCTGTACAGGTGAGTGGGGAGGGGAAGCTGGGAGTCACCACCTGTACAGGTGAGTGGGGGAGAGGGCTGGGAATGACATGGAGATCATAGGATTCTCTGAAGGCCCACAACAATTTTTCCTGCAAAGCTCAATCAGATGTATTGTTCCCCAAGCTACACACATGCCTCCTTTACATGGAGGTAAAGGCTTTTGCTATTTTCATCTGGCAAAAGAGCACCGTAATGAAGGTCCAAGAAGGCCTATAATCATAATGCATTTGATGGGAGGGCAAAAAAGGTCTAGGTTCTGTTTACTCCACACAGTTATGTCTATGCAAATGCACTGGATAAACATACGGTTTAGGAATTTTGTATTGAAGAAGAATGAATAGAATGTGAAATAAAATGTGAAAGTCTCCCTTACCATGGCTTGTTCACTCACTGGAAATTGGTCACACACCAAAAACATCATCATTAAATAAAAAATCTGCATCATTCAGTATGAAACTGCTCACTCCATCCATACTATCCTAATACTGGGCTCACTTACATATTAACTTGCTATGATATCTTGGATAGCTCTTGCTCTTGTGGTACTACTTTAAACTTACTGCAGATCATTAAGCTCACAATTGTTGCCTTCTCTTTCATTCAGAATTGCACATCAACAGTTAAATGTATCATTTGTAACTTAGATTTCTTCATTTGTGTTATATTTTAATGACACCTTGATCACCACAAGGAAAATATTTATGATCAATGATCCATTCCCTTTGCCAGTCTTCAGGGTGACATACATTTCTTACTTTTTGATCTGGTACTTTTGAGGATGGCTCCCTCTTGTGGGTCTTGATGGAAGTGCAGCCCTGAGCCCCAGTTCCAGGTTTTACTAGATTCCTCCTCATGATCTGTATTCACTGTCTCTGGACAGACAGGTCTGTGTTTGAAATGATTACTATTACTTGTCTTCCAGGTGTGACAGAGGTCTTAAATACAACAGAATGTGAGGTGAGAGCTTTCATTCTGTAAGTAGGGGTCAAGCCAGCAGGGGGTGACTGTTTATCATTCAATCGCTACCTAGTGTCTCTATAAGACATTATTACATATATTGTTTTTGAAAGAATTTTCCAGAGGATTTTACCTTTATCCAGGTAACTTCTCATACATGGATTTATTTTTAACTTACATGACAGTCCTTTGGCAAAAGGCCCACCCATGACCACACTCAGTACATTTACAACATTTTTTTTTGGCTGTATTTTACAAGTTTTGACTGTTATGTGCAAGAAATGAGATTGAGAAGTCATTCCCTAAATGATCAGCTGTGATTGGTTTTCTGTTCCAGGATAAATCAGAGGAGTGGTGCCAGCTGAATTCTGTGGTTAAACTATTAGACAACAGCACTGCTTCACTGGTGCTTCCCCCCACAGTGAGTTCAGTATCTCCTGCCATTTTCACTGTGCTGTGTGTATTTTGTGTGCTGTGTAGCGCTGCACAGAGAATGGCAGCCATGTTGCAGTGCACACATCCTTCCTCTGTCCCTTCTCTGTCCATCCCCACTCTCCCCACTCTCACTCATCCCCACTAAAGTGATGTGTGAAGCAGCTGTGCCCTGTTCACTGTGTTTAATTCACTTTAGCTGACACCCTGCTGTTGTATGTCAGGCTTGAGACAAATTTCAATGCAGTATTGCCATATTGTCTTTCACATATATTGCAAAATACAACAATATTGCCCCCTACTGGTGGAGTGGAATTTGAGAATCTTGATGAAACACCAGGCTTGGTGCATGAGTTCAGACAGAAGGAATATGGCAGCTCAAGACTGAGCAAGTATGTGGACAAATAACTGAATAAATAATTCAGTATCATTAATCATTTTGAGTTGGCTTCTTGCAATTACAGAAAACAGAACCTAGAGAGCTGAGACAACCCCAGGTCCAAAGGATTTCTACATTGGGAGAATAAATCGCAAAGAAAACAAACAATTGATCAAAGTCACAACAAAAATCATTTCTTATGTGTTTTATTTTAACGTTAAAATATGCCACATCCGTGAAAGCAGAAACTTAGTTTGAGCGACTCTAAGAACCTTAATGCAGAAGTCTTGCAACAGGCAATGTGAAACACTCTGCATTAAAATAATTTCATTACCTTCATTGAGGCTCTCATGAAGTAACTGTTTTTATTCAGAATGTCAGTTTTCATTCAAGTTGTGAACTTTGGGATAACAATGGAATAGTGAATTATGCTTCCCCGTGAAGAGCAAGTTTAACAATCATGTTTAAATCCATGAATCAAGAAAGCTACCTTCCCACAATGAGTTGTAAGGAATCATGCAAATACATGATGTAAGTAATACTTACTGCCTGAAATTTATCACCAGGGCCCACAAATATTGCAGTGTATGATAATACTGGATATCAGCCCAAGCCCAGTGTATGTGATTGTTTTATCACTGCAACAGTATTACTGCTACTGTCTTTGTGCTGAGCTGTTTAGATGCTTTGTCATGATGACTCCATTGTGATGTTATTACTGTGTAACTGATGTGTGATAGCCATTAAGCCTCTGCCATTACCATGCATTACCAGCATTATTAGCATGTTATAACAGTGTTATTGTACTGCTATGCAGACAGTGGAAACACTGCTGAATGTGACCCTGAATGTGACCCTGAATGCTGTGAGGGAGGGTGAGGACAGAGAGAGGCTGAGAGGTACCATGCTGGAGGTCACAGAGAAGCTGGCGTCAGCGCTGGTGAAGCCCACACAACACCAGAGCTTTGCCAGGGTCACTACCACACAAATAGGTTTGCACCCTCCGATAACCGTTTAACACAGTCCTTTGTGAAAGAAATATGCTGTGAGTGTGTCTTTTCTGATTAAAAGCCCTTAAGCTGGTTTAAGAAGAAATGCTTCAACAATTTAGTCCATGCTAAGGGCTAATGGTAGGCCAGCATATACAATGGTTTGACTGGACAAATTTGTTTAAAGTCCCTTTAAAGGATGTGTCATAAATCTGTGTTTTGTGTCCTAAAACTTTTTGCAAACATCAGTGCAGATTGCTGAACACCAGATCATTGTGAAGTGGGGACTGCCTGTAATATAGTACTGTAAATTGTTCAGCATAAGCAAAATAACTTACAATAAAGGCATTTACTGTCAGGTTTTTTCCATCTTTTCTCTAAGAGGTGCAAACATTTGCCATGGGGCCAGAAGCCAACCTGACAGACATACCTCAGCTGAAATCGAGAAACAACCTTTTGGAAATTGATCTACTTGGCATTGCTAAGAACAACAATGGTGAGTCCACAATCCACACCTCAATCACACAGTGTTTTGATCATCATTCAATCTTTTTGGATCTTTTTATTACATTTTATCAAATACTTTAACATCACAATCTGCAGTGCATGTAATTGATATTCTGAAGTTTAGGGCAATTTTTTAAAGCACCATTCCCCGTTTCACCCTCGTGTATGTAACATTTTAGCTTGACAAAAATGATTTTGTTGGGTGGTTTTCACACATAACTACAAATCTCTAAACAAGACACAGCATTATAACTTCAACTGATGATGTATGTAGGTTATGCCCTTAGAAGTTCTGAAGGGATGCCTACATTTGAATGAAGGGTCTGTGTTCTGTCTAAGTTTCTGATTTCTGTTGGTTCTGTTGGTTTGTTCTGCAGGATCTGGAGCGGTGGTCTTCATAGCCTACGCCAACATGGAAGATGTGCTGAAGGCTGAACTCTTCCTCCCGGAGAGAAAGACCAACAAGACCATGATGTCCAATGTCGTCTCCGCCTCCCTCCCAAACACCAAAATCCCAACGTTGCCCAAACCGGTCAATTTTACCCTGAGACACGTCATAGTGAGTCCTTGCTCCATCCATACCCCTCACTAATAACTTTACCAAAGTTTCCATTGTAATGACATTGACTTGGTGTCGCTATGAACTTATATGCTGATCCTCCCTCCCTTTCTCAGCAGGTGGACCCTGAGGGTAATCTCACCTGTGTGTACTGGAATCAGAGCAGGTGGATTGTGGATGGCTGTGAGCTCACAGAGACCAATTCCACTCACACCGTGTGCACCTGCAACCACCTGTCCACCTTCGCCCTCATCATGCAGACGGAAAGACAAAGTACCACTGAGGAGTTCAGTCAGGTAGGTAGAGCAAGGACGGGTAGAAGATATGCAGGACAGTGGGCCTCAAAGAGCAGGATTGGGAAACACTGTTCTAAGATGAATCTGTATTTGAGTATCATAGATTTAATCTATACTATTGGCCAGTAGAACTGAGAGGAGGAAACTCAGCTGCAACAGATGCATACAGTGTCAGAAGGTATTCACAGCTGAAGCAGAAGCAAGCAGCAAAGGATCCATGGTAGCAAAGAGCTTTAGCGTTCTGAGAATCCACGGCTGTCCATCATGTCCATTTTGCTTTAGAGGTTAGAGAGAAGTAAACGCTGATTATGTGCTGTTTGAAGGACCTGGTTGTGACTTGAATGGTGGTCTGATCTGAAACCACTAAACTGATTTACTGCACTGGGCTGTAATAAGAGTCAAATATTCAGAGCATTACTTGGAAAAAGATCTGGAGATTTTGGAACAAAACATATAAAACATATTCCGTTAGTAAGAACCCAAAGATGAAGCCCTACTCCTTGGTGAACCATTTAACAGGAGAAGAAAGTCAGTGTTCAGACCATGATTCAACTGATGTTACTGAAATGCAGGAGCTGCCATGCTTTTTTATTATTATTTCTGTGGATTTCTGTTTTGATTGACTTTTCCAGGATAACATCATATTGAATTGGATCAGCATGATTGCAGTGTCAATGGGGCTGCTGTTTCTGGCCCTGGCCATCCTGACCTTCATCCTCTTTCGCTGGAACCCTAAAGTCAACAACACAGCACGCCTGAACCTCTCCATCTGCCTCTTCCTGGCCCACCTGCTCTTCTTGCTGGTGCAGAGTTTCCTCTCTCACATCCGACCGCACAAGGTTCTCCACCCACAGCTCCCAACTTTTGCCTCATATCAGAGACTTCATCATTGCGTATAATCTCAGTGTCGGCTATCTCCTCAGTTTTTACTCTCATCATGACAACAACTATCCACACGAATATGGGAGATTGAAAGACAGTTTCTTTGGCTCCACTGGTCTGTCCGTGGCGTGTTCTAGCCTTACTGGACAGACGCATCTGGGCAGACAGGTTATGTAATCGTCTCCATCTTCATGTGAAGTGGGCGGGGTTTACATTATATAACACAGAGGAGGTTGTCCTCCGCTTGCATTCCCTCCTACCTGGTTATGGTTCATTCATACAGTAACTATGGAGATTATTCAATACGTCTTATTGAAATATTGGTTTTGGATGACTTCAGGAGAGTCTGTCAACAAGTGGAATAATGGGTCAATCCTGTAGCACTGTGACCCATTTGTTCGAAAGGTGCTTATAATTGCAATTTACAATTGCTTTGGTAACATGATGTTAAACAGAAAATGTTACAATATAACTGAAATATAACTACACAAGGTATCGAGTTTGACAAGTTACCTTTTAGTATTTTGTGTACAAACACTAACATTAGTGTTGCCATTTATCATGGTTTACCTCTTTGTATTCGTTTACAACAGCAAATGTAACACCTGCTTGCTGCCTGAATAATTCAGCACTGTTGTTGTTATCAAGCATCCTTTGTTGTTAATTCAAGTTATACGTAGAATGTAGAATTGAAATTGAATGTTGAACAGGCTTATTTATTAATATCAAAGGTGACTTTACAGACACTTTAAATGGAATCTAGCGGTTAAACTATTTAAATCATTTAAAGTGTGGTATAATCCATAATATATCACAACACTGTATTTCATGCCTCATCAGAAATCAATCGAAAGAAAATAGTCTGAACTGTCAGCACAACTTTCCTCACAGTTAATTGCCAGTGTTTGTTTGTTTTCCATCACAAATACTTTGGAGAGTTCATTGATTACTAAAATGAATAGAAGTGAGGAAAGGATTTGTATTGTTAAAATTAGCATTTGCATTTATTTTCAAATAAGTGTTGCAGACAACCATTGATTGAATGTAAGAGCAGGGTGTATAGCATTATATTATAACTTTGCATCAATGATGATGGTAATAACGGTGATGGCATCAGTGATGATGGTGGTAATGATGATGTGTCCCTCCTCAGCTGGTGTGTGCAGTGATCTCGGGCGTGCTGCACTTCCTCTTCCTGTCCTGCTTTGTGTGGATGTTCCTGGAGGCTCTGCAGCTCTTCCTGTTGGTGCGCAACCTGAGAGAGGTCAGGGTTGTACAGAGGGAGGGAATTCACTGGGGCTTCCTGCTGCTGATTGGCTACGGCATCCCCTGCCTGATGGTGGGTGTCTCTGCAGGACTGGTTCCTGATGGATACGGCAGTGACCAGTAAGTGCAGAGAGGGGAGGGGCTAAGGGGATGGGGCGGGGCATGTACAGGGTGACATACTATTGTTCTGTAATATGAGAAGACTGTGCCCAGCGGATTTCCTTGCTTCAGTAGTACTATTGATCATTGCAGAGCAGAGAGGTGAGATTATCTGGTTCAAAAGCCATTGATTAAAATACTCCTGGGTAATGGAAATCTAGCAGCATTATGGGCAGCTATGAGATTTGCGTAGACGTTGTTCTGGATCAGCCTGGAATTGTTCTTCCCTGGTGTCATGGTGCTGGACTTGACTCTGTACTGGACTGGATTGGATTGATTTGTGTTTCCTTTGTCTTCTTCCTGTAATTCTGAGTCTGGTTGATCGTAGATGCTGGCTGAAGACTGATGAGGGCTTCAGGTGGAGTTTTCTGGGGCCAGTGTGTTTTATCCTTGCAGTACGTACTTGAGTAATCTGTTTGATTTCTGTTTCCAGTCAAAGTCTGACTCTCTTTTAATGAAAATATACCATTATCTGACATGTACAGGTGAATGTCATCCTCTTCATTACCATCATTGGACACCTGTGGTTTGCTCTGGCTGGCCGGGACAAGGAAATCTCACAACTGAAAGACACCAGGTAGGAGAAAATAGGTAGAGGAACGAGAGGATGAGTGTGGGTAAGAGAATTTAGCTAGGTGACAACAGATAGATCAAAAACAGTTGCAAGAAAAAGTAAAGGAACAAAAGGACAAATACAGGTGTAAGAGAATAGACACAGGTATAAGACACCTCTGTTGCAGACCCATCTCTCTCTCTCTTCTCTCTCTTTCTCTGTCTCTCTCTGAAGGATGATGGTGGTAAAAGCACTATTCCAGTTCATCATTCTTGGTTGCCCCTGGATATTTGGCTTCTTTGTGAATAACAGCAAGGTGCTGGAGTATCTCTTCCTGCTTATAACCTCCCAGCAGGGCACATTCATCTTCCTGGTGCACTGCATCCTCAGAAAAGAGGTGAACACCCACCAGTTCTACCCACCTGTGTCCCTTTTCCCCACTCACTGTCCTGGTACCAGTCTGCCTTACCTGCTTACCTACCTGATCTTCTATTGTTTCTTCTTACCTCTATGTCTCATGTTACTTCCCTGTCTCTTCCTGTGTGTCATTTATCATTTTACCACTCTTCTAACCAATAACCCATCTCACTTACAAATCTGCATCCTCCCTATTTGGTCTCACCTCTGTCTCTAATCTGTACATCCTATCTCCTCTGTCTCACCTGCATCTCACCCCCATCTCATTTATCTTCCCAGACTCACCTGTCACACCTGTACCTGTTCTCTATTACACCTTTACTTCCTCCTATGTATGTTGCAGGTTCAGGAATGGTACAGGAAGTGGTGGAAGATCCTTTGCAGTTCCAGTGATGCCTCTGACTCCTCTAACTCCACCAAGACATTCACAACTTTCTCGAGTGTCACAGTGAGTGAAAGCTGACAGAAGCCTGCTGGACTCCTCAGTGTACCTAAATTCAGGGTTAAAAAACACCACAAACTGAAACATCCTGAAATGATTCTCATTAGAGACGGCATGGCCACCTGCACATGCTTTGGCTAAATATGGGGTTACGTAAGATTCATATTTATATTTATATTCACATTCCCATTCATATTCTTAATCATGTTGAGAGTGGTTGACTCCCCAGTTTAAAATTCCAAAAATCCACTCACTTCCATTTAATTCACTGCAGGAGGGTGAAATGAAAGGGGAGTGAGCTCTCTGCAGCCAAGATGGTTCCACCCACTTAATTTTCATTGTTACTTGATTGTGATGCAAGAAACATTGGTTTGGCCATTTAGTGTTATTAGTTATCATTTTTCATTGGCTATCAGCAGTCCCTCAATGCATGTGAAACCTTGCAAGCATCAGCAGGAATAGGAAGACTGATATCCACTCAAGATTATGAGGGACTCAGAGGAGCAAAACTCATTACTGTTTTCATCACCCGACACATGCCACACAAGCTTAGAGGTTAAATCTGAGAAAAAAAACATGAACATTTTTGTACTGGACATTTGGCACCACATCAAGGATATACTGAAAGCCTTTATTATGTTGGTAATACCATATTAAAGCCATAAATCTTTTCCAAGGAGAGGTATCAGGGGACTATACCATAGATCCTAACAGAGCTCTGAGTTCATTTTTCCTGCTAATGATGGTCTCTTTCTTTTGTCTTTTGCAGAAGTAAGAGTCCATGTTTTAAGGAGCTGGATTTGAGAAGCCATCTGACTCTGTGCCTTTTCTCATGAGCCTGTCCCAATATGAATTTTGAAATAAAAATGGCTTTTTAGAATTTACACTGAAAATATTTCTACTAATGTGCATTTAGAATGCACTTTGAAAGTTCATCTGCTTGTTGTTTCTTTGTTGAATAAACTAATGAGGTGAATTGGTATTTAGTTTCTATTTCAGCATACAGATACAAAGCATAAAAAGCCCTTTAATGATGCAGTGTTTTATTATTTTTATGCTGTGATAATAACTCATTGATTCTGTATCTATATGTTGTATATTTTAGCCGGTTGTATTTTGTATGTTGTATATGTATATCTTAGCCGGTCTGTTTTTTCTGCCTGCCAGTTCTGTTGCCTTGCCTGTTTTTTCCGTCTTTGCTCCTTGTCCTGTCCCTTTGGTATTGGTTGCTGTGTTTTTTCTGGTTTTTGAACTTTGCTTGTTTTTGACTATGAGCCTGGATTACGCTTCGGATTTCGGATTCTGCAGGCTCTGAAGCTCTGCAAGTCATGCAAGGTGTTTGCAAAAACTCCACTGCTAATAGTTTTAGGACACAAAGCACAGATTTATGAAACATCCTTTAAAGGAACTCAGACCGAATTTTTCCAGTCAAACCACTGTATATGTTGGCCTACCTTTAACTCCAAGAGCAAAGACTAAACTGTTAAAGGTTTTATTCTTAAATAATCTCAACAGACACACTCACAGCATATTTCTTTTATTGAGTACTGCGCTAAGTGGTTATCGGAGGGTGCAAACCTATTTGTGTGGTAGTGATGTTGGCAAAGCTCTGGTTTTGTGTGGGCTTCACCAGTGCTGACGCCAGCTTCTCTGTGACCTCCAGCATGGTATCTCTCAGCCTCTCTCTGTCCTTACCCTCCCTCACAGCATTCAGGGTCACATTCAGCAGCGTTTCCACTGTCTGCATAGCAGTGCAATAACACTGTTATAACATGCTGATAATGCTGGTAATACATGGTAATGGCAGAGGCTTAATGGCTATCACACATCAGTTACACAGTAATAACATCAAAATGGAGGCATCATGACAAAGCATCTAAATAGCTCAGCACAAAGACAGTAGCAGTAATACTGTTGCAGTGATAAAACAATCACATACACTAGGCTTGGGCTGATATCCAGTATTATCATACACTGCAATATTTGTGGGCCCTGGTGATATATTTCAAGTATTATATATATCATTTATTTGTATGATTCCTTACAACTCACTGTGGAAAGGTAACTTTCTTGGTTTGATTATTAGACTTACTCTTCACGGGGAAGCATAATTCACCATTACATTGTTATCCCACAGTTCACAAATTGAATGCAAACTGTCATTCTGAATAAAAATGGTTACTTAATGAGAGCCTGAATGAGGGTAATAAACTTATTTTAATGCAGATAGCTTCACCAGAGTTTCACCAGAGTCATTAGAGAACCGCAATAAGTTTCTGCTTTCACGGATGTGGCATATTTTAACGTTCAATAAAACTCACAAGAAATGATTTTTGATGTAACCTTGGTCAGCTGTGTGTTTCAGCTTTGCGATTAATTCGCCCAGTGTAGAAATCCGTTGGACCTGGGGTTGTCTCAGCTTTCTAGGTTCTGTTTTCTATAATTGTGAGCAGCCTACTCAAAATGATTAATGATACTGAGTTATTTTATTCAATTATTTGTCCACATATTTGCTCAGACTTCAGCAAATATGTGGACAAATAATTGAATAAAATAATTTTCAGCATAAAATAATGGCTCAGCATAACAGGATGTTTGTGCTTCGGCTTCATTCCCTTTACTGGTAAAAAAAACTGCGTATATCCATTTTTTCCTCAGACTGACTGACTGTGTGAGCTGGCATTTGGCAAAGTAATATATATATCATCTTACAAGTATGTCGTTGTCCTCTATACCGGGGGTGTTGGCTGGACTGTTCACCATCAGGGGCTGAGCCCAGATTCTTCTCCATCAAAAAACTGTTAAAAATGTACTTCTAAATAGATTGTTTCCATGCATTTTTTTTCCTGCATGTGAGGGCTACACATCACTTAAAAAATGTGAAAATTGGAGAAGGAAGGAAGGGTTTGGATTTTATTTACAATATAATCATATTGGATGTGATCCAGTTTTATTGCTGTTTCATGTGTTTAGGCTGCTTTGCTATTTCTCACATGTAACGAAATGGTTAGGTTGTGTGAGAAAATAGCCATTCACCTTATTAATGCTATGACATTTTAAGTCATTTAATTTACCTGTTTGAAAAGACATCTGTAAAAGCATTGATTCTACTTAGTCCAACTTTGTTAGCTAGTAAGCCTAACTACGGTCTATTTGGATTCATGCAACTCAGGTAACGTGAGTTTTTCTATTTTCTCTGTCTAGTTTCACCCTTTCTATCAATAAACCACATCGTTTTTATAACAATGGGTTGTTGATTGGGAAGGCGTTTAGCTGCCTGTCAAATTACACTACAGAGTGTGAGGAGGACAAAACAATGGTAATGGCAACTTTTTTCCATTGTAGATAAAGAGCAAACTGGTGAGGCAATTTCTGACAGGCGATTGTTCGTCCACTGTTTGAAGGCTCCCGATATGTTTATGATTGTTCATGACCACTTTCACTGACACTGACCTACAGTGATGTGTGTGTAACACATCTAAATCATTTACATTCAGTATTTATCTCCTGGTTTAATCTCTCGTGAGTGAGCCAACTTTTTAAACTGACTAACGTTATCAGCTCAGCTAGTCGCCTAAAGTTTTGTTTTATGGAAGCTGTGGTAACTTAACTGTCAATGCATGACATGATCAGAAAAAAAGTTGGATTGGTCATAAAACTTGCCTCTGGCATTATCACTTTTTGTAGCACTACCAGACCAATAAAATATCATACTTTTTGGCTAGGCTGGTTTAACCACATTATTCAAAGGGGCACAACTAAACTATCATTGCAACCTGGTTAAGCAGAAAACTGTGCAATACAAAGTGATCAGCTGTACATAATGATGCTCTGCTCATATCATTTCTTGCAAATTGGAACTCAAAGACATTTACACACCTTGTTCTCCTAGCTCGGGCATGAGGATGTTTGTGCTTCAGCTCAACCCCTTTACCAAAGGAAAAAAAAACTGGTTATCCATTTTTCCTCAGGTGACTGACTGTGAAGCCTGGATCAAGACATAGTAACCTCATCAACTGAAGAACTGACTTGTCAAAATAAGACACAATATTTTCCTGTAAACGCTCTCTGATTGGTCTCACCTCTGTTCATTGAAGATAAAATACACCCCCTCCATTCACTGAAGATACAAAATTAAAACACTGCCGTCTCCATTTACTGACGTTCAGTTACATAGTGACAAACCGCTCAAAGTAGAGAATTATTCAGGGCTAACACAAAAAAATCTTTCAGGGCTACAGTCCCGCAGCCCAGGCCAGGTGATGCCTTTGTTCTGTACTTTCAATTAACTGGGGACCCTGTTCCATCAAGATTCTCAAATCCTGCCGCTCCCCAAAGTAGGGGGCATCAAAAGTTGTATTTTGCAATATCCTGAAGAAGACAATATGGCAATACTGCATTGAAATTTTCATCAGGCCTGAATACACCAGCAGGGTGTCAGCTAAAGTGAATTAAAATACAGTGAACAGGGCACAGCTGCTTCACAAATCACTTTACACTTTATCATCATGGAAAGAAAGGGGAGAGTGGGGGATGGACAGAGAAGGGACAGAGGAAGGATGTGTGTTTGCAACATGGCTGCCACTCTCTGTTTGCAGCGCTAAACAAGAAATCACAAAATTTGTCACACAGCACAGTGAAAATGGCAGGAGATACTGAACTCACTGTCTCAATCAAGCACCAGTGAGCTGCTGTTGTCTAAAGTAGTTTAACCACAGAATTCAGCTGGCACCACTAATCTGATTTATCCTGGAACAGACAATCAATGGAGAGCTGATCATTTCATACCAATGACTTCAATTTTTTTCTTTCAGATGTAACAGTCAAAACTTGTAAAACACAGCCACAATTCTTTCTAAAACAATATATGTAATAATGTCTTATAGAGACACTAGGTAGCGATTGAATGATAAACAGTTACCCTGCTGTGTTCAGACAGGTTTTAGAATGAAAGCTTTCACCTCACATTCTGCTTTGTTTAAGCCCTCTGTCACACCTGGAACACAAGTAATAGTAATCATTTTTTCACAGACCTGTCTGTCCAGAGACAGTGAATGCAGATCATGAGGAGGAATCTGTTTAAACCTGGAACTGGAGTTCAGCACTGCACTTCCAACAAGACCCAAAAGAGGGAGCCATCCTCAAAAGCACCACATCAAAAGTAAGAAATGTATATCACCCTGAAGGACTGGCAAAGGGAATGGATCATTGATCATAAATAATTTCCTTGTGGTGATCAAAGTGTCATGAAAATATAACACAAATGAAGAAATCTAGGTCACAAATGAAACATTTAACTGTTGATGTGCAATTCTGAATGAAAGAGAAGGCAACAATTGCAAGAACTTAATGTTTCAACATATTTGATGTTATTTGAAGTTTGGTAACAGCTAAATAAGAAATCAATGCAATATTTGTCACACATTTTCATGAGTGCTTGCTTGTTTCACTTCAAATTTAGATTTCTCAATCACTAAAATTAATGGCCAGCAGTAAGTTTAAAGTAGTAAAATTGCTATCTAAGATATCACAGCAAGTTAATATGCGTAAGTGAGCCCACTATTAGGATAGTCTGGATGGAGTGAGCAGTTTCATACCAAATGATGCAGTTTTTTTTTGTTTCGTGATTTTGTTTTTGGTGTGTGACCAATTTCGAAAATAATATCTCAGCAACCTGAATATGTTGAGAAGGCAATTGTGTCTGTCACTAAGACTATTGTGCTTCTGTGTTCAGACAGGTTTTTAATATTTTTTTATGTCTGTATTTCATTATAACATTACTGGGATGGAAGAAGATTGTTTTGAGATAGCGTCTTTTCCTCTGTGTATTTTAGCTTCATATTGCAGTTTGGAGGAGTAGCTATTTAATATCCCTGTCTGACGTAAAAGGGCAGCAGTGTAGCGTAGTGGTAAAGAGCAGGGCTCATAAGCAAAAGTTACTCATCTTTTGCATGCACGAAGAGGCATTTTTAAGCTTACCCCCACAAGGGCTCTACTTCCAACACTGAAAACTAGCATAGCTGCATGAACATAGCTCTACTGAATGCCTTTATCGTGTGAGTGAGCAAGCCATGGTAAGGGAGACTGTTTCACATTTTATTTCACATTCTACTTAATCTTCTTCAATAAAAATTCCTAAACCGTATGTTTATCCAGTGTGTTTCCATGAACTTTGGAATGATGCTATTAAATGATTCACTCTAATGTACCCCATTGGCCAGTATCACTCTGTGATAAAATGGCCTCTAAAATGTAGTATATGAGAAGATTTCTAATGAACGATTAGTAAACATTTATTTTTTGTATAAGTTTCACTCCACCATTGTATTCATTGCAGTGATTGAGTGCACTGAACACTGTAATAATTTCTGGATACCTTATTTCTGCAGTAAATCTTGTGTCTGTCACACAATACACCTGTCTCAATACTAGATTGACAAAGAAGCATGCAGGTGCATAGTTTTCACATATCTGTTGGTGCAGTCATTTGTCAAGCTGACACGTGAGAACATAAACAGTATTGTGGTATGCCATGACCCACTATAATTTTGTAAATTTGATCTACCAGAAAATGACTGCATTGTTTGGTTACAAAGAATAGAATAGGGCAGGCTGTTGAATAAGAAATTCTCCATCCCTTTGAGAAAGCATACAATAAATATGTGAAGGTTAAAGAAAAATTTGCTTCAGTTTTGGAGTATTATTCCAAAGGCCATTAATAATATTTACTCACACACGTGGGAGGCATATGAATTTAGATATTGCATATGTTTACATATTGTTGCTCTCAGGATGGGTTTTTGTCTCCTTGCTGTTCTAGATTAGAATTGGCAATGTGAACAGTTGAAATGTGTCTCTGATATTTTTATGGGATGCAGGTAGAAACAAAAGATTCAGACTCTTACCTTTCTCTACTTTCAGCATCCCTCTGTGTCAGTTTGGTGACAAAAACAGTGAAGAATCTCCCTCCAGTCTTGTTGTTCAGAGAGAATCTCCCTTGTTGCACCCAACTGTTATTTTCCCCAATTTTGATTAAATTTGCACAGCTAAAGATATTCTTGACACCTTTGCAAAAATATTTGTTACTGTGTTCATGTCCCTGTGAATAACCACACTTGATGCTGATCTCTTGTCCCTCATATCCAGTGATGGAGTTCTCACAACATGGAGCTGTCAGTCACACAAGAGAAATATATTAACCATAGATGCAATCACTGTGTCCAATCACTGTGCCAGCCTGAAACCACTGTATTCTCACTCAGTTAATCAATGGAGATCATTCTCAATGAGAGAAACATCGGATTATATATACATTTTATGTATATATTATATATACATTTTTGTTGCATTACTAAATATGTATTTTTAAGTACATTAAGACATTGATTTCAAAAACTGAATAAAATTCCACAAAACGTTAATAAAAAGTAACTTTTTTCTGTTTGTTTTTTTAATTCTATTTTCCCCTTAATGCAAAACTTTTTTGGAATCACCAATTGTACATTTGATGTATCTCACCATCATTTTGTGTTGCAAAATTTTGAGTTTATAGTATATGAATTTTCAGAAGCATGTATCACACTTTTTCCAGTGGGTTTTTAAAGAATTCATTGATGAGGGTCATTCTTAAACAGACAAACATTGCATTCATATGTATCAACAATGTTCTTCTCCAAAGAAGGGGTGTTTTTCAAAGGCATAGAAATTTGTGTTGCATCACAAAATGTTATTTAACTAAAGAAATGAATTACAAAATGTATTAAAACTCCACAGATCCAAAGCTGATTATCTAACATAAGTAACTTTACTTGTTGTTTTTAAATGCTGTTTTGGCCTTAATGCAAACCTGTTTTGGAATCACCAGTTGTACATTAGACCTGTCTCACCATAGTTACCTCCACAGTCATGCAGATGCAGCAAAGTTAGACAAATATAACGATCTGATAACTCATGCACAGACAACTGCTATTCACATGATCCTTCATGTAAAATGAAAGTCTGTGATATCTAAATGTCTATTGTACAAGATATCCATCCTCAAATCACAGAAATCCTGAAATTTTGTGTTTTTAGTGGATGAACATTCAGATGAACTCACATCTCACACCACACTTTTGTGAGTGGCTTTAATATTCCTGATATTCTAATGATCAGAGACTGGATGAACTATAAGCATATTCAGAATTTGTCTGTATGCAATTAATCTTTATAACTTATTCTTCATGTCCCATTTTTTCCAAACCTCAAAGCCAGTCATGTTATTTGGCATTGCAATACTTTTTGTTATAATTTTCCCATATTCAGTGTTATTTTGTTCAATGAAATATTTTCTAATTGCAACCCTAGCAGCCCTGGTTTGAATCTCTCAGGCATGGAAATGTACTGATGAGGGAAGGGGAGATTTCAGACTTGTACCTGTTTTAACTTCCAGCTCCACTTCAGTGTAGGTGTCAGGGTCTGAACTTCCATCTAATGCACACCAGTATATCCCAGCATCCTCCAGGGTCAGTCCAGTGATTCTTACAGTGAAAAAGCTGTTTGTAGTGTTGTCATATGAGGAGAATCTCAGATCTGTATTGTTGCCTAAGCTGATTTTTGCATTATATTCACAATTAATACCACTGCTGCTTTTGCAGAAATATTTCCCATTGTTTCTATACTCTGCTTTGTATGGGTACCTGATGGTGACTCTTCCTCTTTCATAGCCAATCACTTTGATGCATCAGTGTAGTTCATCCTAAAGGTCAGATATGATGAAGGTATGATAAACCTGAATGTTATTATCCATTCAGTCAGTGGACAATCAGTCTGAGCATTGCTGATGTCACTATAGACATGCTTCCAGCATCACCAGCACCTACCTGTCTTAACAATAAGTTTCACCTCAGTGAAGATATCAAGTCTGAGCACTCCTGTTGTTATTCCACACCAATATTTCCCAGCATCCTCCAGGGTCAGTCCAGTGATTCTTACAGTGAAGACTCTCCCTGCTGTGTCGTCATACAGAGAGAATTTCCCAGATTCGACTGTGCTTTTTCCTGCTTTAGTCCAAATTGGGATTTCTTTATCCAACCATTCACATTTCCCTCTGCAGAGATACTTTGTGTAATCTTCATATCCCTCTGAATATGGACACCTGATTTCAGCATTTTCTCCTTCAAACCCCATCACTGTGATCACCTCTCCTAACACCACACACCACAAACCTGTTGGAGAAAAATCAAACAAAGTATAATCATTTAAAATAAAACACTTACTATGCAAATACCACACACAGAACTGTTGGCATTTCATAGAGCTGTCAGTGAGTGATAGAGATAATAGAGATCATAGTAAAAGTCACTAGAACTGTGGACTGTTACAGTGGTCAGTAACACAGTGTAGCAGTTTTCATTACTGTAGTATTCAGTGTAGCATTACAGCGTAGAGTATAACAACGTAAAGGTGATATGATATACTGCTATACAACAGTCAGTGTAATGTATCAAGTTTTTCAGAAAAACTCAAATGATGTTGAGAGTAAAAGTATTCAGTAATATAGTGTTGAACTTTGTTTAGTAATATATCATTGAGTGAAACTTTCTTCAGTATCAGTGTTGAGTGAAATGGGTTCAGTACAGCAGAATTAGGTCATTTTGAGCTGAGTGAAGAATGTTGAGTGTAGTGGTGTTGAGGCCAGACAGATCTCACCTGTTAGGCAGAAGGTGAAAATAAGGAGGTTCCTCATGCTGAGCTCTGGCTCCCAGTTACTGCCAGTTATTCCTAGTGCCTCCAGTCCTTTCCCTTACAGAGTAACTCTCCTCTCTCTCTCTCTCTCTCTCTCTCTCTCTCTCTCTCTCTCTCTGTCAGTTTGTTCTCCTCCTTTGTTCAGTCTTTACATCAGTCTGCAGCTCAGAGTGTCAGCAGCTGTGTGTGGAGAGACATGGCCCCGCCCTCTTCCTCTTCCTCCTCCCCCTCTCCCAGCTCCCTCCCTCCTCTCTGTCTCTGCTCTCCCTCACTCACATACACACTGCGCCCCCTGCTGGAGTCCTTGGGTCACTGCTTCACTGAGCACAGTGCTGACACTGTATTGTCTAGAGGAACTGTGAGTGAAGCATTGTTTTATTTTTCTTCTTCTCTGTCTCTGCTTGTCTGTCTGTGTGTCTGTTTTTGTGCACTTTAGATTGGTTCTTTTTTTTTCTTTTTGAGGTAAAAACCAACATGGAGGTTTCAGTTTACACATAACCTATGAGCTTGTTTGATGTGGCAATATTGGTTGAATTGTGTTGTCGTCTGCATTCACACTGAGACAAAGTGAAACATTTTATGTGTTTTTGCTTCTTGATGTCAGAAGTATGTGCATACAGCAGCTGGGTTTTAGTTATTTATGTTTGAAATATTCTTGCACAGAACTGCAGGAAGCAGGAAGCAGCAGCTTCTCACCAGCCAGGAAATGCAGCTCAAACACTTGTGTGCCAGAGACCTGAGCAAACCTCAGAGAATACTGCTTGGTGTCCCCTTCTGTGCTGAGGGTGACTTCATAAGACCACATTATCAAGTGTATTGCAGGTTGTGTGGTATTTCATTCACCACCAAAATCAGACAAAGATGCTATCAGAACTTACTGATATCAGACAATGTTATGTTAATAGGCATCAGCCTCTTGGTTCACTGTTGGCTTGGAGGATCACATTTAACTCGCCTCACTCTTGCATGAGTGTAGAGGTTGTTGCAGTGAGGCAAACCTCATGCACAACATGGCGATTCCTAAACAGTGTAAAATAATTTAATAATATAATACCATATAACATATATAAAATAAAATATAAGATAATACCATAAAGTAACATAACACCTTGGGCCCAATCTGCCTGACTGAACATGCATTTTTGTTGTTTAGTTGAATATTTTGAATAAAGTTTGTTTGTGTGTCTTGATTGTGGCACAAAATAAAAAATCAGACTGAGGGAGTCATGGTTTCGACCGTCCCTGGAGCTGTTTTGCATCTCCATACAGCCTATAACAGGGCCCACTACAGGTCCCCGCCCCTCTGCAATGAGCCATCGGCTCCGCCCCTGAGAGTAACATAGTGTAAGAACCAGGGCTTATTACCGAAAGGCTGCTGGTTCAATTTCCTGCTGGGGCACTGCTGCTATACAAGGTACTTTACCCAGTATTGCTTTTGTAAACATCCAGCAGTACAAATGGACAACATAAAAAAAAAAAAAAATTGTTCATTTGGTCATAGGACATTACCTATGTAAGCTGCTCTGGATAAGAGTGTCTGCTAAATGATAATCATGTAATGTAATGCAGTGTAAAACAGAGGTGCGTAAAGGTGAATTTTTCATTACACTCTATACACCAGCAAAACTAGTGATAATTCTGCAGGCTCTGAAGCTCTGCAGTTGAGGTGTAACCTATCACTTTCTTTCATCACCAGCAGGTAAGAGATATTGCAATCCCCTCTTAGACTGTACATTAAGCCCCGTCCCTCTTTCTGAAGGTGTAATTTCTGCACAGTGCTTTCCCTCCACCAGCTGCAGTGTGTCCAGCAGCCAATTATTGCCTTTAGAGTAAGTCACATGACCCACAGCTCAGCTCTGATTGGAACTCAGGTTGTTGTAAAATGCCAGACATTCATAACTTTACCCAATGTTTGCTTGGTAAGATAACTCTCCTCTCAGGTGGCAGCGGTGAGTTGGGCGTGCAGATTCTTCTTGTACAACATCCGAAGGATTTGCCCCATCTCACCATGTATTCAACATAGCCCCTAGTTCAGTCCCTGGTCCTCTCACACCTGGACTCCCAGCTTGCTTGCCTTCCTGCCTGTGCAATCAAACCTCTACAACTACTCCAAAATTCAGAAAAATTGTTAGCTTGTTGGCAAATGTTTTGAAGGATTTTTTTTTTTTTGATTTACAGTCACTCCAAAGCTTGCATGGAAAGTGTGTTGTTAAATAATTTTTGCAGCAGTTATGTTGTAGCAGAGTGTGTGTGAGATGCATTGCGGTTTCACTCCTAGAAGCACAGAGAATAATCTCATCAGAGTGACAAAGAAGGGATGCTGGGAAATGCGCTGGGGAATGTACCTTCAAAGTGTGCAATGAAGCAGTCAGATGAGTATTTACCAGTCACAAATACATACAGTGAGCAATGACAGAGCAGAGGTTGCTGAGGCAAGGATTACAGTGCCTTATTGGAAACTTCATGCTTCCTCTGACACTGTTTCCCACTGTGCTTACTGTACTAATAGAGTCATGTATCTGTTCTTGTGAAATGTATTGACCAGTTTTAAATGAAAGAGGATTTAGTGAGAATTTTTTTTTTTTTTTTTAATTCCATCAGACTCAAACTTCTTGATAATTGGACTTCAGGGTGTGTTTTCACTTATGTTTCTGTGATGTTTCTGTGTGTAAGTGACACAGGACTTGCCTCTATATCTGATATCAGCTAAGACCTGGTAATGTGTTGTATGTGTGTCACAAAAAGAAGATATTCTGTCATTTAGTCACTTTAATGAACAGAGAGACTTTTTCCTCTTTTTTTTTTTTTTTTAAGAGGGATGGTCTTAGGAGGGTGGACCTGTAGATGTCTGAGGAGAAAAGAACAGTCACCATTCTGGGTCTCATCAAGCCAATGAACTTGGTCAGTCTGCACTTTCTCTCTCTTCTGGACCAGTTTTAAGTCGATTTGGATGAAAGATGGAGAGGAGATGAAAAAATGTGCATTTAAGATCCTCATTCAATCAAACACATTAATAACTAAAATAGCTTGTGTCTGTAATGTGGAAATTGTATTAAGTCAGTTTCCATTGGTATTTAATCTCCTCCTGTCTTCCTCCCAGCATACTGCATGAAGTTTGTATATGCTGCAGTTTAAAGCACTACAAGCCCAGGAGCTGAACTCTGAAAGGAGACCTCTCAGTCAACTTGTTTTAGAGCACACTAACCTAGTCACAGCTATTAGTCTATACCAAGCTCAGACCAGATCTGCCTCTAAGCAACCGAATCAACCAAACTATCACACAAGCCAAAAACATCTATCTGGAACATTATACCACTGGGTAAAATCACCAAGCAAACTAAACACTGGACCCATAGACAAAACTACACATTGACATAGTATCTCTTTACTGTCAGAGATGCAGAGCACAGACAGATCAGCTGATTGGGAAACAGGGCTGCATTTCTTTCACCTACATGGTAATAAATTCCAAATAATTTAAAAAAGCTCTGAATCCTTAGAGTTGTCCTTCCCCTCATTTAAAAAAGGAGGTGAAGAAGAAAAATGAAAGATTCTTCGGGGTGAAGGAAACACAACACCAACGGCAGCAAGACATGAGTCCGAGCGCCACAACCTGAAGGGCAGGGGTCAGGAAGTATCCCTCAGTAACCCGTTAATGAATGCGCTAATGAAGCTTATCTGAGAGAGAGAGGGAGAGAGAGAGAGAGAGAGAGAACAACAAACACAGGATAAAGAGATTTCCTGTTATAAATTGATGGATTTTTCTTAATGGGACTATGGGATCAGACATTATTCCATGAAAAAATGACACAACATCAGAACTGAAATAATTGAACTCAAAAGCCTTTCAACATAGTACTTGTTCCCAGAAATACTATCAATAATGGTCTCAGGGTGGACTAACGTCTCTTGCCCTTCCTACTCCCAATAGACAAACAGAACAGTTAGATTCTGGCTTCACCTAATCCAGGATGCCCTGACACACATCAAACACACAAGTGCAACATAGAGCAATATAATGTGGAGGTGAAGACACAGGCCCATCTCCTCCTTTCTTCCTCCTTTCAGTCCCTCTTCCCTAAATTCTCTGCATTCTGCATGAAGTTTTTATATCTAACCAGATTCAGAGAAAATAAAAATAACTTTGAAGGGAGAGGATAACATCACAGACTCAGCAGACCAGTGTTCCTCTGGCTAACCAAAATTTTAGAGTTTCATTTAACTGAAATGCTGTACAAGTATGGTCATTGTTCACATTTACTAGTTCTGAGATGCAGGCTTGTTTTTGATATTCTTTTCTAAATGTGTGTGGCAAGATTATGTTTCAGTTTGTTATCTGTAATCAAGTGTTATGTAAAAGCGTCTCAGCAAAACAAGTTTTCTGTCACTGGTTTATAGATGTTTGCTGTCTCTTTGCTCGAGAAAAAGAAACAGGCCACGTGCTTCCATTTTTCATTAAAAAAAAAAAATAAGCACAAGAAGTTAAATTTTGGGTGTAACCATGCCACATTCCTACCAGCACACTGCACTTCATTCCAATCACTTTCACCCAGAGAGGAGCAACAAGTCTGACAACAGCCCCAAAAGAAACCTACAAACATTATAGCATGTCATAAACAAACCTTTCTGCTTGTGATTTTTCATGCAGACAATAACTAGTAATAATCATAGTAATAATGATAGCTATAACTCTGTGGGCCCAATTCTACCAGAGTAAAAACACAGTATGTACCATAACTGCACATGACACAGGGGGTTTTTGGTAATTTGGCATGACTACATTCTGCAAAATGGCAGCTGTGCTGGGTTTGCAGCTTTGGATCCGACTGCATTACAGCTGTGGTTTCTGTAGGAGGGTGATGGCCAGTAGCATGAAAATGCAGGTTCTAGTCAATATTAGAAGCGCTACATGCACCTTGTAAAATATGTACTGAAGGCACTTGGCACACACTGTGTTTGCTGGGGAGTGCCTTCTCCTCAAACGCTGTTCTTCTGTTCTCCTCCATCTCCCTACACAGGCTGTTTCTGGGATCCTCCCTTATTGCTGAGAGTGTCCCTAATGGCCCTCCTGGAGGATTCTCCAGTTCCAGCTCCAGCAGAGGGTCACTAACACCATGAAGCAGGTCCTGTGGGAGGCCAGGACCGTGAGGATCTTCCAAAGAACAGCCATGGACCTGGCTGTGATCAGCAGGAGGCTGCAGAAGCTCTTGAGGGAGGAGTTCTGCTGCACCTCCAGAAGGACTAAGACATGGTGATGGAAGAGTAGGGGGTTTAGCTGCTGGAAAGAGAAGATTGCTCAGCCAAGGACGCGTCGTAAAATTATTCACACCTTCAAAATGCATTTGGTTTGCAATTAGTAGATTTATTATATTAAGGGTATTATATTAAGTATGTATGTAATATGCCTCCCCACTGTTTTTGTCAAGAGGTTCATTGTCATTACAACAAATAATAACTGATTCAATAAACCAAGGATTGTGAAAACTTGTCCTCTCCCAATTCCATTTGTACGTAACTGATTTCATTTTCTCTTTTAAAGACTTACTGCAGTACACATAGACATTTTCCACATTGTGTGAACACTTTGGCACTCTTGTAAATAAAAAAGATATTTAACATTAAAACAAAAAATTAAATGAAAAATGTGCATTTTTACATTAATTACAAAATGATTAATGACTGCATTCAACCAAACTTTGGGTTTATCTCACACTTAAAGACAAGTACAGCTTCCTGACATCAAAAATTAGAAAAATCAGTTTAAAATATTCTGTGTGTAATGAAAAAGTAACACGAGTTACGTTATAAGTCACAATTCTTTACGAATCCAGGATTAAATTAATTTCAGTTTACAGTAAATAAAAATATGCAACGCTATTCCCTAAAATGAAATCCTGCAAGGAAATTTGTTGCAATATGTCAGTCCTGTGTTATGAAACACAACAAGTGTTAAATAAGAAATGGGAGGCACACCAAGGTAAGTGTAGATTTGCAAAGAACTTAATGAGATGTCTGACATCCTGATATCTCTCTCTCATTCAGTGACAGAAGAGTAAGGTGGAGCCCTCCACATACAGCGTCACAGAACGCTCATGTATTTATAACGCACTGAAACAGTAACATACTGTATGAGCAAGTCTGTTCCTGTCACTCTGCAGCACTCTCCTACTGAAGAAGAGAGAGAGGTTCCTGTGTGACTGACACGCAGGAACTGTCCAACATGCAAACTGTCTTTTTCTCCACACTTTTATGTGAGTAACTTGCACTTTTCTCTTTTTTACATACATTCATAACTGAAACGTGTGCAGATATATAAATTGCATGTCAAAAAGATCACATTGTGGGTTTTAGGTTAAACCACTCTATGCCGTTCACAGCTGCTATTGGTTCCTGCCATTGGTTTTTTGTGATGTGATTCTAGAGCTGATGCCACTCAACACTTTTGAAAATGTGTTTATGTTCTATATTTATGCTTATATTTGTACTGATACTTAATGCATATTATTTGTATCTGTGTAATTTGGCATTTTGGTACTAAATTATTTATGAGTAAATGCTGAAGATGGCTGTAAAGGGAATAGGTAGTCAAGCCTAACTGTGTGCTGTGTGAACACACAGTTAGGCAGTCAGGGTGAGTTTACTGACTCACCCAACTCTTGGGACCTCTCTTGCGGACCAGCTCTCTCCTGAGCCACAGCGGTGGGTTTGTTCAGTTCAGTTTTATTTTTATTAAAATGATGGCAAAGAGGCAATGTTCTATCTCTCAGCGTTGTGGAATCCATGAGTGGCAGTGACCCTGGAATGCATGTTACACAAAGTGAATGCAAGTTAGCGAGGCCCAACCACACAGCAGCGTAACAAAGCGTCCTAGCGCCACAGTCACTGTAGGCCCAAACGAGTGCTGTCCACCGGCATCCCGGCCAAAACAAACAGTGATACTCAAACAACCCAGAGTCATCGCTAGCCCCGACAAACGCTGGCTAATGACCACCAAACAAGCCCTTTCCGCGCTACTGGACCAAAACAAAACAATTCGCCGTCTTAGGTTTGGATCTCCTCCTCCTCTTCCGGTCAGCAGTTCACCTTTATGAGCGTACCGGGAAGGGAGGCTGCCTCTAACTGCATGTTGGTGCCAGCAGCATGTGCCGAATTAAAGCAACAAGAGAGATTTCTTGTCTGTCATTTAAAAATTGACCTCTGAGAGAGTTGCAATACTATGCAGTGTCTGCAATGTGCAGAGATAAATGATGACTTCCCCAGACACCTGGAAATAAATGGACTTTTTTCAAAACATCTAAGCCATTGTGAAGAGCTCCCATCCCTAATTCTCACAATGCTGGTGTTTTATAGAGAATTTTTAAAGCTACAGAAGCACAGCTTCTTTTTGACTGCTGGAGTTTGTCAGCTCCTACGACACAGAGAAGCATATGCACGTGTGGGTGCAAGCATGTAAATGTGCACATGGTGTTAAAACACTTTGAAAAATGGAAATTTTTGCCTTTATCCAGCTCATAATCTATACGCCTCTCCTCCCCCAGAACCCAAGCCGAGGTCCGAGTAAATATCACCCTGCCTGAGAGCATATGCACACACCTCCTGTCTGTTCTCAGCTTTCATTTCACAACTCTCTCCCCCTGCAAGATTAAAGATAATTATCATGGCAACAGAGATGATTCAGAAGTTCCTCTGAGTAAAGAGAGCAATCTGAAGTTCATCACAAGGAAAGGGGCATAAAATCACAAATTCACTACTGTATATGGAAAATTGCATAATAGTGCACAGAAATATTAGTAGAACTTTATTTTACATTGCACTATCAAGTTAGCTTTTACCAGGAAAAAATCAGTCGACCAAACAATTTAAAAGTGTCTAAAGGCTGTTGGGAGAGTATCATGCATTTTATGGCTATTTGTCCCGGTCTGGGTTTTCTAGGATTCCTTTCCCTACTCAGAACCAGAACAAGCGCAGATAAGATAAGTCAACAAATACACACATATAGCAGGCAAGAGGGCAAATGGTCTACCACCATAAATACCCCAAAAATCAGTGACCACGGATCACATACCTACTTAAAATAAGCAGCCATCACTTTAAGATTGCAAGAAGTCACTTAAAACCTAGTCAGATACTTAAAACCTCAACCATAATGATTGACTGTTTGGATTCACATTATTTTGCCAGATAAAAGTGGAAGTAGGGCGTGATACGCCCGCTTTGTTTATTGGTAAGCATTAATCTGCCCCTCAGATGTAGAATCCTTGGCTAAACGGTGGCTACAGTCATGTTTGGTAATCTGAAAGAAGTTTAGGCGCCAAATACATCTAATATAATCTTAAAGAACTGTGCCTTTTTAGCAAATCTAAGTTGCTTAAGCTGTAACATCCTGGTAGACCACAGCTGCAGGGGGTTTGCCTTCTCTCCCCCTTCTCCCCTTCCTGAGCACAATCAGCGTGTGTGTGTGTGTGTGTGTGTGTGTGTGTGTCTGTGTGTGTGTGTGTGTTTCTTTGATGAACACCTATTTTGGATTATTTACCCTTTTGTACCCCATAGTAATTGTACTCTCATGTCATGGAAAAATGTGGAAAACCCAATGTTGTGTGATAACACATGTATTTCTCAATATAGCAGCAAAACCACCATTTTACCAGTTCCTCTCAGCTAACTCTCCCCTCTCAACCCATGCCTATTAATGTTTGGTGTCATTCATTTGAGTTCATGAAGAGCTGAATGCAAAGATGAGAATCTTGAAAATATATCTGGTATTTCCAGATGTTTGGATCGAAAGGACAAAATTAAGTCCTGGAGAAACTTCCAGGCACTCCCCAACCATAAAATTAATCAATCGTGGGTCAGGGAGGTGGAGAGAGCTTCTTCTTAAGTCAGGCCTAGAACAGGCCTCTTGGCTCAGTCTTTTGTCGTCGCTCAGTTTTTGCCCCGCTCAGTTTTTGCCTCAGATAGACGCTCAGTCATCCGTTCAGTCCGTGGCTCAGTTTGTCTCAACTTTTTGCATTTTTTGGGAGTTTTGCTGCTATCATGAGTGGTTCCTGTGTTCTTCCTTGGGAGAGGTAAACAATTGGCTTGGGTAATTTTCTCTGCACGCATTCATTCACCATTCTGTGATCCATCCATGTTCTTGTTTTGTTATTGTCTGTATGTAATTTAGTGTCTGTTATGGTAGTGGACCAGGTCTGTGCCCAGACTTTGAATTTTGTCTTGTCTTAGTGTAACTGCTGAATAAACCTTTTTAATTTATTCCAGTTGTGATTCTATATTTCTGGCAAAGGTTGATCCACCAGACTGCTCATCTCCTATCAACAATAATTGATTTAATTGATAATTAAGATCTTTGATAATAATTATTAAATTAAATCATTTTTATTATTATTTTACATGTTGGTTAAGTGAGGAGTTTTAGTAATTGACGTCATTTGTGTCCGGTATTCAGAGTGCCGGACGATAAACAAGGGCGTTAATTTCTAAGACCGCTGGGTTCAGACCATTGAATTTTTATGAAATCCTTACTTCCCCGACAAGGCACTATTAAAGACACTATTGATAATATTTAAGACACTGTTAAAGACACATATATCTACTAGGAGACTATCTGGAAACAATTGTTATCCATTTACCTTAAGTGATTCCTGTGAAATTAGAGGAGTAATTTTTTGATTTGCGTTACAAACCAGTCTATTCACCTATAGTTGAACAGGTCAATTTTATGAAACTAATATGTGCCTTAAGAGTAATTATTTCTGTAAATGCTACCAGTAATTACTTGATATTTACACAAAATACAATGCAATTATCCAACAAAATGCTGTTAATTTCGCATTAGCAACATGTGGCAAACCTAAGCTGTTGTTGCGCTTGTTTAACTGTAAGTGTGAACATGGACTGTGTGACAGTGTGGCGTTGCTAACTGTTTTAACGGTAAAATAGTTATCTCTGAGGCTGTAATTACATAAAAACAAACGGAAAAAAACAGGAACCCTCCTCAGCAGCAGCCTCAGGGAGGACACAGGGTGATGTGTGTATTTTGGGAGACTGAGGACAGCTTCGTTGGAGGGATTTCATTCAGCCTCACAGCCGCTGCTCGGCTCAAGCGACGATGCGCTGCTCCGTACCGCGGCTCCGAGTCAGTATAGCCACGAATATAGTTAATCAGGTAGGAACTGGTCCTGTTAGCTTGAGAGACATTATTATTATTATTATCACCTATAATTCAGCAAGTAGGTTTTATGAAACTTATATTTACCTTATATTAACGGTGACAGGAATTAATAACCGTTTCCATGAGATTCCATATAATTATCCTAACAAACTGCGCTGATTTAACTGAAGTTACTAATTCAAAAAAAATAAAAAGCAGTTATTAAATGTAACTAGTTCAAAAATGGCATCATTCAGCCCTCGCGGCTCCTTACTTTTGGGTTGTGAGTAACCGCTCGTCAGACTCAGCATTGTCAAGAATATAGTTAATTAGGTAGGGATGGACTAATATCCTAACTTCTCATCTCAAGAAACGAAATTTCGTTCATCTGAACTCCTCTTAGCACTTGGGACTGTCATTTTGATTTGATATCCATATTAATAAATAATTGGCTGAGTCCCAAACTGAAATTGAGGAGAATTTTCTGTTATTGATGCAATATGTCGGCCAGGTGAGATGTGATGGTATTTAATTTAACCAAGGTGACAATGGTGACAAAATATGTGCTGGAATTGTTTTCATTTTCCTTAACTAACTTTTCAAAATTAAAGATTCTGTCACACTTTAAAAGTGTGGCCTTCCATGCTAGAAAGAAACCAAAAAAGTAAGCCAACATTAACTAGAGACAGTCAGGGCAAAATCACAATCATTATCAAATTAGACCAGAGGAAAAGAGTCTCCATCAAAGTGTATTCTAATGTGTTAAATAGCTGTCACTAGAAAGCCAGCATCTCTGCCTAATCTGTTTAATGAAATTGGCTTTTACGGGATCAGGAATCCCACTCATTGTAGGGGAAAGCAAGGGGTTAATGCTCTGATATGTGCTCCAACCAAACTACTGTGTCTCGCCTGCAGGGGGTGCTCTGGTGCTGTGTAAGGGGTCAGAGCAGATCGGTGAGTCAATTGTAAAGCTATACGCTCTTAAACACACAGGTGTAAATGTGAATCATCTGTAACTGGACTTCCTGCCCACACTTGTAACTAACATTTATATGAAATATTAAACTTGTTGAATTCTTGCCATTCTCTGGCCTTGTTCCAATATCCCAGGAAAAAAATACATATAACCATACAATCAACATCCACCCATAACAACAGTAAGACATGGCAAACACATTCCTTAGTTTCTTTCCAAACACCTGCTTGGAAGTGGTTGTCCCTCACTCTGAACACACGGTTTAGCAAGCTCACTCTGTCTGTCTTAATGAATGAATGCATTTTTCCACAATAAATATTTACTTTTAGATAAAGGTGTGTACTTCAAAGCGGACAATCAGCTGAATGCTATGACCCCCTGTTATAACAGAGGAGATTCTAAACATGTAGCTGTGGAAGGTCTCAGTCTTTATGAGTCTGTTTATCTCTGTCATCATCAGGTGTTTCCAAGATCAGACTGGTCAATGGGAGCACTTCCTGCTCTGGGAGAGTGGAGGTCTACCTCAATGGCCAGTGGGGAACAGTGTGTGATCATGGCTGGGATATGAATGTTACTGCAGTGGTCTGCAGACAGCTGGGCTGTGGGAGTCCTCTGTCTGCTCCAGGTGACACCCACTTTGGACAGGGGAATGGGAGCATCTGGATGCACTATGTTTCCTGCTCAGGCAGTGAGGACTCACTCACAGAGTGCCAAATGTATTGTTTGGATCGAAGCCCATGCACTGAGAGTTATGATGTTGGGGTTGTCTGCTCAGGTAAGGCATCAGTTCATTGCCTCTGTTTCAGTCTGGGGCCAGCATGGTGGGCAGGGGATGGCATGGTGGCCTCAGGCAGGCTATGAGTTGAGACCCTTCCTATAACAGTAGACAGTGCAGTGATACTACAGCTTTTCTCTGACTTGCACATGTGTTAGATCAGGCCCTGGAAATTTTCAACCTTCTTCTTTAACATATGTATTTTGCTATTTGTCAGATAAAGAGCTAATCATTGTAATTTGTTCTTCACAGACTGCATAGTGAAACCTCTTATCTAATAAAAAGTAAAGGACATAATGTTTTCATCTTATCACTGCTGCTAGAAATTAAGCAATTTCTGCATTTCTCTTGCTTTTATTCAGTTATACATATCAAATACTTATTTTTGTAGTTTGTATTTATTTTGACACAACAGTTTTTAATTCAGAAGGAGCCACATTGATTTTAGGCCTGTTAGGTATATCAGATTTCTGAGACACGTCTGTTTCAAAGGATTTCAGATTGTAATTAGAAACCAGGATTATTACGGACAATATATTTACAAAGACATAGTACAGGGTTCAATGAATGACAATCAGTTCAGACATACAGCATACAGCAATGTGGTCCCCCCACCTTCAGAGCAGTCTGGGGGGGGGGCGGGGGGCAGTGTTGGTGGGGGTGGTTAAATAGAACTGTGTCACACAGGGCTGGTGAGTAATTGTACACATTATACACTTCATTATACACATCCTGGACATTTACAATTAGTCACTTGGCAGATACACACACACAATCACACACATACACACTTTTTGATTCGTGAGGATATTTTGGCATGTTCTCTCCAAATTGTGGTAGGACTTGTACGAAGCTTTTGTAAAATTCTACATTTCAACAGTGATGATTAGCTAGCAAACTGGTCCAGGGGAATTCCCATTGGTTCATTTTTGGAGGGGTGGGTAAATAGGAGTGTGTCTCACAGGGCTGGTGTCAGCTGTGTTCTTCTCCTCAGATATAGATGAGTGCACAGACACCTCTGTGTGCGGCCCCAACGCAAACTGCAGCAACACTGTGGGAGGATACACCTGCTCCTGTCACCATGGATACAGAGCCCCCCCAGAGGTCACTCTCACCAACTCCACATACTCCTGCCAAGGTAAAGGACAAATATACACAAACACACACACATGCACAGACACACATGCATACACACACGCACACAGACATGCACAGATACGCACACACACACACACACACACGCACATTTTTTTTGATTTAGGATGTCTTGGGGTGCACTGCCATAGATGTATACAACGCCCTATTCGAAGATTTTCTTTATTAGATTTTACAGACTGCCATGATTATCCCGCAGACATTTCATCATTTCTCCTTTCATTAAACACACCCTGGACATTTACAATTACTCACTTGGCAGATACACACATCCAGAGCTACTTACAAGCGTGCATTCATAGCTGCACAGGTGCTGAAACATGAGTGCCGTCTTTGAAATGTAGTGCTTCTCCTTGCTGCTTTGTGCAGATGTGGATGAATGCAGGGAGAACCGCACAATCTGCGGCTCAAACGCAACCTGCAGCAACACCGCTGGCAGCTTCACCTGCGAGTGTAAGGAGGGATTCATTCCCAGCCCGGAGCTCGAATGGAAGCAGGGAGTCACCACATGTACAGGTGAGCGGTAAATTGCAAAATAAATCAGCAAACACACATACATATGAACACACACACACACACACACACACACACACACACACACACACACACACACACACATCACACACATACACACTTTTTGATTTGTGAGGATTTGTTGGCATCTCTCCTCCAATTTGTGGTAGGACTTGTACAAAGCTTTTGTAAAATTATACAGTTCAACAGCCATGATAAGCTAGGTAGCAAACTGGTCCAGACCATTTCCCATTGGTTCACTGACTGGGTCAGATTCACCATGCCTCTCTCATTCTACTGCTATGGTGACAATATTCATTGACAGCACAGTTAAATACATACATACAGCATACAGCAATGTGGTCCCCCCACCTTCAGAGCAGTCTGGCTCCCCTACCTTAGTACTGCAAATTCTATCTTGATTATTACACAGAACCAGATGTATAATTGTGTTCTCTCTTGTAGGTTGAGTAACAGACTGTATCAAAAAACAGTCATTTACAATATCTAAAAACTCTTCCTCACATTTACCTTGACCTGACACAGCTTCCCAATTTATTGAAGGGTAATTGAAGTCCCCCATTACTATTGTCTCACCCTCCTGACATGCTAGCTTAATATTATCAAAAAGCATACTGTTAACACTGCTGTATGAGGCTGGTGGCCTAAACATACTCCAACATTCAGACCCTTTACATTTTCCCCCAATATTTTGATCCATATGTCTTCACTAACACCAAGGGGCTCCATTCCTGGAATTTCCTGATCATTAACATTATCCTTTACATAGAGAGCTACGCCTCCTCCTCCTGTATTAGTTCTATCTTTTCTTAGCAGCTTGTATCCCTCTACGTTATACTCATCCCCATCCCCTGCACCAAGCCACGTCTATGTGATCCCAACAACATCATAATTACTATTACTCATAACTGTTTCTAGTTCTAAAATTTTATTTTTTATGCTTCTTGGATTTAAACAGAGGAATTTCAGGGTACTGCATGTGTATTTCCTGTCTTTCCTTTCCACTCCCAACTGCTCAAAACCACCTCTATTACAGTGCTGCTCTAACTGATTTGCAGTCATGGTTCCCTCACTACTAATAAAATACTTAGCCATGGTGTGTTCTATTCCAGCAGTTTGTCTATTCCTACCCTTCTCACTGTATAACCTCCCTGCCCCCCCAGAGCCTAATTTAAATAACCCTCTGCTACCCTAAGCATGCGCTGGCCCAGTGCAGCTGTACCCCTCCAGCTCAGGTCTAACCCGTCCCACTTGTACAGGTTCCAAAAGGAGTCCCAGTGCCCCATAAACCAGTACCCATCTTTCCCACACCAGGTTTGTAGCCACATGTTAAATCTCCATATAGAAGATTGCTTCCCTTTGCTTGCACGTGGTTAACCGGTAGAATTCCAGAGAAGACTACCCTGGAGGTTCTGCTCCTAATCTTCCCTGCTAGCTCAATAAATTTGTCCTGCAGAACCCCAAACCTACCCTTTCCTATGTCACTGGCTCCAACATGGACCATGACCACTGGATCCTCCCCCGCTCCACATACCCCTGCCAAAGTGAAGGACAAATTCACACACACACACACTCACACACACATTTTGATTTAGGATGTCTTGGGGTGCACTGCCATAGATTTATGTGAATCCCTGCTCAAAGATATTCTTTATTAGATTTTACAGACTGCCATGATTAACCCGCAGACATTTCATCATTTCTCCTTTCATGAAACACATACATGTACAATTAGTCACTTGGCAGATACACACATCCAAAGCTACTTACAAATGTGCATTCATAGCTGCACAGGTGCTGAAACATTAGTGCCATCTTTGAAATGTAGTGCTTCTCCTTGCTGCTTTGTGCAGATGTAGATGAATGCAGGGTGAACGCTACAATCTGCGGCTCAAACGCAACCTGCAGCAACACCGCTGGCAGCTTCACCTGCGAGTGTAAGAAGGGATTCATTGCTAGCCCGGGGCTCCCATGGAAGCAGGGAGTCACCACCTGTACAGGTGAGTGGTAAATTGCAAGGTAAATGAGCAAACACACATACACATGAACACATACTCACACAAACACACACAATCATACACATACACACTTGATTAGTGAGGATATTTTGGCATGTTCTCTCCAAATTGCGGTAGGACTTGTACAAAGCTTTTGTAAAATTCTAAAGTTCAACAGCCATCATTAGCTAGCTAGCAAACTGGTCCAGACCATTTCCCATTGGTTCACTCACTGGGTCGATTTCACCACACCTCTCTCATTCTACTGCTATGGTGACAATATTCATTCACAGCACACTTAAATACATACATACAGAAATGTGGTCCACTCCAGCTTCAGAGCAGTCTGGGGTAGTGTTGGGGGGGTGGGAAACTAGGAGTGTGTCACACAGGGCAAGTGACAGCTGTGTTCTTCTCCACAGATATAGACGAGTGCACAGACACCTCTGTGTGCGGCCCCAACGCAAACTGCAGCAACACCGTGGGAGGATACAGCTGCTCCTGTCACCATGGATACACAGCCCCCCCAGGGGTCACTCTCACCAACTCCACATACCCCTGCCAAGGTGAAGGACAAATACACAAACGCACACACACACCGACACAAGTCTAACAATTCTGCATTACTGTGGAGTCCAGTTAGTTGGGCCTCGAGATCAAGAATCTTATTCTCCAAGTCCTCAACGAGCCGGCAACGATCGCAGACGAACTCATCCTGGAGGTCTCCCTCCAGAAATCCGATCATCCGGCAACTCTCACACAGTTTTGGCCCCATTTTTCTCCCCTAACTGAACACGCGTTCCCTAAGTAAAGATTTACTGGTGAGACAGAATTACCAGCTAAAAAAGTGCTAAGAGTACCGAGGTGGCTCACAACAGCCAAAGGCAGAAATTAAACACAAGAAATGCCACTTAGTCTACATACAATACAGTACACCTAGAGTTCAGCAAAAGCAGACGCGCTTGGGGCTTTTAGGATATACTAAAAGCAAACCCAGAAGAACGGTAATAACAAGGTAAACAAGCGATCTGGCTGGCTAGCTACACTACCCCACTAGATAACTAAAGTATGCCACCTAGAGATTTAAAGATTTGCTCCTGAGAGGGTGAAAAAAACCCCCCAAAAAAAACAGTCGTCGGCTAAAATATGTGCTGAATTAGCTGCTTTTGCTACTCGTTGGCCAACGCTTGGATGGAGGAAAAAAGTGGAAAATTTCCTCTCTGTCCCCTAATGGCAACAAAAGATTCAACTTTAGGAGCAGATCAGACCTACCCTTATTTAATACCTAGGTGAACAGCCCCAATTTTTATTTTTGTCCGATGAAGGAGCAGACAGACCACTGCACAAACACTCCACAAACACACCACAAACTCGTCAGGCAAGAGGAGTCGACCAGGGCAATCGAGCAATCCAAGAGACTCACATACACACACACACACACACACACACACACACATTTTTTGACTTAGGATGTCTTCAGGTGCACTGCCATAGATTTATACAAAGCCCTATTCAAAGATTTTCTTTATTAGATTTTACAGACTGCCATGATTATCCCACAGACATTTCATCATTTCTCCTTTCATTATACACATCCTGGACGTTTACAATTAGTAACTTGGCAGATACACACACACAATCATACACATACACACTTTTTGATTTGTGAGGATATTTTGGCATGTTCTCTCCAAATTGTGGTAGGACTTGTACAAAGCTTTTGTAAAATTCTACAGTTCAACAGCCATGATTAGCTAGCAAACTGGTCCAGGGGAATTCCCACTGGTTCATTTTTGGGGGGGTGGGTAAACAGGACTGTGTCACACAGGGCTGGTGACAGCTGTGTTCTTCTCCACAGATATAGATGAGTGCACAGACACCTCTGTGTGCGGCCCCAACGCAAACTGCAGCAACACTGTGGGAGGATACAGCTGCTCCTGTCACCATGGATACAGAGCCCCCACAGGGGTCACTCTCACCAACTCCACATGCCCCTGCCAAGGTGAAGTACAAATACACAAACACACACACATGCACAGACACACATGCATACACACACGCACACAGACATGCACAGATACGCACACACACACACACACACACATTTTTTTTGATTTAGGATGTCTTGGGGTGCACTGCCATAGATGTATACAATTTTATTCAAAGATTTTCTTTATTAGATTTTACAGATTTCCATGATTATCCCGCAGACATTTCATCATTTCTCCTTTCATTAAACACACCCTGGACATTTACAATTACTCACTTGGCAGATACACACATCCAAAGCTACTTACAAATGTGCATTCATAGCTGCACAGGTGCTGAAACATTAGTGCCATCTTTGAAATGTAGTGCTTCTCCTTCCTGCTTTGTGCAGAAGTGGATGAATGCAGGGAGAACCCTACAATCTGCGGCTCAAACGCAACCTGCAGCAACACCGCTGGCAGCTTCACCTGCGAGTGTAAGAAGGGATTCATTGCTAGCCCGGGGCTCCCATGGAAGCAGGGAGTCACCACCTGTACAGGTGAGTGGTAAATTGCAAGGTAAATGAGCAAACACACATACACATGAACACATACTCACACAAACACACACAATCATACACATACACACTTGATTAGTGAGGATATTTTGGCATGTTCTCTCCAAATTGCGGTAGGACTTGTACAAAGCTTTTGTAAAATTCTACAGTTCAACAGCCATCATTAGCTAGCTAGCAAACTGGTCCAGACCATTTCCCATTGGTTTACTCACTGAGTCAGTTTGACCACGCCTCTCTCATTCTACTGCTATGGTGACAATATTCATTCACAGCACACTTAAATACATACATACAGAAATGTGGTCCACTCCAGCTTCAGAGCAGTCTGGGGTAGTGTTGGGGGGGTGGGAAACTAGGAGTGTGCCACACAGGGCTGGTGACAGCTGTGTTCTTCTCCACAGATATAGATGAGTGCACAAACACCTCTGTGTGCGGCCCCAACGCAAACTGCAGCAACACTGTGGGAGGTTACACCTGCTCCTGTCACCATGGATACAGAGCCCCCCCAGGGGTCACTCTCACCAACTCCACATACCCCTGCCAAGGTGAAGGACAAATACACAAACACACACACATGCACAGACACACATGCATACACAGTTACGCACACAGACATGCACGACACAAGTCTAACAATTCTGCATTACACAAAGTCACAGCTTTTTGATTAGGCCCCCGTCTTGGGGTGCAAGAAGATTTCTCAAAGCTCCTGCTCAGAGATTTTCGCTCAGATTTTACAGAACTGCCTGATTAGGTTTCATCTTTCTCCTTTCATTAAACACATCCTGGCACATCGCACAATTTGGCCACAATTAGCAGACAAACTGGTCCAGACCATTTCCCATTGGTTCACTCACTGGGTCACAGGTACTGCAACATTAGTGCCTCTTTGAAATGTATGCTTCTATGGTGGCAATATTCATTGACAGCAAGGAGAACTTAAATACATACAAACAGCAGACAGCAGCAACACTCGTGGTCCCCTGCAAGTGTGAGGAGGGAGTCTGGTGTGTCTCCCATGGGGGCACACAGTCACCACCTGTACAGGTGAGTGGGGCAGGTGCATAGCTAGGGAGGGTGGTGATACAGCTGAGTTCTTCTCCATGAGCAGATATAGATGAGTGCACAACACACACTCACACTTTTTGATTTGTGAGGATATTTTTTCAATGTTCTCAACAAATTGTGGGAGGACTTGCAAAGCTTTTGTAAAATTCTACAGTTCAACAGCATGATTAGCTAGCAAACTGGTCCAGGGGTCAATTTTTGGGGGTGGGTACTCACCACTCACTCACATACCACACATCTCTGAAGGACAAATGGTTACAATACTCACACACACACAAATACAGATACACACATGAGCACACACACACACACACACACACACACACACACACACACACACAACACACAACACACACCTTTTGATTTAGGATGTCTTGGGGTGCACTACCATAGATTTATACAAAGCCCTGTTTGAAGATTTTCTTTTTCAGATTTTACAGATTGCCATGATTATCCCTCAGACATTTCATCATTTCTCCTTTCATTAAACATATATTGTACATGTATAATTACTCACTTGGCAGATACACCACATCCAGAGCTACAGTACCATGGTGCATCATAGCTGCACAGGTACTGAAACATTAGTGCCATCTTTGAAATGTAGAGCTTCTCCTTGCTGCTTTGTGCAGATGTGGATGAATGCAGGGAGAACCGCACAATCTGCGGCTCAAACGCAACCTGCAGCAACACCGCTGGCAGCTTCACCTGTGAGTGTAAGAAGGGATTCATTCCCAGCCCGGGGCTTGAATGGAAGCAGGGAGTCACCACCTGTACAGGTGAGTGGGGAGGAACAGCAGGAGTCACCACCATTTAAAGGTGATTGATAGACACATGAACACATAGCACACAAGTCATCACACACATAATGTGTGATGAGTGGGGGAGAGGGCTGTTCTCTCTTTAAATGGAGGAAAAGGCTTTTGCTATCTTCATCTGGCAAAAGACCACCTGCATGAAGGTCCAAGAAGGCCCCCAATCATCATGCAGTTGATGGGAGGGCAAACTCATTCTATTCTGTTTACACCACACAGTTATGTCCATGCAAATGCACTGGAAATAACATACAGTTTAGGAATTTCTATTGAAGAAGAACCCAGCATGGAGTCTGTGAAAAAAATGGCAGGATGTTCCAACAGTCTTCCCAGCTAAGCTCTTCTCAGATGATATAGATGAGTGCAGCACCTTGCTCTAAGCTGCAATGCCTCAGCAACACATGGAAAAAGGTCACACCATGGAAAAGAGCACCATGAACGATAAAAGAAGGCCTCCAAAAATACACAAGTTGATGGGACACACAAGATCTGCATCATTTGTTATAATGAAACAGAAATTATTCTCCAATATGCAAAAACACTGGATCCATACTTTAGGAATTTCTCCTAAGAAGAATGAATATGAATGTGAAATTTGGCCACAATTGAATATTTGCAAATGTCTCAGACCATTTCCCATTGCTTCACTCACTGGAAATCAGGATTAGATTTTGGCAAAATTGTTACATCATTAAATACAAACTGCATCATTTGGTATGAAACTGCTCACTCCATCCAGACTATCCTAATAATGGGCTCATTTACATATTAACTTGATTTGAATATCTAGATAGTTTGTTACTACTTTAAACTTGACTGCTGGCCATTAATCTTAGTGATTGAGAAATCTAAATTTGAAGTGAAACAAACAAGCACTCATGAAAATGTGTGACAAATATTACATTGATTTCTCATTTAGCTGTTACCAAACTTCAAATAACATCAAATATGTTGAAACATTAAGTTCTCACAATTGTTGCCTTCTCTTTCATTCAGAATTGCACATCAACAGTTAAATGTATCATTTGTGACCTAGATTTCTTTATTTGTGTTATATTTTCATGACACATTGATCACCACAAGGAAAATATTTATGATCAATGATCCATTCCCTTTGCCAGTCCTTCAGGGTGATACACATTTCTTACTTTTGATGTGGTGCTTTTGAGGATGGCTCCCTCTTGTGGGTCTTGATGGAAGTGCAGTCCTGAGCTCCAGTTCCAGGTTTTACTAGATTCCTCCTCATGATCTGCATTCACTGTCTCTGGACAGACAGGCCTGTGTTTGAAATGATTACTATTACTTGTGTTCCAGGTGTGACAGAGGGCTTAAACAAAGCAGAATGTGAGGTGAGAGCTTTCATTCTGTGAGTAGGGGTCAAGCCAGCAGGGGGTGACTGTTTATCATTCAATCGCTACCTAGTGTCTCTATAAGACATTATTACATATATTATTTTTAAAATATTTTTCCAGAGGAGTTTACCTTGATCCAGGTAACTTCCAGTACCTTGATTTATTTTTAACCTACATGACAGTCCTTTGGCAAAAAGCCCACTCATGACCACACTCACTACATTTACAACATTTTTTTTTTGCTGTGTTTTTACAAGTTTTCACAGTTATGTCCACAAGACATGAGATTGAGAAGTCATTCCCCAAATGATCAGCTCTGATTGGTTTTCTGTTCCAGGATAAATCAGAAGAGTGGTGCCAGCTGAATTCTGTGGTTAATCTATTAGACAACAGCACTGCTTCACTGGTGCTTCCAGCCACAGTGAGTTCAGTATCTCCTGCCGTTTTCACTGTGCTGTGTGTATTTTGTGTGCTGTGTAGCGCTGCACAGAGAGTGGCAGCCATGTTGCAGTGCACACATCCTTCCTCTGTCCCTTCTCTGTCCATCCCCACTCTCCCCCTTTCTTTCCATGATGATAAAGTGTAAAGTGATGTGTGAAGCAGCTGTGCCCTGTTCACTGTGTTTAATTCACTTTAGCTGACACCCTGCTGGTGTATGTCAGGCCTGAGAAACATTTCAATGCAGTATTGCCATATTGTCTTCCACATATATTGCAAAATACAACAATAGTGTCCCCTACTGGTGGAGTGGGATTTGAGAATCTTGATGGAACAGGGTCCCCTGTTAGTGAGAAAGTAAAGAAGACAACATATTTGTAAGATGTTTTATATATAAAGATTCAAAGAAAATAACATTTTCTTTAATGAAGTCTCAAGAGAAAAACAAACCAGGCTTGGTGTAAGAGTTCAGACAGAAGGAGATGGGTATGGCAGCTCAAGACTGAGGAAATATGTGGACAAATAATTAAATAAAATAATTCAGTATCATTAATCATTTTGAGTAGGCTTTTCGCAATTACAGAAAACAGAACCTAGAGAGTTGAGACAACCCCAAGTCCAAAGGATTTCTACATTGGGAGAAAATCACAAAGCAAACATACAAACATACAAATTTTCAATTATCAACAATCATGCAGTTTTAAAGTTAAAATATCCAGCTGTGAAAGCAGAAACTTAGTTTCAGTGACTCTAAGAACCTTAATGCAGAACTCTGGTGACAGGCAATGTGAAACTCTGCATTAAAATAATTTTATTACCCTCATTCAAGCTTTCATGAAGTAAACTCATTTTTATTTAGAATAATTTGAGAATGCCAGTTATGGGATCACAATTGTAAACTATGGGATAACAATGGAACAATGTCTTAATTTATGAATCAAGAAAGCTACCTTCCCACAAGTAATGAATCATACAAATACATGATATGTATAATACTTGAAATATATCACCAGAGCCCACCAATATTGCAGTGTGTTAATACTTGATATCATCCCAAACCTAGTGTATGTGATTGATTTATCACTGCAACAGTATTACTGCTACTGTCTTTGTGCTGAGCTATTTAGATGGTTTGTCATGATGGCTCCATTGTGATGTTATTACTGTGTAACTGATGTGTGATAGCCATTAAGCCTCTGCCATTACCATGTATTACCAGCATTATCAGCATGTTATAACAGTGTTATTGCACTGCTATGCAGACAGTGGAAACGCTGCTGAATGTGACCCTGAATGTGACCCTGAATACTGTGACGGAGGGTAAGGACAGAGACAAGCTGAGAGATACCATGCTGGAGGTCACAGAGAAGCTGGCGTCAGCGCTGGTGAAGCCCACACAAAACCAGAGCTTTGCCAGCGTCACTACCAAACAAATAGGTTTGCACCCTCCGATAACCGTTTAGCACAGTCCTTTGTGAAAGAAATATGCTGTGACTGTGTCTGTTATGATTAAAAGCCCTTAAGTTGGTTTAAGAAGAAATGCTTCAACAATTTAGTCTATGCTAAGGGCTAACGGTAGGCCAGCATATACAGTGGTTTGACTGGACAAATTTGTTTAAAGTCCCTTTAAAGGATGTGTCATAAATCTGTGTTTTGTGTCCTAAAACTTTTAGGAGCAGAGTTTTTGCAAACATCAGTGCAGATTGCTGAACACCAGATCATTGGGGACTGCCTGTAATATAGTACTGTAAATTGTTCAACATAAGCAAATAATTTACAATAAAGGCATTTACTGTAAGAGTTTTTTCCATCTTTTCTATAAGAGGTTCAAACGTTTGCCATCGGGCCAGAAGCCAAACTGACAGACACACCTCAGCTGAAATCGAGAAACAACCTTTTGGAAATTGATCTACTCGGCATTGCTAAGAACAACAATGGTGAGTCCACAATCCACACCTCAGCCAATCACACAGTGTTCTGTTCATTACTTGGTCTTTTTGGATCTTTTTATTACATTTTTATCTGATATTTTAACATCACAATCTGCAGTGCATGTAATTGATATTCTGAAGTTTAGGGCATTTTTTTCACCCTTGTGTATGTAACATTTTAGCTTGACAAAAACTCATTTTGTTGGGTGGTTTTCACACATAACTACAAATCTCTAAACAAGACACAGCATTATAACTTCAGCTGATGATGTATGTAGGTTATGTTCCTTAGAAGTTCTGAAGGAAAGTCTACATTTGAATGAAGGGTCTGTGTTCTAAGTTTCTGATTTCTGTTGGTTCTGTTGGTTTGTTCTGCAGGATCTGGAGCGGTGGTCTTCATAGCCTATGCCAACATGGAGGATGTGCTGAAGGCTGAACTCTTCCATACGGAGACAAAGACCAACAAGACTATGATGTCCAATGTAGTCTCCGCCTCCCTCCCAAACACCAAAATCCCAACATTGCCCAAACCGGTCAATTTTACCCTGAGACACCTCAATGTGAGTCCTTGCTCCATCCATACCCCTCACTAATACCTTTAACAAAGTTTCCATTGTAATGACATTGATTTGGTGTGGCTGTGAACTTATATGTTGAGCCTCCCTCCCTTTCTCAGCAGGTGGACCCTGAGGGTAACCTCACCTGTGTGTACTGGAATCAGAGCAGGTGGATTGTGGATGGCTGTGAGCTCACAGAGACCAATTCCAATCACACCGTGTGCACCTGCAACCACCTGTCCACCTTTGCCCTCATCATGCAGATGAAAAACCTGACAGAAAACAGAAAATCTGGGGTGAGGAGGGAAGGGAGATGACCAAACCAATCAGATAAATGACAAACAGGTGTATTAGGTGGGCCCCATCCAAGATGATCAAAACACAGCACTAACTCACATGCTTCTCTAGCTCAATGTAAAACTGGGTACCCATTGACTCCTAATTAGTTGAGATTAATTAAACTTGAGTAGTTAGTTGAGTAAAATTAAATTTGATATGAGCTCACAATAAAGAAACTTCCAGAGTGCTATAAAGCAAGTATATTTTATATGAACATTTAAGATCATAGTAAACCATATTCCAGACTGTGGGATATCCTAAAAGACCATCTTATAGTTACATATTCTAAAACAGTGTTTCCCAATCCTACTACTGGAGGCACAATGTCCTGCATATCTTCTGTCTATCCTTGCTGCTTGATTATATCAGGTGTGCTCAGCTAATCAAAAGTGTCACTGATGAGTTCAGTCAGGTAGGTAAAGCAAGGACGGATAGAAGACATGCAGGACAGCAGGCCTCCAGGGGCAGGATTGGGAAACACTGTTCTAAGATGAATCTGTATTTGAATATCATAGATTGAATCTATACTATTGGCCAATAGAACTGAGAGGAGGAAACTCAGCTGCAACAGATGCATACAGTGTCAGAAGTTATTAACAGCTGAAGCAGAAGCAAGCAGTAAAGGATCCATGGTAGCAAAGAGCTTTAGCGTTCTGAGAATCCACGGCTGTCCATCATGTCCATTTTGCTTTAGAGGTTAGAGAGAAGTAAACGCTGATTATGTGCTGTTTGAAGGAGTTGGTTGTGACTTGAATGGTGGTTTGATCTGAAACCACTAAACTGTTTTACTGCACTGGGCTGGAACGAGAGTTAAATATTCAGAGTATTACATGGAAAAAGATGGTAGATCTGGACATTTTGGAATAAAACATATTCCGTCAGTAAGAACCCAAAGATGAAGCCCTACTCTTGGTGAACCATTTAACAGGAGAAGAAAGTCAAGTGTTCAGACCATGGTTCAACTGGTGTTACTGAAACGCAGGAGCTGCCATGCTTTTTATTATTATTTCTGTGGATTTCTGTTTTGATTGACTTTTCTAGGACAACATCATCTTGAATTGGATCAACACTATTGCAGTGTCAGTGGGGCTGCTGTTTCTGGCCCTGGCCATCCTGACCTTCATCCTCTTTCGCTGGAACCCTAAAGTCAGCAACACAGCACGCCTGAACCTCTCCATCTGCCTCTTCCTGGCCCACCTGCTCTTCCTGCTGGTGCAGAGTTTCCTCTCTCACATCCACCCGCACAAGGTTCTCCACCCACAGCTCCCAACCTTTACCTCATATCAGAGACTTCATCACTCTGTATAATCTCAGTGTCAGCTATCTCCTCAGTTCTTTACTCTCATCATGACAACAGCTATCCATACAAATATGGAGATTGACAGACAGTTTCTTTGGCTTCACTGGTCTGTCTGTGGCCTGTCCTAGCCTGACTGGACAGATGCATCTGGGCAGACAGGTTATGTAATCATCTCCATCATAAATTGGAGTTCATGTGAAGTGGGCAGGGTTTGCATTATATAACACAGAGGAGGTGGTCCTCCGCTTGCGTTCCCACCCACCTGGTTATGGTTCATTCATACAGTAACTATGGAACATTGTAGATTATTCAATATGTCTTACTGAAATATTGGTTTTGGATGACTTCAGGAAAGTCTGTCAACAAGTGGAATGATGGGCAATCCTGTAGCACAGAGACCCATTTGCTCCAAAGGTGCTTATAATTGCAATTTACAATTGCTTTGGTAACAGAAAATGTTACAATATAACTGAAATATAACTACACAAGGTATCGAGTTTGACAAGTTCCCTTTTAGTATTTTGTGTACAAACATTAACATTAGTGTTGCCATTTATCATGGTTTACCTCTTTGTATTCGTTTACAACAGCAAATGTAACATCTACTTGCTGCATGAATAATTCAGCACTGTTGTTGTTATCTTGTATCCTTTGTTGTTAATTCAAGTTATACATAGAATGTAGAATTGAAATCAAATGTTGAACGGGCTTATTTATTAATATCAAAGGTTACTTTACAGACACTTTAACTGGAATCTAGTGGTTAAACTATTTAAATTATTTAAAGTGTGGTATAATCCATAATATATCACAACACTGTATTTTATATCTCATCAGAAATCAATCAAAAGGAAATAGTTTGAACTGTCAACATTTACCACTTAGACAACTTTCCTCACAGTTAATTGCCAGTATTTGTTTGTTTTCCATCACAAATACTTTGGTGAGTTCATTGATTACTAAAATGAGTAAAAGTGAAGAAAGGATTTGTATTGTTAAAATTAGCACTTGCATTTATTTTTAAATAAATGTTGCAGACAACCATTGATTGAATGTAAGAGCAGGGTTTATAGCATTATATTATAACTTTGCATCAATGATGATGGTAATAACGGTGATGGCATCAGTGATGATGGTGGTAATGATGATGTGTCCCTCCTCAGCAGGTGTGTGCAGTGATCGCGGGCGTGCTGCACTTCCTCTTCCTGTCCAGCTTTGTGTGGATGTTCCTGGAGGCTCTGCAGCTCTTCCTGTTGGTGCGCAACCTGAGAGAGGTCAGGATTATACAGAGGGAGGGAATTCACTGGGGCTTCCTGCTGCTGATTGGCTATGGCATCCCCTGCCTGGTGGTGGGTGTGTCTGCAGGAGTGGTTCCCAATGGATACGGCAGCAAAGAGTAAGTGCAGACAGGGGAGGGACTAAGGGGATGGGGCGGGGCATGTACAGGGTGACATACTATTGTTCTGTAATATGAGAAGACTGTGCCCAGCAGATTTTCTTGCTTCAGTAGTATTATTGATAATTGCAGAGCAGAGAGGTGAGATTATCTGGTTCAAAAGCCATTGATTAAAATACTCCTGGGTAATGGAAATCTAGCAGCATTATGGGCAGCTATGAGATTTATGTAGACGTTGTTCTGGATCAGCCTGGAACTGTTCTTCCCTGGTGTCATGGTGCTGGACTTGACTCCATACTGGACTGGATTGGATTGATTTGTGTGCTTGTGTTTCCTTTGTCTTCTTCCTGTAATTCTGAGTCTGGTTGATCGTAGGTGCTGGCTGAAGACTGATAAGGGCTTCAGGTGGAGTTTTCTGGGGCCAGTGTGTTTTATCCTTGCAGTACGTACTTGAGTAATCTGTTTGATTTCTGTTTCCAGTTAAAGTCTGACTCTCTTCTAATGAAAATATACCATTATCTGACATGTACAGGTGAATGTCATACTCTTTATTACCATCATTGGACACCTGTGGTTTGCTGTGGCTGGCCGGGATAAGGAAATCTCACAACTGAAAGACACCAGGTAGGAGAAAACAGGTAGAGGAATGAGAGGATGAGTGTGGGTTAGAGAATTTAGCTAGGTGATAACAGATAGATCAAAAACAGTTGCAAGAAACAGTAAAGGAACAAAAGGACAAATACAGGTGTTAGAGAATGACACAGGTATAAGACACCTCTGCTGCAGACCCATCTCTCTCTCTCTCTCTCTCTCTCTGTGTCTCTCTGAAGGATGATGGTGGTAAAAATACTATTCCAGTTCATCATCCTTGGTTGCCCCTGGATATTCGGCTTCTTTGCGAATAAACACGTGATGCTGAAGTATCTCTTCCTGCTTCTAGCCTCCCAGCAGGGCACATTCATCTTCCTGGTGCACTGCGCCCTCAGAAAAGAGGTGAACACCCACCAGTTCTACCCACCTGTGTCCCTTTTCCCCACTCACTGTCCTGGTACCAGTCTGCCTTACCTGCCTTCCTACCTTATCTTCTGTTGCTTCTTCTCACCTCTATGTCTCATGTTACTTGCCTGTGTCTCTTCCTCTGTGTCATTTATTATTTTACCACTCTTCTAACCAATAACCCATCTCACTTACAAATCTGCATCCTCCCCATTTGGTCTCACCTCTGTCTCTAATCTGTACATCCTATCTCCTCTGTCTCACCTGCATCTCACCCCCATCTCATTTATCTTCTCAGACTCACCTGTCACACCTGTACCTGTTCTCTATTGCACCTTTACTTCCTCCTATGTATGTTGCAGGTTCAGGAATGGTACAGGAAGTGGTGGAAGATCCTTTGCAGCTCCAGTGATGCCTCTGACGCCTCTAACTCCAAGACATTCACAACTGTCTCGAGCGTCACAGTGAGTGAAAGCTGACAGAAGCCTGCTGGACTCCTCAGTGTACCTAAATTCAGGGTTAAAAAACACCACAAACTGAAACATCCTGAAATGATTCTCAGTAGAGACAGCATGGCCACCTGCACATGCTTTGGCTACATATGGGGTTACATAAGATTCATATTCATATTCATAATCATGTTGAGAGTTGTTGACTCCCCAGTTTAATATTCCAAAAACCCACTCACTTCCATTTAGTTCACTGCAGGAGGGTGAAATGAAAGGGCAGTGAGCTCTCTGCAGCCAAGATGGCTGCACCCACTTAATTTTCATTGCTACATAATTGTGATGCAAGAAACATTGGTTTGGCCATTTAGTGTTATTAGTTATCATTTTTCATTGGCTATCAGCAGTCCCTCAATGCATGTGAAACCTTGCAAGCATCAGCAGGAAAGACTGATATCCACTCAAGAGTATGAGGAACTCGGAGGAGCAAAACTCATTCCTGTTTTCATCACCTGACACACCACACAAGCTTAGAGGTTAAATCTGAGAAAAAAACATGAACATTCTTGTGTTCGACATTTGGCACCACATCAAGGATATACTGAAAGCCTTTACTATGTTGGTAATTAGCACATATTAAAGCCATAGATCTTTATCAAGGAGAAGTATCAGGGGACTATACCACAGATCCTAATAGCGCTTTAAGTTCATTTGTCCTGCTAATGATCGTCTCTTTCTTTTGTCTTGCAGAAGGAAGAATCCATGCTTTAAGGAGCTGGATTTGAGAAGCCATCTGACTTTGTGCCTTTTCTCATGAGCCTATCCCAATATGAATTTTGAAACAAGAATACCTTTTTCTTTAAAGAATTTACACTGAAAATATTTCTACTAATGTGAATTTAGAATGCACTTTGAAAGTTCATCTGCTTGTTGTTTCTGTGTTGAATAAACTAATAAGTTGAATTGGTATTATATTTCTCTTTCAACATAAAGATACAAAGCATAAAAAGCCCTTTAATGTTGCAGTTTATTTAATGCAATGATAATAACTCATTAATTCTGTGTATCAGTATGTATTGAGAGGGTTTATATTACATGTGGTAGGGCAGCAGTGTAGCATAGCGATAAGGAGCAGGGATCAGAACCAAAAGGTTGCTGGTTCGAGTCTCTGCTAGGGCAGTACTGATGAACCTTTGATCAAGGTACTTAACCCACAATTGCTTCAGCTAATATCCTGTATAAATGGAAAAACTGTAACCTATGTAAATTGCTCAGGATAACAGCATCTGTGACATGACAAGAATGTAATTTAATGTAACATAGCGTCATTGTCTAATCAGTGATTATTGATGACAGACAGATCCTGACCAAGAACTGGCTCAGTGACCACACCCCAGGAATTGAAACAGTTGGATGCAACAGTCATGCATACCAAAAGAAGGCTATGTGGTCACTGTGAGACAGGGAGGTAGAAAAAGAGATGTACTTCTCCTACACTGTAATAACTTGCAAACAATTACAGACAAATATGATGAAGAAAAATACATATCAGTACACACAGCAGCATGGTATGTATCAAAGTGCCACAGCCTGTATGTGTGTGTTTCTGTATGTGTGTGTTTCTGTGTGTGTGTGTTTCTGTATGTGTGTGTTTCTGTATGTGTGTGTTTCTGTATGTGTGTCTGTATTTTATTTTTTTGGTTGTCATTTTGTTTGTATATTTACTTTCCATTACTGTCCATCTGTGTGGTTATGCAAATAAAGCTTGTTTGAATTGAATTGCTTAGAGTGGAAGCAGTCTGAGCTTTCTGTGCAGTCAGGGTCAGCTGATGGCAAAGCCCAGCCGTGAGCGTGTCTTGGATTGAGCACCTTCCCTGGGGGAGGGCAGTGTAGCATTGTGGTGAGGAGCAGGGCTTGTAACCAAAAGGTTGCTGGTTCGATCCCCCTGCTGGGACACTGCTGCTGTATCATTGGGCAAGGTACTTAACCCACAGTAGCCTCAATGCATATCCAGCTGTATGAATGGATAATGAAAAAAAAACCTTATCCAATGTAAGTCGTTCTGGATAAGAGCGTCTGCTAAATGCCAATACTGTAATGTAATGTACTCTTCACTGTGGTTCACTGTGAGCTGCATGTCAGCTTATTGGAGGATCACATTTAACTCGCCTCAGCTCTCTCGCATGAGTGTAGAGGTTGTTGCAGTGAGACAAACCTCATGGACAACTGGCGATTCCAAAACAGAGTAACAGAGTCCAAGAACCAGGGCTTATAACTGAGAGGTTGCTGGCTTGATTCCCTACTGGGGTACTGCTGCTGTACCCTTGGGCAAGGTACTTAACCCAGAACTGCCTCTGTAAATATCCAGGGGAACAAATGGATAGGATGTAAAAAATTATCAATGTGGGCATACGACATTACCTATGTAAGTTGCTCTGGAAAAGACTGTTAGCTAAATGATAATAACATAATGTAATGTAAAACAGAGGTGCGTCAAGGTGAATTTTTCATTACACTCTATACACCAGTGAAACTGATAATTCTGCAGGCTCTGAACCTCTGAAAGTCATGCAAGGTACGACCTTGACATGACATGAACGGAAAAAACACTGCTAACAGTTTTAGGTCACAAAACACAGATTTATGAAACATCCTTTAAAGGAACTCAGACCGAATTTTATGGAAGCTGTGGTAACTTAACTGTCAATGCATGACATGATCAGAAAAAAAAGTTGGATTGGTCATAAAACTTGCCTCAGGCATTATCACTGTTTGTAGCACTACCAGACCAATAAAATATAATACTTTTTTGGCTAGGCTGGTTTGGTGTCGTTAGCCATGGGGAGGCACAACTAAGATATCACTGCTAACGGTTTAGCTGGCTACAGTGCAATGCAAAGTACGTTAGCTGTATATAACTTATGCTCTGCTCATATAATTTTCACGTAACTTGGAACTCACATAAACATTTACACACCTTGTTTTCCTGGCTCAGCATAACAGGATGTTTGTGCTTCAGCTTCAATCCCTTTACTGGTAAAAAATCTGCGTATATCCATTTTTTCCTCACACTGACTGTGTGAGCTAGCATTTGGCGCAGTAACCCCATCAACTGAAGAAATGACAGAGACCTGTCAGCAAATAAGAGACAAGTATTTTACTGTAAACGCTCTCTGATTGGTCTTGCCTCTGTTCATTGAAGATAAAATACAACACTCCATTCACTGAAGATACAAAATTACAACACTGCCGTCTTCTTTTACTGACGTTCAGTTACATAGTGACAAACCGCTCAAAGTGGAGAATTATTTGGGGCTAAAGAAAAAATCTTCGGGGCTACAGTCCCGTATGCCCAGGCCAGGTGATGCCTTTGTTCTGTACTTTCTCATTAACAGGGGACCCTGTTCCATCAAGATTCTCAAATCCTGCCCCTCCCCGGTAGGAGGCACTATTGTTGTAATTTGCAATATATGTGGAAGACAATATGGCAATACTGCACTGAAATGTTTCTCAGGCCTGACATACACCAGCAGGGTGTCAGCTAAAGTGAATTAAACACAGTGAACAGGGCACAGCTGCTTCACACATCACTTTACACTTTATCATCATGGAATGAAAGGGGGGGAGTGGGGATGGACAGAGAAGGGACAGAGGAAGGATGTGTGCACTGCAACATGGCTGCCACTCTCTGTGCAGCGCTACACAGCACACAAGATACACACAGCACAGTGAAAACGGCAGGAGATACTGAACTCACTGTGGCTGGAAGCACCAGTGAGCTGCTGTTGTCTAGTAGATTATCCAGAGAGTCCAGCTGGCACCACACCTGGAACAGACAACCAATCAGAGCCGATCATTTAGGGAATGACTTCTAAATCTCACTTCTTGCGGACATAACAGTCAAAACTTGAAAAACAATTGCCAGTGGCTACTTCTGAATTAAAAACACTGTTGTCTCAAAATAAATACAAACTACAAGTTTTTGACATTTATAACTGAATAAAAGGAAAAGAAATGCAGAAATTAGTCTATTATACTGATCTAGCAGCATTGATAAGATGAAAACATTATGTTCTTTACTTTTTATTTCATAAGAGGTTTCACTATGCAGTCTGTGAAGAAGAAATTACAATGAATAGCTCTTTATCTGACAAACAGCAAAATACATACGTTAAAGAAGGTTGAAAATTTCCAGGGCCTGATCTAACACATGTGCAAGTCAGAGAAAAGCTGGAGTATCACTGCACTGTCTACTGTTATAGGAAGGGTCTCAACTCATAGCCTGCCTGAGGCCACCATGCCCTCCCCTGCCCACCATGCTGGCCCCAGACTGAAACAGAGGCAATGAACTGATGCCTTACCTGAGCAGACAACCCCAACATCATAACTCTCAGTGCATGGGCTTCGATCCAAACAATACATTTGGTCCTCACTGCATGAGCAGTAAACATAGTGCATCCAGATGCTCCCATTCCCCTGTCCAAAGTGGGTGTCACCTGGAGCAGACAGAGCACTCCCACAGCCCAGCTGTCTGCAGACCACTGCAGTAACATTCATATCCCAGCCATGATCACAAACTGTTCCCCACTGGCCATCACACACTTCAGACATCAAGAAGCAAAAACACATAAAATGTTTCACTTTGTCTCAGTGTGAATGCAGACGACAACACAATTCAACCAATATTGCCACATCAAACAAGCTCATAGGTTATGTGTAAACTGAAACCTCCATGTTGGTTTTTACCTCAAAAGGAAAAAAAAAACAACCAAACTTAATCGCACAAAAACAGACACACAGGGAGACAGACAATCAGAGACAGAGAAGAAGAAGAAGAAGAATATAAAAAAAAACACTGCTTCACTGCCAGACCCTCTGGGCAATACAATGTCAATACTGCACTGCACTCAGTGAGGCAGTGACCCAGGGACTCCAGCAGGGGGCGCAGTGTGTATGTGAGTGAGGGAGAGCAGAGACAGAGAGGAGGGAGGGAGCTGGGAGAGGGGGAGGAGGAAGAGGAAGAGGGCGGGGCCATGTCTCTCCACACACAGCTGCTGACACTCTGAGCTGCAGACTGATGTAAAGACTGAACAGAGGAGGAAAGAACAAACTGAGACAGAGAGAGAGAGAGAGAAGGAGAAATACTCTGTAAGGGAAAGGACTGGAGGCACTAGGAATAACTGGGAGTAACTGGGAGCCAGAGCTCAGCATGAGGAACCTCCTTATTGTCATCTTCTGTCTAACATGTGAGTCAAGTTTTTCTTGACTGCAACACGTTTCACTCCTTCTTGTGACTGAGAACTAAATTTAAATATATGCACTGAATATTTTGCTTGACATTGTATTATCAAATAATGTTACACTCAAATGAATTTGTATAAAAATGTAAAAAAATGACCACACTGACAAATAGTCACTGAACACTGTGTTACTAAATAATGTGACAGCAACAATGCCCAAGCATTCAAAAGGATTTGATGACACCATTATACCTAAGGCCATAACATTATGCTGAAAAGCTTCAAAATTATTCATATGCTTGCTATTAAAGATTCATATAATACCTATAAGTCCTCACATGTTCCTCACACATCTATACAACTGCAAATATCCAAACACTCAGCTGGCCACAGATCCATTAGAAGACCTTAGGGTGTTGAGAGAAGTTTGTTTATGTAACTTAAAAACTCAACACAATATCCAGCATCAAGCAATAATTATCTTTTTATATGGGAGAATGTTATATCCACATATGTATGTATGTGTATACATACATACGAAATATATGTGTAGCAAAGTGATTTAATATTCTCCTTGTTTGATTGGCAGCTCTTTGCTGTGTGAACTCCATCACAGTGACTGGATATGAGGGAGGAACAGCCAGCATCAGGTGTGATTATCCACAGGGCCGTGAAGACATCAGGAAATACTTCTGCAAACGTGACAGCCTTTTGAAATGTACAGATCTAATTAGAACTGAAAAACAGAACACTTGGGTGCAAGATGGGAGATTCTCCATGTATGATGACACCATAAGGAGATACTTCACTGTCAAAATCAGGAAATTGATGCAAGAGGATGCTGGGATACACTGGTGTGGAGTTGGTACATCTATGACTCCTGACTATTACCACGAAGTACAGCTGAAAGTGGAGAAAGGTAAGGGTCTAATTGCTTTTCTTGATAATCAGTTTGTGCAGTTTGAAAGAGAGTTATAACTCATGCAGTGAGTTTCTTGTAGCGTGCAGGTGTTTATGTTAGCACTAGTTACCACAGCCCTGTGTGATGGACTGAGGCATCTGCAGCTCTGTTCAGTATGTTCCTTCTTTCCTGCAGCTTTATTGGATGCACTTTGCACTCTTACTTTGTAAACCATTCTGCATAATGGCATAAATTACTGAGTTTAAATTGACATAAATATTTCTATAGCTCACAGTCCCTAGTTTAACCAGCCACTGAGACTGAGTAGTATTGAAACATACATTGTAAAATATGAAGTGTAAAATATGAAGTGTTTTACGCTGTAAAATGTTGTACTTTAAAATTATTTTTATGTTTAATTAAATATATGTTATATTTTATATTATTTTCCCGTGAATGCTGTATGTCTAGGTAGCACAGCTTAAAGTAATAGCTTCTGCAAGTTATGCATAATGCCAGTAACATTAGAGTAGCAGGTAGCAGAGCACTTTCATTAGAGGTCATTAGAGTTGGCTGTGCAATGAGGACAGGAGCTTGGAATTCACTCGCGGAGTTGCTGGCCTCTTTCATGTTCACGACACATGCAGAGTTCTGCTGAATTTAGGTGATGTAAATGGTAACATCTATGCTGTTTTGATTAAAACTGTATGGTAGTAACAAGCGCGGCAGATAATCAATGTCTGCTATGTTCAAGTGTAAAGCATGTTTAAATGAAAGCAATATCTAACATCGCGTGGAAGGGTGACGTGATTATACATCCAGCTTATGCAACAATTTTAAAATAAAATGTTTTTATACATCAGTACTGTGATCTGAAAGCGCAAAAACCTCAGCAGTGATAAACAGTGAGAATCAGTATAAAACAGGGTTTCTGCTAGGATTTTTTCTTGCCGGTCCAGTGTCCGGAAAATATTTATTTTACCGGAGAAATCTGAAACCTTCCGGTCACATTTCAATAACAGTGTCAGTACTCCGGCCCCCTAGCTGTTGTTTTTTGTGTTTTCCCCTTCTGTCATTGTTGTCCATGTGCTTTTGTTTATTGTTTTCCTTATGTTCCAGCCCCGGCCCCGATCCCCACCCGGTCCCCGCCTGCCTGATTACCCGATCACCTCCACCTGCCAGCCTGCTCACCTGCTTCCCATCATCTCGTCAGCTCAGCCCTATAACTACCCTGCTTGTCTCTGTCTCCTTACTAGTTCATTGCACTGTGTTTGTGCCTGTTTCGTCCTGCCGGTTCTTGCCAGTTTGATCGCCTGTTTTTCGACCCTGCCTGTTGCCTCAACCTTGTTTCTGCCCACCGCCTTGCCCCGATTGCCTGATTGCCTGCCTGCCTGGTCTCTACCCTGCCTGTTCTTGATTCACGATTCTGTCTAACGATTTCAATAAAGCTGCTTGGAACCTGAAGCTCTCGTGGTCTCGTGGATAAATACAGCATTTGAGGATCTCTGTGTTAGTGGACCTGCACAGGTGTGTGCTTTTGATGACAGGTATTTCCATTACGTTCACAAACCTCAGATGCTGAAGGATCATGTGGATGAGACTTACGATCTACAAATACAGTTTACAGACACACACATTGCTTTCATTTCATGGATTAACAAAAGTTCGAAGTCATTAGAAAAATAGCACTTTCTTTGGGGAGTCAAAGCTTTTGAAAATGCGATGTATGGAGCTGATACATGGAAGCTCATTGATCTCTTGTTGAGAATGACCTCTCTCTGTGGATTCTGACCAGCACAGTGTTTCACAGCAAAGTGTTTTGAAACCATGAAGTTTTTTTTTTTTTTACATTCATATACTTGTGTGATTGACAGCCCCACATTCTGTGGACTCCATCACTGGATATGAGGGAACTGAAGTCACCATCAGGTGTAATTATGCATTGAATCATAAAGACAGCAAACACTTCTGCAATGACATTAGTTTGAGTTGTAAGAATCTAATCAGAACTGGGAAACAATGCTTGTCACTGTGTGAAGAAATGAGTGTTTGCACAGATAACTACTGCTGGGCTGTAGATGCACTGTGATTGCATCTAGAGGCTGCAATCAGATTTTATTTATTATACTGTTGCTAATGTCACTCTCTCTACCTCTTTCACCCACAATCTCTCGCTCTTTCTCCCCCTTTTCCCCAAACTATCTGTCTTCCTTTTTTGCTGTCTTTCCCCAAAATCTCAACCCACAATCCCTTCAGTAGTCCTTCAGATGTCTCCACCCCCACATTGGATTAGTAATGCTGTCCCTGACCCCCTGGACCCCCAAAAACCCCCAAACACCCCCACCTGCTGCAGAAAGGAACACAGTAACATATAGTTTCAATGATGAGAAGGCCTGGGTCTGGACCTGTTGCTGGATTACAATGCCACAAGAACAAATGCAGTGACCAGTCACAACCAGTATATAGAAAAAAACTTTTACAGTGCATCTTAGCTGCTATCAATGTTAAAAGAAAGCAGAAATATTACATGAGCTCTGAGGAAGTTCTGCATTCTGAGTGACAAGGAAACATGCACTCTCATACATAGAAAACAGACACACCCCTTCAACAGATAGAGATAATGATAACAGGGGTTGGGTTTGGGCCTGTCGCTGGGTTACAATGTCATAAGAATAAATGCAATAACCAATTACAATCATTATTTAAAAAATCATCATTATAACATAATGAGCTTGCGTAATATTTCTGCTCTATTTCCATATATATGTACTCTTAAAGTTCTGTGCTCCAAGCCACAAAGAAACATCACTCTCTCATTCAAAGGGAAAGGAGAAGTGTCTCAGCACTCAGGAAGTGGGGTTTTATGATCTACGGGTACATTTTTCTAACTGCCATCAACTGTCAGTCCTGCACCACAGTCTCATCTGTATCCTCTTTTCAGGTTTATTTTCATCAGAACATCTCTCTCTCTTCTCCCCTCATCTCCTCTTCCTCACTCTGATAGCTCTGCAGCTCCTCTTCCTCCTGAGGAAGATGCTGCTCATACAGAATCAGCTACCAGATACTCCTCTGACTCCAGACAGTGACACAGCACTAATGCTGCTTTACAGTGTCTGAGACCACAGGCTAAATGTCCAATCAGGGGCCTCCTCCTCTATTAAAACAATCTGTGAGGGGCTGGGGGTATGCTCCTCCTACATCATTTTTTAAGCAAAATTAAGTTGTCTATTTTATGGGAACTGTAGTGAAGTGAGAGAGCAGTCACCCCACCCGAGGTTCATACTTTTACCCAGTGTGCTTGACAGCTGTTATGTGAGAACTACATGTTGCGGTCAAAGTTGCAGTTTGGTACCCCGTAGACCCGGGTTCAAGGCCGGGTGGGGGTGACTAATCTCTACCTTCGCTAGAAATGGTGTGAGCAGTGTGATGGCTGGCTGTGAGGCCATCGGAGGCGTACCCGGTGTGTGAGCCGTATGAGGGGACCCCCAGGTTAGGTTGACCCCGGTGTGAGGGACCCCAGAGATGGATGAAGCATGAGTGAGTGGGGCACCCTGGGATGGGAGAAGTACGGTGGGGGAATGCATGAGGGATGCCATGGTGCGTGAAGTGCATGGGCGTGCTTCCCGAAGGGGAAGGCAGTGTGACGGAGTGCCGTCACTACGATTGAGTAGGCGCTCTGACTGCCATACCAACGAGCCTGGCTCTTTGGCGTTGCGGTCAAGTTGCACGTTTGGTACCCCGTAGATCTGGGTTTGAGGCTGGGTGGGGTGACTGCTCTCGCCCTTTGCTACAGGAACATTAAAAAAAATGCATATCTTACATACTGTTCAACCGGGTGAATGGTAGCATGATGAAAAACGTTTCTTTCATAGTGAAATAGAACATCAAAATCCAGTGGAAATAAGAGCTTAATATCAATATAGAGGTTGTTGGAAATGAGGGATCAGAGTTCTGCATTCTGACACACAGAAACATCACATTTACACTCAGAAAAACACAGGACAGAATTCAGGGCAGAACTTGTAGTAACTGTATATAGTTCTCATATAACAGCTGCCAAACACACTGGGTAAAAGCATGAACCTCTGGGCACACTGCAGCTGGTGGAGGGAAATTACACCTTCAGAAAGAGGGGCGGAGCTTAATGTACAGTCTAAGAGGGTCATATTAAGTGAGAATGATTTTTGTTCATTAAACTTTCTGTCTGAAAGTGATACGTACAGTAAGAGTCTGGTAGTTGACAGTTAAACTGTAGAGCTTCATAGTTTACATGAGTGTCAGTGGTGTAGAGTGAACTCATTATATTATATTACATTACAGTACATTCATACAGCAGACGCTCTCATCCGGAGTGATTTCCAGCACAAGAGAACAGAAGTGCATCCATCCAGATTAAATGAGCAAAAATGTCAGACCAGGCTAACAACGCTCCCAGAAAAGTTAACGTGCTACCCTGAAACTAGACAGCCTACGATATTAAGGAAAGTCAAGTACATACATTAACATACATCACACAGTCACTAGATCACATTATCCATACCACATTGTGATACTACAAGTAAAATAAGCAGCAAGCAATTCTCAGTTTAAAGCAATTCTCAGTTTAAATCTCATTATTGCACCAAAGATGAAATGCTGACCCCTTTTGGTGAAGGTTGAGGAGAGAACAGCTTGTGAGTTGTGAGAGCAGAAGAAAAAAAAAATCAGCAAAGGGCTGCAGCCCAAAAGCCTGTTTAAACTGTGCCAAAATCTTTAAGGACAGATAGAGTGCAGCACTGCTTCTTAAACCTGTCTGTCCCTGACCAGACACCCTTTCACAGCCAGCAGTGTGAATATAGTCCTTTAAACACATACATTTACAATTAGTTACTTGGCAGAAATGCACATCCAGAGCTATTTACAAACGTGCATTCATAGCTGCACAGGTACTGAAACGTTAGTGTCGTCTTTGAAATGTAGAGCTTCTCCTTGCTGCTTTGTGCAGATGTGGATGAATGCAGGGAGAACCCTTCAATCTGCGGCTCAAACGCAACCTGCAGCAACACCGCTGGCAGCTTCACCTGCGGGTGTAAGGAGGGATTCATTCCCAGCCCGGGGCTCGAATGGAAGCTGGGAGTCACCACCTGTACAGGTGAGTGGGGAGGGGAAGCTGGGAACACCATGCAGGTCATAGGATTCTCTGAAGGCCCACATTAATGTGTCCTGCAAAGCTCAATCAGATATTTTGTTTCCTGAGCTGCAGAAATGCCTCCTTTTCATGGAGGAAAAGGCTTTTGCTATTTTCATCTGGCAAAAGGGCATCTGAATGAAGGTCCAAGAAGGCCCTCAATCATGATGCAGTTGATGGGAGGGCAAAAAAGGTCGAAGTTCTGTTTACACCACACAATTATGTCCATGCAAATGCACTGGATCAACATATGGTTTCAGAATTTCTGTTGAGGAAGAATGAATAGAATTTGTGAAAATGAAATAAAATGTGAAACAGATTCGCTTACCATGGCTTGCTCACTCACATGATAAAGCCATTTGGTACTGCTATGTTCATGCAGCTACACTAGTTTTCAGTGGCGGATGTAGAGCACTTGTGGTGGCTAAACTTAAAAATGCTGCTTCATGCATGCAAAAGATGAGTAACTTAATATGAGATAATTGCAGTCATCTACAGTTACATTTAGGCCATATCTGACCCAGAGATAATTTTTGACGTAATCATGGTGAAGGTTATGACTGGGGTTTTGATCTGAGGCCAGGTGTAAACGGCAGAAAGGAAGAGTGTGTTAGCACCTCAGGGGGGGCTTCCTGATTTTTCCCTTTCATGCAGTGAAAAGTAAATAAAATAAAAAAGTAAATATTGTCAGGCACGGACAAGGACTCAGCCGCAGACCACGGAGATTTTCCGTATGGTTTATTATAAACTGGCAGGCAGACTCGAAAACACGAAACAGGCAGGGTCGAAACCAGAGAGACAGTCCGAAGGGAAAATCCAGGATCAGGAACGGGAGCAGGCAGGGTCGGAAACCAGTCGGGCAGAATCTCAGGCAACAGGACAAGGCGGCAGGCAAGACACAGGTCGGGGCACAAGCGAAAGTCAAAAACACGAAAACAAGCAAGCAGAAATCAGACGCGGGAACGAGACAGGTAAACACACTGCAACAAACTAGCAATGAGACAGGAACAGGCAGGGCATTATAAAGGGCAGAGTAGATGAGGTGATGGGGAACAGGTGAGCTAGCAGGCAGGTGGCGGCTATGCAGTAACGAGGCAGGCGGGGACCGGGTGGGGAACGGGGCAGGGCTAGAACACAAGGAAAACAAAAGCACATGGACAGGGGAAGAACACAAACACACAGCAAGGGGGGCGGAGTACTGACAACCTCTCAAGCAATCTGACCAGCAATAAGTTTTCGAGTCTGCCTGCTGGTTTATAATAAACCATACGGAAAAATCTCCGTGGTTTGCAGCTGAGTCCTTGTCCGTGCCTGACAGAGGTAGCAGTGCAAATTGGCCATTAAGCTTAGTTATTGAAAAACCTAAATTTGAAGTGTGACACATTGATCACCACAAGATTTTTTTTTTATTATTATTATCAATAATGCATTCCTGTCTCCAGTCCTTCAGGGTGACTCTGCTTTAGATTGGTGTGGGGCTAATGTACATTCCTTACTTTTGATGTGATACTTTTGAGGAAGGCTTCCTCGTGTGGGTCTTAATGGAAGTGCAGTCCTGAGCTCCAGTTCCAGGTTTTACCAGATTACTCATGATCTGCATTCTCTGTCTCTGGACATACAGGTCTCTGTTTGAAATGAGTGTGTTATTTGTGTTCCAGGTGTGACAGAGGGCTTAAATACAGCAGAATGTGAGGTGAGAGCTTTTGTTCTGTGAGTGGGAGGTAGGGTTCGAGACAGCAGGGGGTTACAACGAGAGGAAGGATTGCATCCCTGTTCTTCATTCATTTGCTACCTAGTGTCTCCATAACACATTATTACATATATTATTTTTTCAAGCTATTTCCAGAGTTTTTTACTGTGACCCAGGTAACTTCCCCTACCCGAATTTATTTTTTGAATATGTAAACACTCCTTTGGCAAAAGGCACACCCATGGCTACACTCAGCACATTTTACAAAATTTTTCTTTTGGCTGTGTTTTACAAGTTTTGACTGTGACGCTGACTAGAAACGACCTTGAGGAATCTTTCCCTAAATGATTAGCTATGATTGGTTGTTTCTTCCAGGGTAAATCAGAGGAGTGGTGCCAGCTGGATTCTGTGGTTAATCTAGTAGAAAACAGCAGCTCACTGGTGCTTCCAGCCGCAGTGAGTTCAGTATCTCCTGCCGTTTTCACTGTGCTGTGTGTATTTTGTGTGCTGTGTAGCGCTGCACAGAGAGTGGCAGCCATGTTGCAGTGCACACATCCTTCCTCTGTCCCTTCTCTGTCCATCCCCACTCTCCCCCTTTCTTTCCATGATATATACAGACGGGTGACAAATTAAAGGAAAAACCAACATAAAGGGCCACATGTATCAACGGTGCGTACGCACTAAAATCGTGCTGAGCACTTTTCTACACATAAAACGGTATTTATGAAAAGATACTTCCTGGGTTAACGTGTACCTCTGCGCATGGTCTCGAGGTGGCGTACGCATAAAATTTGTAATTTGGCGACACCAAAAGGAACTAACGTTGATGCAAGTGTTATCGCGCCAGGTCCCAGCGCCAGGATGAAGTGACTGAGGGGGCAGTTAAACATGGCGAGGGGGCAAATCTTTTTATATAGTAAAACAGTAGATTATCATCCTGCTCTTGCCCATTTCTGCATTTTTTTCATCCGCGGGTGGCAATATAGTGGCATTTTAACTAGATGCGAACAATTCCCTACCTTACCTTTTCCATGTGTTTGTACGTCATTTTATGAAATAGGAATATTTGGGGCAGATTGCCATGTCACCACCTAAAATTGGTCTGGTGGTAGGTTTACTGAAATTCATTCATTTAACCATGCAATAGCTTCTGAAAGGCTAAATAACAAAAACACAAGACTACTGTTTCAGAATCAAATAATACAATTATTTCACAGCAGTGGTGAAGCCAATATTAAAAGAGAGGCCAAAAAATGAATAAACGCACACAGGACCAGTGTGTCCGCACCCGACGCCATGAGGGGGCAAGAGGGGGTTTAAGTTTAAGTTTAAGTTAGTTTAAGTTTTATGTACCCTGTAGAAAATTAGCACAAACAACAAAAATATTGGAAACGCTGGAACACTCGTTGGAATCGAGCTGCATGGCATGAGCAGAAAGACAGACAAAACAATCTGATTATCTTTGTTTTTTTACTTAATGACCCTGATACTGTTGGCTATTATTTTGTTGATTTTAGCAGTCATCTCTCAGTGGTTAGAATCGTTCATAAATTCTATTATTTTGCCTCTTGTAGACCTACGTTCCGAGTGCTCCGATTCCCTAAATGGTGCGAGGACACTCAGGTTTAAAATCTGACTACTTCTTTTTCTTCTCCTCCACCGTACGCACCTCTGGTGAAACTGCATTCATAGCAGTCACCACTTTGAGCTACTCCACATTTTTCTGTTGATTTGAAATGCCGCTAGTCTGGCCTCCAAAAAGGACATTTTTTCTCCTCTCCACCTCATCAACCATCACCTCTATCTCCGTGGCCGAATAATTTCTTTTCTTCTGCTAATTCGACGAATTAAAGGCGTGTCTCGGTCCATATAAGAACAATTGTGGGAGTGGACATTAAGCGCGTTCATGTGCACATAATCTCATGCTGATTTCTTTCACGCTGATTGATTTACGCTCAGATTTATGAAGACAATCAGGCGTACATGGTGTTTGATAACTCTGACGAAAAACCTCCGTACACAAATCGTGAGATTGTGCGTACGCATGGTTTTACGGCAAGTTGTACACAAAGATCAATACATATGGCCCAAAGTGTCTTGGTAAGGTGTTGGGCCACCACGAGCCGCCAGAACATCTTCATTGCGCCTGGACGTAGATTCTACATTTCTCTGGAACTCTACTGGAGGGATGGAACACCATTCTTCCAAAAATATTCCCTCATTTGGTGTTTTGATGATGGTGGTGGAGAGTGCTGTCTAACACGTCAGTCCAAAATCTCCCATAGGTGTTCAATTGGGTTGAGATCTGGTGACTGCAAAGGCCATAGCATATGATTTACATCTTTTTCATACTCATCAAACCATTCAGTGACCCCTCGTGCCCTATGGATGGGGGCATTGTCATCCTGGAAGAGACCACTCCCATCAGGATAGAAATGTTTCATCATAGGATAAAGGTGATCACTCAGAACAACTTTGTATTGATTTGCAGTGACCCTTCCCTCTAAGGGGACAAGTGGACCCAAACCATGCCAGCAAAATGCCCCCCACAGCATAACAGAGCCACCAGACCTCCTCACTGTAGGGTTCATGCATTCAGGCCTGTACCGTTCTCTTGGTGTACTCGAATATGGTAAAGGATGACTCATCTGACCATATCATTTTTTTCACATCTCTGTAGACCAGTGCCTATGGTTTTTGCACCACTGAACTCTCAAATGTGCATTCATCTTTGTAATGAGGGGTTTATGCACTGCAACCCTACTATAATCCCTCTCTATGTAATTGTCGACGGACTGTTCTTGCTGATACAGTCTGATCACGTCCTACATTGACATTCACAGTCACCTGAGGAAGAGTTGCTCTTCTGTTTTTCCTTACATATCACACTAGTGCACGAGCATCACGGTCATCGAATGTGCACTGTCGACCACAATTTCCGACGCTATTTACTGATGTCTTTCCCACAGATCTAAATGCAGATGTCACTTTAGTCACTGTTCCTACTGAAACGCTAGCCAGTTGAGCAGTCTTTGTTGCCATCTTGATCCAAAATCGAGATCAGCTGGGCCTGCTCAGCATTTTTATATATGCCACGGTGCATGGTTGGATGTTAATTGCTTAAATGTACCATACAGTACACCTGTGTGGAAGCATCTGCATTCGTTATGTTTCTCCACTCATTTATTCAGGGTTTTCCTTTAATTTGTCACCCGTATGTATACATAACGTTTTCTTTACTGAAGACTTGGGAGCAAACAGACCAGGCTTGGAATTCACACACAAGGAGCAGCTCAAGACTGAGCAAATATGTGGGGAAATAATTAAATTGTATACAATTCAGTATCAATTACAGAAAACAAAACCTAGAAAGCTGAGACAACCCCAGGTCCAAAGGATCTCTACAGTGGGCAAATTAATCGCAAAGCTGAAATACACAGCTAACCAAAGTTACAACAAAAATCATTTTTTGTGCATTTTATTTTAACATTAAAGTATGCCATATCCGTGAAAGCAAAAACTTACTTCCAGCGACTCTAAGAACCTTAATGAGGTTCTCTGGTGACTCTGGTGAAACTCTGGTGAAACTATCTGCATTAAAATAATTTTATTACCCTCATTCAGGCTGTCATTAAGTAACCATTTTTATTCGGTAAGACAGTTTGCATTCAATTTGCAAACTAAGCCATAACAATGGTGAATTATGCTTCCCTGTGAAGAGCAAGTCTAATAATCATGGTTAAATTTATGAACTAAGAACGCTGTGATAAAAGAAATTTGTGATAAATTATACAAATATATGATGTATATGTAACCTGCGTTGTGTAGAATACTCTGTCCCAACCTGGGTCTGCTTTCCGTCAGCACACAGGACTCACAGATGGAGGATGGTGTAGTTTATTTAACCGCATAAAGGGTCAGCAAATTATTACAATCAAAATGACTATTTTCTTACAGTTCCAATAAGATAAGATAGAACTTTATTGATCCCACAACGGGGAAATTCACATGTCACAGCAGCATTAAGCATTAACAGAGGTCGAAAGAGTGGCAAAGTGCAAAAGTGCAATAAGGTTAAAAATACAAAAACACAAAGGAACACAGAAGAAGAAACAAAGAAATATATATATATATATATATATATATATATATATATATATATATATATATATATATATATATATATATATAAAATCAAAACCAATAAAATAGTAAATAAATGTACATTAAGAATAAAAAAATACAGAGATATGCAAAAACTAGAGATGTGCAAAACCAAGTGTCTATTTACAGAGTGGTGGGGTTTTTTTTATTTACAGTCTGACCACAGTTGGGATGAATGACCTGCGGTAGCGCTGAAGGAGCTGCTCAGGGCCACCACAGACTCATGCAGGGGGTGGGAGGTGTTGTCCATGGTGGATGCCAGTTTGGATAGCATCCTCCTCTCACCCACCTCCTCCACAGAGTACAGTGGAGAGTCCAGGACAGAGCTTGCTCTCCTGATCAGCTTGTCCAGTCTCTTCCTGTCCCTGTCCATACAGCCCCCTCCCCAACAGACCACGGCGTAAAAGATGGCTGAGGCCACCACCGTGTCGTAGAAGGTCCTGAGGAGAGCCCTGCACACTCCGAAGGACCTCAGCCTCCTCAGCAGGTGGAGGCGGCTTTGACCCTTCTTGTACAGGGCATGAGTGTTGTCTCTCTAGTCCAGTTTGTAATAAATAAATAAAATTACTGGTATAAAAATATGAAGTGTATCAATAAAATATTCAAAAGAAACTCCAAAAAGGGCAATGTTTCATCATACAAATTACAAATCTACTCCATCCATTTTCAATAGTAAATAGTAAATAAAAAGTTACAACTTAGGTTAAATGGTCACAAAAATGAGATTTCTAGTGCAGTTTATGCATATTACTTATAGCGAATAACATACAGAACATGCTATCTGATGATAATATGATTTTAATAACTTTTATCGCGGATCCACTATCTGTGTGACCTATCTGCAGCAGTAATCTCTCTTCCTGCTGCGAATTACCCACAATGCATTTCCTACAGCACAGAACGAGTACAAAATAAAAGTCACTGAACCCACTAATGCAGGATTTAACATTTCATATGTGAACTGATTAACCCCTGTTACATATGTAATACTTGAAACATACCACCAGGGCCCACAAATATTTTAGATTAGATTAAATTCAACTTTATTGTGATTGTGCAGAGTACAGGTACAAAGCCAATGAAATGCAATAGTATCTAACCAGAAGTGCAAAAGAATAGTATTATTTACAGAAAGTGCGGTTAAGTTAAGGTTAAATATTGCAGTATATGATAATATACTGGATATCAGCCCAAACCTAGTGTATGTGATTGTTGTGTCACTGCAACAGTATTACTGCCACTGTCTTTTTGCTGTGTTATTTAGATGCTTTGTGACCATGGCTCAATTTTAATGTTATTACTGTGTAACTGATGTGTTACAGCCATTAATCCTTTGATAATACCATGCATTACCAGCATTATTAGCATGTTATAACAGTGTTGTACTGTCATACAGACAGTGGAAACGCTGCTGAACGTGACCCTGAATGCTGTGACGGAGGGTGAGGACAGAGAGAGGCTGAGAGATACCATGCTGGAGGTCACAGAGAAGCTGGCGTCAGCGTTGGTGAAGCCCACACAACACCAGAGCTTTGCCAGCGTCACTACCACACAAATAGGTTTGCACCCTCCGATAACCGTTTAGCACAGTCCTTTGTGAAAGAAAGAGTGTGTCTGTTGTGTTTAAAAGCTTAAGTTGGTTTAAGAATAAAAGCTTTAACAGTTTATTCTTTGCTCTTGGGGGTAATGGTAGGCCAGCATATACATTGGTTTGACTAGACAAATTTGTTTAAAGTCCCTTTAAAGGATATTGACAGGGCTCGGGCACGGACTCAGTCGCAGACCAACGAATGCCGGCAGATATTACAAGTCCGACTGGCAGGAATCGTAACCGTAAAAAACCAGGCAGGGGTCAAAAAACCAGAAAAACAGTCCGAAGGGCAAAATCCAGAAAACGGGTAACGGAGCAGGCAGGGTCAAACACCGGGCAGGCAGAGGTACAGGCAAACAGAGCAGAATCGGCAGGCAAAAAACAGGTCAAAAACAGGCAGGTCAAAAATGGGAAAAACAACGAAAAAACAGCACGAAGCAAAAAAGCGGGGGCCAAACGGGCAAGAAGCAACCGAGACAGACTGGCAACAGAACAGGAATGCACAGGGAAGATATAGGGCAGGGCTGATAACGGGAATGGGAAACAGGTGTGCAGGCAGGCAGGTGAAGGCAATGAGGGAAACAGGCAGGCGGAGAGCGGGCGGGGAGCGGGGCAGGGCTGGAACACAGAAAAACAAAAGCACATGGACAGAAAAAAACAAAAAACACAACAGCTAGCGGGCGGGAGTACTGACAGATATGTCATAAATCTGTGTTTTGTGTCCTAAAACTTTTAAAAGCAGAGTTTTTGCAAATGTCAGTGCAGATTGCTGAACACCAGATTATTGCGAAGTGGGGACTGCCTGTAATATAGTACTGTAAATCGTTCAGCATAAGCAAATAATTTACAGTAAAGGCATTCACTGTAAGGTTTTTTCCATCTTTTCTGTCAGAGGTTCAAACATTTGCCATCGGGCCAGAAACCAACCTGACATACACACCTCAGCTGAAATCAAGAAACAACCTTTTGGAAATTGATCTACTTGGCATTGCTAAGAACAACAATGGTGAGTCCACAATCCACACCTCAGACAATCACACAGTGTTCTGTTCATTACTTGATCTTTTTGAATTTCTGAAGTTTAGGGCAATTTTTAAAGCACCATTGCCTGTTTCATCCTCATGTACGTAACATTTTATCTTGACAAAAATTATTTTGTTGGGTGGTTTTCACACATAACTACAAATCTCTAAACAAGACACGGTAGTATAACTTCAGCTGATGATGCATGTAGGTATGTTCCTTAGGTATGTATGTATGTAGGTATGTATGATGATGTATGTTCCTTAGAAGTTCTGAAGGAAAGTCTACATTTGAATGAAGGTTCTGTGTTCTAAGTTTCTGATTTCTGTCGATTTTTTCTGCAGGATCTGGAGCGGTGGTCTTCATAGCCTACGCCAACATGGAGGATCTGCTGAAGGCTGGACTCTTCCACACCAAGAATGACACCTTCAAGACCATGGTGTCCAATGTAGTCTCCGCCTCCCTCCCAAACACCAAAATCCCAACATTGCCGAAACCGGTCAAATTTACCCTAAGACACCTAAAAGTGAGTCCTTGCTCCATGCATACCCCTCACTAATACCTTTAACAAAGTTTCCACTGTAATGACATTGATTTGGTGTTGCTGAGAACTTATTTGTCGAGCCTCCCTCCCTTTCACGGCAGGTGGACCCTGAGGGCCAGCTCACCTGTGTGTACTGGAATCAGAGCAGGTGGATCGTGGATGGCTGTGAGCTCACAGAGACCAACGCCACTTACACTGTGTGCACCTGCAACCACCTGTCCACCTTCACCCTCATCATGCAGACGGACGGACCACTTGAGGTGAGGAGGGGAGGGAGACGACCAAACCAATCAGAGAAAATACAAACACATGTATTAGGTGGGTCCCAACCAAGAGGATCATAACAGAATGCCAACACAGCACTAACTCACATGCTTCTCTGGCCCAATGTAAAACTGGGTGTCCATTGACTGCTTATTAGATGATATTAATCACTCAGTAAAATTAAATTTGATATGAGCTCATAATAAAGAAATTTCCAGAGTGCGATAAAGCAAATATTTTTCATATATACAGTTAAGATCAGGTGAGATATCCTAATGGACCGTCTTATAGTTACATGTTGTAACATGAATTTATATTCAGATATGATAGATCTAATCTATATGATTGGCTAATAGAACTGAAAGGATGAAACATGGTAGCAAAGAGCTTTAGCATTCTGAGAATCCACGGCTTTCCATCATGTCCACTTTGCTTTAGAGGTTAGAGACAAGTAAACGCTGATTATGTGCTGTTTGAAGGAGTTGGTTGTGACTTGTATGATGGTTTGATCTGAAACCACTAAACTGATTTACTGCACTGGGCTGGAATGAGAGTTAAATATTCAGAGTATTTCTTGGAAAAAGATGGTAGATCTGGAGATTTTGGAATAAAACATATTCTGTCAGCAAGAACCCAAAGATGAAGCCCTACTCCTTGGTGGACCATTTAACAGGAGAACCATGGTTCAACTGATGTTACTGAAATGCAGGAGCTGCCATGCTTTTTTATTATTATTTCTATGGATTTCTGTTTTGATTGATTTTTCCAGGATGACATCATCTTGAAGTGGATCAGCATGATTGCAGTGTCAGTGGGGCTGCTGTTTCTGGCCCTGGCCATCCTGACCTTCATCCTCTTTCGCTGCAACCCTAAAGTCAGCAACACAGCACGCCTGAACCTCTCCATCTGCCTCTTCCTGGCCCACCTGCTCTTCCTGCTGGTGCAGAGTTTCCTCTCTCACATCCAGAAGCACAAGGTTCTCCACCCACAGCTCCCAAACTTTACCTCATATCAGAGACTTCATCACTCTGTATAATCTCAGTGTCAGCTATCTCAGCAGTTTTGGTTGTATGACTCTAAAGAATCAATGCCTTTATGAGGCATGCAATAGTGATGCCTCATAAAGTTAACAATGGCTTTGTATCAATCAAAATATTTACAAACTTATACACTGCATATCTACTTACTTTAAACCTTCACCAATGAAAAGGCTAAAAAAGGTTAGTACTAAATTCTACTACTCAAGTATTGGATTGGAATGAAGAATGCTGAAGGTCTGGACAGAGTATTAAATAACTCCAGCCGCTCCAGATGGATTATATGCACGGGCTCAAAGCAATCTGAGTAATAAATCTGTGGTTAATCTATCAGGGGTACCAGCCCTTAATAAAAATATTCATGCCATCTATCAAAAGACACAAGAAATAAATAAAGGCTTGAAACAAGCTGACATTAGATAAGGATTCAATATCCAGGTAGCTACAAGACCTACAGGCTAATTTACCATACGTGTCATGCAAACCACTGGGATCTGTTTTGAGGGATAAATTACAGTTATTCCAGGATGAAGAGAACATGAGAGTGTAATGCTATCTTGGAGGCTCTGACAAAGTGCCACATGAGAAATGATTATTAAACTAATATGTGTATGCAATAAAGGTGCTGGCCAAGGTAGATTCATAACTGGAGATGTCCAGCTATGGGAACAATACTGAAGAACAACCCTGAAGATGAAGTCTATGGTGTTGATGATGATAATGATGATTATTTTAATAATGATGACACTGATTTGGTAGAGATAATGATGACAATAGTAATGATGGTCATGACGACGATGATGATGATGATGATGATGATGACGATGGTAATAACGGTGATGGCATCAGTGACGATGGTGGTAATGATGATGTGTCCCTCCTCAGCTGGTGTGTGCAGTGATCTCGGGCGTGCTGCACTTCCTCTTCCTGTCCTGCTTTGTGTGGATGTTCCTGGAGGGTCTGCAGCTCTTCCTGTTGGTGCGCAACCTGAGAGAGGTCAAGGTTATACAGAGGGAGGGAATTCGCTGGGGCTTCCTGCTGCTGATTGGCTACGGCGCCCCCTGCCTGGTGGTGGGTGTGTCTGCAGGAGTGGTTCCCGAAGGATACGGCAGTGACCAGTAAGGCTTTTACACAGTGACATATTATTGTTCTGAAATATAATAAGACTCTACCCGACAGATATTCTTGTCTGCGTAGGATTACATTTTTAGAGCGGAGAGGAGAGATTAACTGGTTCATAAGCCATTGATTAAAGTACTCCTGGGTAATGGAAAGCTAGCAGCATTATGGGCAGCTATGAGATTTATGTAGACATTGTTCTGGATCAGCCTGGAACTGATCTTCCCTGCTGTCATGGTGCTGGACTTGACTCCACACTGGACTGGATTTGATTGATTTGTGTGCTTGTGTTTCCTTTGTCTTCTTCCTGTAATTCTGTGTCTGGCTGATTTTAGATGCTGGCTGAAGACTGATGAGGGCTTCATCTGGAGTTTTCTGGGGCCAGTGTGTTTTATCCTTGCAGTAAGTGCTTGACTTATCTCTTTGATGTCTATTTCCAGTTATATTCTTTGTTTAAAACTTTGATGAAAATATACCATTGCCTGAACTGTACAGGTGAATGTCATCCTCTTTATTACCATCATTGGATATCTGCAGTCCACCGTGACTGGCCGGAACAAGGAAATCTCTCAACTGAAAGACACCAGGTAGGAAGCAACAGGTACAGGAATGAGAGGGCAGGTGCAGGTAAAAGAGGACAGATACAGATAATAAGGGACATCATAAAATATGACATTACACAGGCAGGAAAAGAAAGGTACAGGAAAAAAGGACATCTGCAGGTATGAGATTTAAATTTTATGTTGATTACAACGGGTAGAGAAAAAACAGTTGCCAGTAAAAGAGGAAGTCAAGGAACAAAAGGACAACTAGAGTGTGTGAGAGAATAGACAAATAGATAAAAGTTAAAATTTTTCAATAAGATACGTTATTTGGAAAAGTCATGTACAGGAAAAAAGGAGAGGTGGAGGTAAGAGATTTAAATTTTTAGGTGTGTGACAAGGGTTAGAGAAAAAAACAGTTGCAAGTAAAAAGAGGAGGTCAGGGAACAAAGGCCAAAAACAGGTGTGAGAGAATAGACACTGGTATCAGACACCTCTGTTACAGACCCATCTCTCTCTCTCTCTCTTTCTCTCTCTCTCTGTGAAGGATGTTGGTGCTAAAAGCACTATTCCAGTTCATCATTCTTGGTTGCCCCTGGATATTTGGCTTCTTTGTGAATAACAGCAAGGTGCTGGAGTATCTCTTCCTGCTTCTAACCTCCCAGCAGGGCACATTCATCTTCCTGGTGCACTGCGCCCTCAGAAAAGAGGTGAACACCCACCTGTTCTACCCACCTGTTCTCCTTTTCCCCACTCACTGTCCTGGTACCGGTCAGCCTTACCAGCTTATCTAACTTATCTTCTTTTCTTTCTTCTCACCTCTATATCTGACATCACATATCTGTTTTTCCACCTCTGTATCACCTCTTGTGTTACCATTTTTACCTGTCTAACCAATAACCCATTTCACTAACATATCTAGATCCTCTCCATTTGGTCTCATCTCTGTCTCTAATCTTTACTTCTTATCTCCTCTGTATCATGTGAATCTCACCCCCATCTCATTTATCTTCCCAGACTCACCTGTGTCACCCGTACCGTGTGTGTGTTGCAGGTTCAGGAACAGTACAAGCGGTGGTTGAAGAACATCTGTGGTTCCAGTGATTCTTCTGACTCCTTCCATTCCTCCAGGACAGTCACAACGCACTAGAGCATCACCGTGAGTGAAAGCTGACAGAAGCTGAATGCCATTAACTGCTCTGCAGTGTAAAATGGCCTGTATCCATGCTGTATCTTGTAATGTATCAGTAATGCACTTAGAGGGGAATCAGATTTTTCCTGCACATTAGTAATACAGCAATCTTAGATGGCAGGGTTCCTCTGTGTTGCTGTAATGTTTCAGATATTTGCTATGGATTTCTCTCCTATCTGCCAGGATCTCCAGCACTTTCCATGATAGAGCAAAGTTTCTTTTCCAATGAGGTCCATTAACAGAAAAGCAAATGCAGCTCTGTAAACCTGTTATTAGATCCAAAACAGCAAACTTGCCAAATGATCCAAGTTTTAAAGGGTAGAGAAAAAGATGTACAGTCAACTCCCAGTTATCCTTGAGTGGATTAACCATGACAGCGTCAACACAACATTTGCTTTGTGGTTTAGTGTTATTATTGGTCATGTGTCACTGGCTGTCAGCAGTAGGTGATTTCATGTGGAATTGTGCAAGCGTCAGCAGGAAGAGCAAGACGGCCTGACATCCACTCAAAGCTTATGAGTAACTTGGAGGAGCAAAACCCATTACTGTTTTCATCACCTGACACACCACACAAGCTTAGAGGTTAAATGTGAACACATGAACATTTTTGGACATTAAATCTGGCACCACATCAGGAACTGAAAGCCTTTATTTTCTTGCTAATAGCATGTTAAAGCCTTAGACATTTTCCAAAGAGTGGTATTAGGGGACTATACCATAGATCCTAACAGCGCTCTGAGTTCATTTGTCCTGCTAATGATCATTTCTGTCTTTTGTCTTGCAGAAGTAAGAGTCCATGCTTTCAGGAGCTGGATTTGAGAAGCCATCTGACTCCGTGCCTTTTCTCATGAGTCTGCCCTAATATGAATTTTGGAATAAAATGTTTTTTTCCTGAAAGCATTTACATTGAAAATATTTCAACTACTGTACAGTTAGAATACACTTTGATATGATTTCTGGTGGTTGGTTCTGTGTCGAATAAAGTAAGTGCTATTTAGTATAAAAATGCAAACCACAAAAAGCCTTGTAATGATGCATTATTTTTTCATTTATTTTTATGCAATAATAAAAACTCATTGATTCTGTTTATGTACTGAGAGGGTTTATATTGCATGTGGTAGGGTGGCAGTGTAGCATAGCGATAAGGAGCAGGGATCAGAACCAAAAGGTTGCTGGTTCGATTCTCAGCTAGGGCAGTACTGATGAACCCTTGGTCAAGGTACTTAACGCACAATTGATTCAGTTTATATCCTGTATGAATGGAAAAACTGTAACCTATGTAAGTTGCTCAGGATAACAGCATCTGCAAAATGACAACAATGTAATTTAATGTAATATAGTGTCATTGTCTAATCAGTGATTATTGATGACAGACAGATCCTGACCAATGCACTTTCTCCTGCACTGTAATAACTTGCAGACAAACACGATGAAGAAACATTACAAATTTTTCTAGGGGAGGGAAACACTGACCCTTTAGCAGAATGGGACAGCGGAGTGCCACGGCCTATATGTGTGTGTTTCTGTGTGTGTGTATGGATTTTTTTGGTTAATTGTCATTTTGTTTGTATATTTATGTGAAAATTGCTTTGGCGATAGTGTACATCTGTGCGGTTATAAATAAATAAAGCTTGTTTGAATTGAATTGCTTGGAGTGGAAGCAGTCTGAGCTCTCTGTGCAGTCAGGGTCAGCTGATGGCAAAGCCCAGCCGTGAGCGTGTCTTGGATTGAGCACCTTCCCTGGGGGAGGGTAGTGTAGCATTGTGGTGAGGAGCAGGGCTTGTAACCAAAAGGTTGCTGGTTCAATTCCCCTGCTTGGGCACTGCTGCTGTATCGTTGGGCGAGGTACTTAACCCACAGTAGCCTCAATGAATATCCAGCTGTATGAATGGATAACATGAAAAAAAAAACTGTAACCGATGTAAGTCATTCTGGATAAGATCATCTGCTAAATGCCAATAATGTAATGTGATGTAATGTACTGTTCACTGTGGTTCACTGTGTTCTCTCGCATGAGTGGAGAGGTTGTTGCAGTGAGACAAACCTCTTGCACAACTGGCAATTCCAAAACAGTGTAACAGAGTCCAAGGACCAGGGCTTATAACGGAAAGGTTGCTGGTTCGATTCCCTGCTGGAGCACTGCTGCTGTACCCTTGGGCAAGGTACTTAACCCAGAATTGCCTCTGTAAGTATCCAGGGGAACAAATGGATAACATGTAAAAAATTATCAATGTGGACATAGGACATTACCTATGTAAGTTGCTCTGGAGTCTGCTAAATGATAATAATGTAATGTAAAACAGAGGTACGTAAAGGTGAATTCTTCGTTATGCTCTATACACCAGTGAAAGTAGTGAGGGTTTTTTGCTGATAATAAACCATAGGGGATAAAAAGAGGAAGAGACTGATAAGACAGCAGTGTGCTGATCAGAGTTTGAGAGAAAGAAGAGTTAGAGATAAATGTTTTGTTTTTTTTTTTTTTTTTTTTTTTATCAAAGTCACACTTCTTGATAAGTGACACAGCAGTGTGTTTCCTGTGTGAGCGTGATGTTTCTGTGTGTCAGAGTGCAGGACTTGCTCTCCGTCATCATCTAAAACTAACAGGGGTTAATATAATCAGGACTTACGAAATAAGACCGTTCTGTCATTTAGTCTCTTTAATAAACAGACGTTTTCCCCTCTGTGTGGGGAGATTCTACTAATTGAGGGAGGGAAGTTGCGGGGAGAGGGGAGGCTGTAGATGACTGAGGAGAGAGAGAAATTAAGCTGTAGCTGGGACTCGTCTGCAGTAAAGAAGTAGAACTAAGTAGATAAGATAAGTAGATAAGAGTGATCATGTTGCTGCCAGCCGCCTGTAAGAAGCGTACTGGATTCATTTACATTTACATTTACGTTTATTCATTTAGCAGACGCTTTTATCCAAAGCGATGTACAAAGGTGCATATAGTGGGCAAACAGGCACAAGGACAAGATGTGTACAGGTCATACAAAGTAGATAGTGCTGAAGCTGAGCACAAGGTCAGTGTAGCGAGACAGAACTAATCTGATCTAAGGTTACATATATCATTACATATATCAAACATATCAAATACAGTCACACGGACAAAAAGTGGTGCTACACTACCTAGGCAAAAACATGCCACAAATACAAGGTAAGAGATAGTGCTACGAGAACAAGCTAAGAATCTTAGATTTGCAAGGTCAAATGGCAAGGGTGTCAGTCCGGGTAGAGTCTGTAGAAGTGTGTGTCTTCAGCCGACGTCTGAAGGGTTGGAGTGAAGGAGTTGTTCTCAGGGGGGTGGGGAGTTCATTCCACCCCTGGGGGACGGTGACGGAAAAGCGACGTTTCGAGGAGCGTGGGCCTTGGGCCCTGGGATCCTTATCGTTCCACTCCAATGAGAGGAGCGGTCCCGTACGTCTCTCTCTCTCATCAGTGTTCAGCTCGGGAAGCACAGCGCATTACTGTGGCATTTCACTGGCTTCCACTCACATGCTGGAGCCAATAGGCGGATGCTTCTTAATATAACGTTCTCTGATATCAGTAACTTCTGACAGCATCTTTGTCTGATTTTGGTGGTGAATGAAATAACATACAACCTGCAATACACTTGATAATGTGGTCTTATGAAGTCACCCTCAGCACAGAAGGGGACACCAAGCAGGATTCTCTGAGGTTTGCTCAGGTCTCTGGCACACAAGTGTTTGAGCTGCATCTCCTGCCTGGTGAGAAGCTGCTGCTTCCTGCTTCCTGCACTTCTGTGTGAAAATATTTCATCAAACATAAACAACTAAAAGCCCAGCTGCTGTATGCACACACTTCAGACATCAAGAAGCAAAAACACATAAAATGTTTCACTTTGTCTCAGTGTTAATGCTGACAACAACGTGATTCAACCGATTTTGCCACATCGAACAAGCTCATAACTTATGTGTAAACTGAAACCTCTCTGGTGGTTTTTACCTCAAAAAAAAAAAAAAAAACTTCCTTTTCTGCAAAACCCTCTACTTCCATTATTTATATAACAATATGTCAGTTTTGTATATCTGGACTACACAGAAATAAAAGTCCTAAAATCCCTCACTGAGCAGCACATAGACTGGTGTTTGTGCTTTTGACTGTTGGGCGTGAGCAGAAGGACACCACAGTGGTGGTGCACATTTGGTCAGAAAAAGCAGAATTCTGTCTCTCTCTCCCCTCCATCTGATTCTCAGGTTTTTATTCTCATGACTTCAGCAGGAGTCTGGGGCATCTCCCTGTGGATGCATTCCCAATAATCTTAAACTTCACCTTTCAAAACTGGACTTCTTTTCACTTTCTGCCTCTTTATGCTTTCCTGCAGATCTCTCTTTGGGTCTAGAGTTAGTCACACTTCCACCCTCCCACTTAAAAAAAAAAAAAAAAAAACTGAGGTGTCTTGGGGTCACTGTACGCAACCCTGACCCATTCTTGATTCACATGTCTTCTGTGGTTACTTTCAGCCATTACATTCTGAAGCACATTCCAGCCACCTCCTTGTTAACACTTTGGCCAAAGCCCAGAGTCACAGCTCTTGCTGATTACTGATATCCTCTCATTGCTCTCCTTCCTGCTTATACTTCTGCATTCTTACTTTTTGGCTTCCCTGCTCTCTGACATCACAGTGCTGTCCACTGGGTTCCTATTTCTGCAAAGTATTTGATCTTGTTTGGCAATGTTCCCACTTAAATAAATGATCTTATAAATACCACCTGATCCTGTAATTGTGTGAAATTCAATGCTTATTAATTATCGTACATCTGGGTAAAAATAAGGAACGAGCATATATTTATTACTGTTCTGGTTAGATTCATGGTAGTGGAGGGAGGTCATTACATTACATTACATTACATTACATGCATTTAGCAGATGCTCTTATCCAGAGCGACTTCTATCACAACAGATCATAAGTGTATCAATTCAAGTTAAATGAGCAACAGTGTCAGGTTAGGCTAACTACACTCCTAGACCAGTCCTGTTATATTCTTCAAATTGTCATTCATGAAAATGTTGTTTTGAAAATTAAGCTACTTTCTGTTTTAAAAGATTCTCTGTTCAGTTACAGTTTTAACATGATTTTACATGTTATCTATTTATACATCTAGATATTTACTGAAGCAATTCTGGGTTAAGTACCTTGCTCGAGGTACAGTAGCAGTACCCATGTTCCAGGATGCATTAACGTTTTCACCAGAGGCTTGGACAATATTAAATTGGCACAAATATAAATAATCACTAAATAACATTGAAACAGCTACAACCTTTAAAAATATGGTATTTTAAAAAATACCATAATATGTGAAAAAGTGATTTCTAGCTTCTTGGAGACAGAAAAACATACAGAGAGACTCACTAAGACAGATGGACAAAAGCAGACACACAGAGACACAGAAAAGCGGAGACAGAGAAGAAGAAGAAAAAAAACTGCTTCACCTACAGACCCTCTAGACAATACAGTGTCAGCACTGTGCTCAGTGAAGCAGTGACCCACAGTCTCCAGCAGGGGGTGCAGTGTGTATGTGAGTGAGGGAGAGCAGAGACAGAGAGGAGGGAGGGAGCTGGGAGAGGGGGAGGAGGAAGAGGAAGAGGGCGGGGCCATGTCTCTCCACACACAGCTGCTGACACTCTGAGCTGCAGACTGATGTAAAGACTGAACTGAACAGAGGAGGAGAGAACAAACTGAGAGAGAGAGAGAAAGAGAGGGAGAGACACTCTGTAAGGGAAAGGACTGGAGGCAGTAGGAATAACTGGGAGTAACTGGGAGTCAGAGCTCAGCATGAGGAACCTCCTTACTGTCACCTTCTGTCTAACAGGTGAGTCATGTTCTTTTTGACCTCAACACATATCACTCCATATTGTTATTGAACACTAATGCGTTAAAATATTATGCTTGACATTGTATTATCAAATAATGTTACATTCAACCAAATTTGCTAAAAAAGGTATAACTGACCACAAATACACTGACAACTGGTCACTGAACACTGTGTTACTGAATAATTCATAGAATCAATCCGACAGCAACAATGCCCAAGCATTTACAAGGATTTGGTAACCATTATGCCTAATACCATAGCATAACGCCAAACAGCTACAAAAATCAGTGTATGCTTGATATTAACGATTCATCTAATAAATACTCCTCATATTTTCCTCATACCTGTGTGCAAAAGCCAATAACCTCACAATTAGCTGTCCACACATCCTTTGGAAGACCATAGGTTTTGGAAGAAGTTTGTTTATGTAACTTAAAAACTCCATACAATATCCAGCATCAAGCAACAAGTATGTTTTTTACATGGGAGAATGTTACATACGTATGTGTAGATATTTATTTTAAGTAGTGTCTATTTTAATACTGCTCATTCCAGTGATGTACCTCGTTTTTCAAACAACATTTGTATTATGAAATTTGCATTCAGCAAGTATAGCTAAGTGATAATATTCTCCTTATTCCATTGACAGCTCTGTGTTGTGTGAGCTCCATCACAGTGACTGGATATGAGGGAGGAACAGTCAGCATCAGGTGTGATTACTCTCTGGAATATAGAGACAACATGAAGTACTTCTGCAAAGATGGTGGCAGCATTTTCAAATGTAACGATCTAATCAAAACTGGGGAAAAGAACAGTTGGGTGCAAGAAGGGAGATTCTCTCTGTATGACAACACTGTAAGGAGTTGCTTCACTGTTAACATCAGCAAACTGACACAAGAGGATGCTGGGATACACTGGTGTGGAGTTGATATACCTTTTATTTCTGACGATTACCACGAAATACATCTGGATTCAGTTCTAATTTGGAACTGAGTTTCGGTTCCCAACTCTAATGATGCATTTGTTTGACATTATTATATCCATATGACAGTTGTAATCATGTTTTGCTACTCCTGTAATTTACCATGATTTCAGAAGAAGTGGTATTGTAATACATACACTACATCATGTAGGAAATTGTATCAGAAATATAGGTGACCAAAATGTTGCAGTTTTGATTCCCAGATGGGGCACTGTAACTGTGTTCCTGAGTGAAGCACTAACCTTGAATTTCTTCTGTAAATATCAAAGTTAAATACGTTCTTGTTTTGTACAAGATAATTTACGTAGGGTATGGGCGGCTGCTAAGGAAAACAGAATCACAGTAAAGTGAGCTCATAGCATACATGTTCCTTTATATAGCATGGGAAACACCACCTTTTAATGAGGCCTTGCACACATCAAAAGTACCAATTGTCCTAGCATGTTTCCGGATCCTTAAGCTTTGCTGTTTTTTTAAATCTAATATGGGAGGGGAGGAATGTGTCGTTTTTCTCATTTTAGGTGGCCTCATTTTGACCACATAGGAAAGCATAACCTATATGGAATAACTGGAGAATACGGAACTAAAAATTCATGTCTTCCCTTTGGGATGAGTAATACTTATTTCTTTAGAAACACGGAGTGAGATTAGTTTCAGAGTGGTGCAGAGTTTCAGTATAAAGTGTTTTAAAGTGCTTGTAGTAACAGTTAATATGCTTCTCCTATGATTGACAGCTCCATTTAATGTGAAATCCATCAAAGTGACTGGCTATGAAAGAGGAGGAGTCATCATCAGGTGCCCTTACAAAACACAGTATAGAAACCATGGGAAATACTTCTGCAAAAGTGATAGTGGTAATCTTTGTCATAACCATGCAAAAATCAGTATGGGCAAAAATATGGATCTGAGATTCTCCTCATATGACAACACTTCAAAGAGCTTTTTCACTGTAAGAATCACTGGACTGACCCTGGAGGATGCTGGGAAATACTGGTGTGCATTAGATGGAAGTTCAGACCCTGACACCTACACTGAAGTGGAGCTGGAAGTTAAAACAGGTACAAGTCTGAAATCTCCCCTTCCCTCATCAGTACATTTCCACACCTGAGAGAGTCAAACCAGGGCTGCTGGGGTTACAATTACAAATATTTAATTTAAACAAAGAACATTGAATAAGCTAATAAAATAATAAAAGTACTGCAAAGCCAATTAACATAACTGGCTTTGAGGTGTGGAAACAAAGTGAAATTAAAAATAAGGAATGCACATTCAGTAGATAAAAAAAATCCAAATATGTTTATGAAGCATCCAGTGTATAGTGGAGTTTTAGGACTTCTTTCCCACAGCATATTCCTTAATTTAAAATAATCTTTGGAAAATATTAATAATATATTAATATTAAAATTAATTATTAATAAATTTAAATTAATAAATTAATAATATATTAATATTAAAGCCACTGGCAAAAGTGTGAGACATGCTTCTTTACTATAAACACAAAATTTCAGGATTTCTATGACTTGAGGGGGAGCATTTCAGACATTAGAAATTTAGATGTTATACACATCGCTCTTACATGAGGAATCGTGTGCATAGCAGTTGGCTGTGTGTATTTGAGAATTATATTTGTCCGCTGCTCCTGCGTGACTGAGTTTTTATGGTGAGACAAGTCTAACGTATGACTGGTGATTCCAAAAAAAGGTTTGTATCAAAGCCAAAATGGCATTTACAATTGACAAAACCTTATATTGGATAATCAGTTTTGGATCTGTGGAGTTTTAATCAATTTTGTAATTAATTTCTTTAAAAAAATTGTGATGCACCAAAAATTTTAATGCATTTTAAAAACGCCATTTCCTTGGGGAGTTAAAACATAGAAAATTGATTTTTTTTTATTTGATCTGCATAAATGCTACATATCTCTCTTTGAGAATGATTTTTACCAATTAATTATTTTAAATCCCTGTGGACAAGTGAGAATACAGTGGTTTCAGGCTGACACAGTGATTGGACACAGTGATTGCATTTATGGTTAATATATTTCTCTTGTGTGACTGACAGCTCCATGTTGTGAGAACTCCATAACTGGAAATGAGGGACAAGACATCAGCATCAACTGTGGTTATTTACAGGGTCATGAACACAGTAATAAATATTTCTGCAAAGATGTCAAGGATATCTTTAGCTGTAAAGATCTAATCAAAACTGGGGAAAAGAACAGTCGGGTGAAACAAGGGAGATTCTCTCTGAATGACAGCACTGGCAGGAGATGCTTCACTGTTTTTGTCAGCAAACTGACACAGAGGGATGCTGGGAAGTACTGGTGTGGACTACATACCTCAGTTTACTCTGACACATACACTGAGGTACTGCTGAAAGTAGAGAAAGGTAAGAGTCTGAATGTTGTATTTCTACCTGCATCCCATAACATACTGAGAAAAGACATTTGAACTGTTTACAGTCCCAATTCTTATCTACAACAGCAAGGAGACAAAAACCCACCCTGAGAGCAACAATTTGAAAACATATGCAATATCTAAATTCACATGCCTCCCAAGTGTATGAGTAAATATTTAATGGCCTTTGGAATCACGCTCCTAAACTGAAGCTAATTTTTCTTTAACCTTAACACAGTACTTGATATTTTACCGTATTCTGTCACAAAGGGTCATACAAAGGAATAGATTTTCTTATTAAATAGACTATTCAATTCTTTGTGACCAAGCAATACAGACATTTTCCAGTAGCTAAAAATGACAAAATTACAGTGGGTCATGGCAGACCATGATACTGTTTATTTTCTCCGCCACCATATTGAGAAATCACTGCACCCAACAGACGTGAAAACTGCTTCTTTATCAATCTATTGTTGAGACAGATCCCTTTTGTAACAGAAATAAGGTTTACTACACAAATAAGGTATCCAGAAATCATTACAATGTTGCAAAGTGCTGCTGAATGCGCTCCATCAATGCAATGATCACAATTATGCTAGAGTGAAAACATATATACTGTACATATTAGTATATACATATATATAGTGTGAATCATTTCAGGGCTGCAGTACAATTTCAGTGAGTACACTGTTACTGAGGGATCTGCTCAGCAGGGGTCTCTAACTCTGCTCTCTTTCCCCAGACTGTTTCTCTTCCTTCCCCTCTCTCCTACAGCTCCACCCACAGCCCCCCCAACAGTCACTCAAACGTCTCCACCCCCCACATCACCCCCACATCGGATTAGTGATGCTGTCCCTGGCCCCCAGCACCCCCAAACACCAACACCTGCTACAGAGGGGAGCACCGGGGGGGGGGCACACAGACACACCCCTGCAACAGGTAGACTTAATGATGGCAAGAGTTGGGATTGGGCCTGTTGGTGGGATACAAAGTCATGAGAATAAATGCATGACCAATCACAATAATTGATTAAAAATCCACATTATAACATTAACAGTACATCTAATATTTTTGAAAAGAAAGCAGAAGTATATTAGCATGAGCATGAGAAAGTTCTGTGTTCTCAGCCAGAAAAAAAATCACTATCTCATGCAAAGGGAAAGGAGAAGTGTCTCAGCCTTCAGGAAATGGGGTTTTATGCAGATGATCTGCAGATACATTTCTAAGTAACGTTCATTTCTAATTCTAACACCTGCACCACACTCTCTCCTCTTTCTCTTCCTCTTTTCACTCTCTGTGTTTTGTTCTCATCAGAGCATCTCTTTCTCCTCCCCTCAGCTCCTCTTCCTCACCCGGACAGCACTGCAGCTCCTCTTCCTCACCTGGACAGCACTGCAGCTCCTCTTCCTCCTGAGGAAGATGCTGCTCATACAGAATCAGGTACCAGATAATCCTCTGACTTCATTAAGTGTCACAGCACTAATGCTGCTTTACAGTGTCTGAGACCACAGGCAAAATGTCCAATCAGGGGCCTCCTCCTCTATTAAAACAATTTGGGAGGGGCTGGGGGTTTGTTCCCCCACATTATTTTTGTGGAAATGAAATTCACTGCTTATTAGTTTTTAAAGAGGTTTTTTAAGGAAAAATGCAGTTGCCTATTTTATGGGAACATTGAAAGTGCATATTTTGCATACTGTTCAACTGGGTGAAAGATAATATTATTAAAAAAATCATCATCACAATACAGTGTATTTATATATAATTTTAATGATTAACAATTAACAATTTAATATCAATATAGAGGCTATTGGAAATGAGGGATCAGAGTAAGTTCTGCATTCTGACACACAGAAACATCACATTTACATTCAGAAAAAATACACAAGACAGAATTCAGGAAGTGGGGTTTGATGGTTTGGTCTCTTCCTCATGAATTTGTCACTGTTTCTCCATGGCTGTTTATAGTTCTCATGTAACAGCTGTCAAACACATTGCATAAAAGTACGAACCTCTGGTTTTCAAGAGCATTGAGGTGTGGGTCATGTGACTTTCTCTAAAGGGAATAATTGGTTTCTGGGCACACCGCAGCTGGTGGAGGGAAATCACTGTGCAGAAATCACACTTTCAAAAAGAGGGGCGGGGCTTAATGTACTTCTTTTTCTTCCCTGGGCACCAGAGGGCTTTGGTCTTTTTGACATGATATACAGTATATATATATATATATATGTGAATTAGGCCACTGATGTTAATCGTATCACGTTTCATGGTCAGTGTCAGTCACTTGTTCAGATAACTCGTCCATCCCCCACAATCAGGTAAGTCTAACTAAGGGGGGCAACCCAGAAAAAAGGCTACATATTTATGTTGTTGTGGGCTTTTTTGGTAATATTTCGAAATAATAGTATTAAAATAGTATTAGTAAAAAATAGTAAGTCTTAAAAATTTTGAATTTTTTTCTTCCCTCATTTGGGGCGCCCCTATGGTGCAATGGGCCGGCTCTGCCTGTATGTAATTAACCCTTTGTGATCATGCAGGAGGATCCAGTTTAATCTCAGCATGTTTCAGAGCTAAGACTTTACTCCCTCTGTCTGCCAGATCAGCTGCTGTACATCAGTCTGGGTCTGGGTGCCACTGTGTCAGTGCTTGGAGTGGGCCTGTTTATATTCCTAAGACAGAAGAAGAAAGCCAGGAAATCACCAGGTGAGAGTCAGAAACACACACACACACACACACACACACACACACACACACACACAGTCATGCACACACACACACACACCCACCAACACACACACACTCACACACACACACCTGCACAGTGAAACCTCTATGCTCCTCATTCATTTCACTTTAGCACACTTTCACATACAGTATCTAGATTGCACAATCTCCCCACTGAGACCACACAGAGGAACTTTCTATGGAAGAGTGCTCCCTCTGTTGAGCATGAGTGGAAATGGAAGTGTTTATTTAAATACTGGAAGACACCAGATTGACATTCACTACTCGGTTTGTGTTGTTTCAGATCATAAATGTTGTTTATGGACAAATTGAATACAGCTAGAAGTCACAAAATGTGCATTATTGTGAAATAACACACAGGCATGATATTATACAGCTGGATAATGCAGATACCAACTTGTAAAATGTCTGTAAGAGAAAGAAATAAGTATAAAAATGATAGTTTTACTAAGTGAAGATGTGTCCATTTTGAAGGTGTGTGTAAGTGTAAATGTATAATTGTTGTGGCTGAAATGAAATGTTGCATGCTCCACAGTGGCCACCTCTTCCTCCAACAGGATCAACAGAAACAACACTGCAGCGGTGAGCTGTAATTTCCAATTACCATGTGATATGGATTAGAGAGGAGCAAACAAAAAGTTGATTGAAATCTTTTAAAATTTAGTTTTTAGACTGATGGGATATTGGGTCAAACGTCAAACAATTTTTGTTGTTATCTTCAGGCTGCTGACTGTGAATATGAGAAAATCAAGGAATCAGACCAGCAACCACATGCAGACACTGCAATCAACACCATCTACTGCACAGCCAGCTCACCCAAAGACTGTTCTGACTCCCTGAACTATGCCACCATCAACTTCCCCAAAAGCCCAGACTCTGAGGATGAGTCAGCCATCACCCTTGCTAAAGACTCCACTGAATACTCCACTGTGAGCTTCCACAGAGACCCTCCTAACTCTGATATCTACTCCAATGTCAGTTTACCCAGAGACTAACAGATGACTCTGCCACTTACTCCACTGTGAATTTACCCACGGACTAGTAACTCCCAGAGTATTACTCTGCCTCTGCTCAACTATCATTTTGTTTGAGGACCTCCTACATCTACTCTAGTCTACTCCACTGTCATATTGGCTTGGCCTGTACTTTGGCCTGTAGTTTGGTGGGGATGTAATTTTCTGTTAATAAACACTGCCTCTGCGTGCTGTCTTGATTCAAAAGTAAGTGACTGATTTAAAAGCACTGATTTCTTACAATTAATTTTAAGTATGATTGGATTTTTACATGTGGAATTCAATGACTGTTTAAGTGGACCTGAATGTAGACACTCTTGGAGGAAAAGTAATGAAGATATAAGTACAGAACCACATTACCTACAATGCACCTGGTTGTTGTATTCCAATTCAAATCTGTGATTGAGTTCAAGCTGCACTGAAAAAAGGGAGAGTGGCCACCTGTAGTATTGTGTAGAATCTACATTGTATGCAGAGAGAGTGCATGACCTTGTTTAGCTCATGTTGAGCAGAGCCATGGCTCTAATGTTGGGATAAAGTGAGTCAATCAAGTAAATGTATCAATATTCATTTTCATCGCAATATCCTGCGCAATCGCGCATTGAACGCAAAGCATTTGAGGAAGAAGACAGACCTGCCTTGTCACGCCATTGGCTGGAATAAATTTGAATATTGGCTAATGCGCAACCTTGAAAGTCGTCAAGATAAGTTAATGAACTCCCGTGAGGTTTTTTGCTCTCGCGCTGTTTAATCGCCGTGTCAACTTAAACTCCAACTGCAACGTTTCCTCGGTGAAAATAAACGGTATACTAATGCAGTGATTTGTGTGTCACCACCAGCCTCACTCTGAAGTTTTTTGTGGTGTGGATGTGTAACTTATATAAATGTACATTGAAGAGAGCAATGGTGTCATTTACATTTTCAGATGCAGAAATATGTATTGGCTATTTGCTGCTCTGCTTATAAAAAGATTGGCATCAGCCATCAAAACACATAATCAGTTGACCTCTAGTATATACTATTTGTGTTTTGAGAAATACAGTTTTGCATTGTAGAAGTGTTTTTTCTGTTGCTCTTTGTTGCTGCAGATTGACAAGCAAACTCACAGTCTGTGCATGTCTCCTGGAGTCAGGTTTCACTGTGGGCTTTTTTTGTGGTGAGAATATGATTTTTTATTCGCTCTGTTAACGGCATGGCAGGGCTCTGTAGATGGCTATTTCAGTTGACCAGTTGAGTAGTCCTGGGCCTTTGCACTAGCTGTTAATCCAAAACGTTGGTCCTAGCCAGAGTTGTAACTGGCTGTAGCTCGTCGTCGTAGTCACTGCCAGTCACAACCGGGTCACAACACTTTTCACACTGCAGGATTTGGACTCTCCGACAGGTCCAGATATTTAGCTTGCTAGATATTTATCGGACGTCTGCGAGACGTCTGCGAGTCTCTCGGATGGCGTCTTTGAACGATTCACACATTGCGATCGAGAGCCGATTTGCGAGCCCCGAGCGAATGCCGATTTCGCTGTGATCTGGTACTTTTCTCGGCGATCTCCAAAACCGTCGGCGAGTGGAAAATCAGGGCTAAAATCGTGTAGTGTGAACCTGGCCTAAGTAGTTGTCAGTAGCGATTGATCTGGGATAGTGAGATGGCGGTAGCAGCCATCCCTTCCAGCAGCGATGCTGCCCCAGCCCCACCTGCTACAGATGGCGAAGAAGACGAGCACCCGTGGTCATATCTAAAAACAATATTTGCTTTTGTTGGAGTCAAAGATTCATCGTACCAGATGAAATATCTCTTATGTGTGCCAAAAAATGAAGAAATACTACCATTTAGAAACTTGACCATCCAACTCGAAGAAAAAGAATTTTATTTTATATATATATATATATATATATATATATATATATATATATATATATATATATATATATATATATATATATATATATATATGTATATATATATATATGTAATTGACATGGGAATATTTAAATAACAAATATTGCTAGAGTTAAGTGATGAAATAGTGTTGGAATAAAAGGGATTGAATTGTGTTGGAATAAAGCGATCAAATTGTGTTGGAGTAAAATGATCAAAGAGTTTGCTCCTTGACCAATCAGCAAGCAAGCAACATGCTGAGCGGTCTAAAAAGAAGAAATACCACCTCCAGTTTTCTCTGCAGTGCCAGAGGACACAGCTGCTTTGTATGCATTGTTTTGAGTAACTCTGGAAAGGTACTCCCTTTACTTGTAGTGTGTGTAAAGGGCAATCACACACGCACACACACACACACGTACGCACGCACGCACTCACACACACAGACACAAATACATTGACTATGTATGTCCTGTTAAGAGTCATTGCACTGTAAATGCCAGCAGGAGATGGGGGGGGCAGTGCGTATGTGAGTGAGGGAGAGCAGAGACAGAGAGGAGGGAGGGAGCTGGGAGAGGGGGAGGAGGAAGAGGAAGAGGGCGGGGCCATGTCTCTCCACACACAGCTGCTGACACTCTGAGCTGCAGACTGATGTAAAGACTGAACTGAACAGAGGAGGAGAGAACAAACTGAGACAGAGAGAGAAAGAGAAAGAGACACACTCTGTAAGGGAAAGGACTGGAGGCACTAGGAATAACTGGGAGTAACTGGGAGCCCCAGAGCTCAGCATGAGGAACCTCCTTATTGTCACCTTCTGTCTAACAGGTGAGTTCTTCTTGACCTCAACACTTTTTATTCCATATTGTTATTGAGCACTAATGCATTAAAATATTTTGCTTGACATTGTATTATCAGATAATGTTACACTCAACCAAATTTGCTAAAAATGACCATCAACTGATCACTAATACACTGACAGCTGGTCACTCAGCACTGTGTAACTGAATAATTCATAGAACCAATGTGACAGCAACAACGCCCAGACATTTGTAATGATTTGATGATATGCTTGATGGTAAAGATTTTTGTAATAAATAATAAATACGAGTCTCATATGTTCCTCTTGCATGTACACAATAGCAAATATCTACACTCTCAGCTGGCCGCAGATCCATTAGAAGACCTTAGGGTGTTAGGAGAAGTTTGTTTATGCAACTTCAAAACTCCATATATTATCCAGAATCAAGCAACAAGTCTCTTTTTTACATGGGAGAATGTTATATCCACATATTTATATATTTGTATACATAATATATTGTAAATTATATTTATTTTACAAACAACATTTGCATTATGACATTTGTATTCAAGTATAGCTAAGCGTTATAATATTCTCTTTATTTGATTGACAGCTCGATGTTGTGTGAGCTCCATCACAGTGACTGGATATGAGGGAGGAGCCGTCAGCATCAAGTGTGATTATTCACAGGGTCGTGAAGACAACAGGAAATTCTTCTGCAAAGGTGACAGCAGTGTTACCTGTTCGGATATAATCAAAACTGGTAAAAAGAACACTATGATGCAAAAAGGGAGATTCTCCATGTATGATGACGCCGTAAGGAGATACTTCACTGTTAAAATCGGCAAATTGACAGAAGAGGATGCTGGAATACACTGGTGTGGAGTTGATATATCTATGAGGTCTGACTATTACCATCAAGTACAGCTGAAAGTGGAGAAAGGTAAGGGTCTAAATCCTTTTCTTGCTAATCAGTTTGTGTAGTTTGAAAGAGAGTTATAACTCATGCAGTGAGTTTATTGTAGCGTGCAGGTGTTTATGTTAGCACTAGTTACCACAGCCCTGTGTGATGAACTGAGGCATCTGCAGCTCTGTTCAGTATGTTCCTTCTTTCCTGCAGCTTTATTGGATGCACTTTGCACTGTTACTTTGTACACCATTCTGCATAATAGCATCTGCTAAATGACTCATTTTAAATCAAAATAAACATTTCTACAGTTCACAGTCCCTAGTTTCACTAGCCATTGAGACAAACTGAACAAACTGAATTGAAACTGAAAGTAATAGCTTCTGCAAGTTGTGTATAATGCCAGTAACGTTAGAGTAGCAGGTAGCAGAGCACTTTCAGCAGTGGTGTCACTCCCTGAGACTCCAGTTAGCTGGCGTTGTTGCCTATGGAGGCAGGGGCAAATTGCCTTTAGCTCCACGGGGAACTATGTTGGTCATTAGAGCTGGTTGTGTGATGAGGACAGGGGCTTGGATTTCACTCGCAGAGTTGCTGGCCTCTTTCATGTTCATGACACATGCAGAGTTCTGCTGAATTTAGGTGATGTAAATGGCTTGTTTGATTAAAACTGCATGATAGTAACAAGTGTCCACACTTTGACCCGTGACACTGATAATCAATGCCTGCCACATTAAATTGTGAAGCAGGTGTAAATGAAAGCAATATCTAACATAATTTAGAGAGATCACATGAATATACGTCCTGCTCATGCGACAATTTTAAAAGAAAATTATTTGATACACCAGTACTGTGATCTGAAAGCCCCAAACCTCAGCAGTGATAAACAGTGAGAATCAGCATAAAATACGCTTCTGCAGAGATCATGGGCAATAAATACAGCATTTTAGGATCTCTGTGTTAGTGGACCTGCACAGGTGTGTGCTTTTCATGACAGGTATTTCCATTACGTTCACAAACCTCAGATGCTGAAGGATCATGTGGATGAGACTTACAGTTTACAAAAACAGTTTACAGATACACACATTGCTTTCATTTTATGGATGAACAAAGGTTCAAACTCATTATAAAAGTAGAACTTTGTTTGGGGAGTCAAAACTTGAAAATAAGATTTATGAAACTGATACATGGAAGCTCATTGATCTCTCTTTGAGAATGACCTCTCTCTGTGGATTCTGACCAGTGCAGTGTTTCACAACAACGTGTTTTGAAACTATGCAGTGTTGGCAAACATTTGTATGCTTGTGTGATTGACAGCTCCACATTCTGTGAACGCCATCACTGGATATGAGGGAAGAGGAGTCACCATCAAGTGTAATTATGCATTGAATGATAACATCAGCAATAAATTCTTCTGCAAAGATGACAATGATTTGAACTGTAAGAATCTAATCGGAACTGGGAAAAAGAACACTTGGGTAGCAGATGGGAGATTCTCTCTGAATGACAGCACAGGAGGGAGATTCTTCAGTGTTTACATCAGCAAACTGACACAAGAGGATGCTGGGAAATACTGGTGTGGAATTGATACACCCGCTTATTCTTTCACCTACAATGAGGTAGCGCTAAAAACAGAGAAAGGTAAGAGTCTAGATCCTGCTTTTGGACCATATTTACTGTCTATTACACTAAATATAAAATTCAGCTGTTCACAGTGCAGATTTTACTTTATATAATGCAGCTACTGTTGTGAAGGAAATCACAGATAATCTTCAACCATTATTTTCCTGTGCTTGCCTGTTCAATGCACTGAATCAATGAAATGACTAAAACAATGAATCAAAAATTTTAACAACGCTGTTGCTAATCTTTCACTAAAAACCATATATACGTTTACATTCTAGATGTCATTTTACCACTTGCAGAGAACACATGATGGTAGTGTACCACTGTAATTTCTACTTTGGTTGCTGTGAAGTGACGTAGATCAGCATGTATTGTTTAAAAAGACCACCAACGGTGCAGGTTGGTGTTCTTAAAAGTCACTGTCTGAAGAAACTAGTTTCCACATGTAATTGCTACTCGGCTGTAGATGCAGTGTGTGCATTTAGGGGCTGCAATACAATTTCAGTGAGTACACTGTTACTGAGGGACCTGCTCAGCAGGAGTCTCTTACTCTGCTCTTATGAGGGAGGAGCCGTCAGCATCAAGTGTGATTATTCACAGGGTCGTGAAGACAACAGGAAATTCTTCTGCAAAGGTGACAGCAGTGTTACCTGTTCGGATATAATCAAAACTGGTAAAAAGAACACTATGATGCAAAAAGGAGATTCTCCATGTATGATGACGCCGTAAGGAGATACTTCACTGTTAAAATCGGCAAATTGACAGAAGAGGATGCTGGAATACACTGGTGTGGAGTTGATATATCTATGAGGTCTGACTATTACCATCAAGTACAGCTGAAAGTGGAGAAAGGTAAGGGTCTAAATCCTTTTCTTGCTAATCAGTTTGTGTAGTTTGAAAGAGAGTTATAACTCATGCAGTGAGTTTATTGTAGCGTGCAGGTGTTTATGTTAGCACTAGTTACCACAGCCCTGTGTGATGAACTGAGGCATCTGCACCTCTGTTCAGTATGTTCCTTCTTTCCTGCAGCTTTATTGGATGCACTTTGCACTGTTACTTTGTACACCATTCTGCATAATAGCATCTGCTAAATGACTCATTTTAAATCAAAATAAACATTTCTACAGTTCACAGTCCCTAGTTTCACCAGCCATTGAGACAAACTGAACAAACTGAACTGAAACTGAAAGTAATAGCTTCTGCAAGTTGTGTATAATGCCAGTAACGTTAGAGTAGCAGGTAGCAGAGCACTTTCAGCAGTGGTGTCACTCCCTGACACTCCGGTTAGCTGGCGTTGTTGCCTATGGAGGCAGCGGCAAATTGCCTTTAGCTCCACAGGGAACTATGCTGGTCATTAGAGATAGTTGTGTGATGAGGACAGGGGCTTGGATTTCACTCGCAGAGTTGCTGGCCTCTTTCATGTTCATGACACATGCAGAGGTCTGCTGAATTTAGGTGATGTAAATGGCTTGTTTGATTAAAACTGCATGATAGTAACAAGTGTCCACACTTTGACCCGTGACACTGATAATCAATGCCTGCCACATTAAATTCTAAAGCAGGTGTAAATGAAAGCAATATCTGACATAATTTAGAGAGATCACATGAATATACGTCCTGCTCATGCGACAATTTTAAAAGAAAATTATTTGATACACCAGTACTGTGATCTGAAAGCCCCAAACCTCAGCAGTGATAAACAGTGAGAATCAGCATAAAATATGCTCATGGGCAATAAATACTGCATTTTAGGATCTCTGTGTTAGTGGACCTGCACAGGTGTGTGCTTTTCATGACAGGTATTTCCATTACGTTCACAAACCTCAGATGCTGAAGGATCATGTGGATGAGACTTACAGTTTACAAAAACAGTTTACAGATACACACATTGCTTTCATTTTATGGATGAACAAAGGTTCAAACTCATTATAAAAGTAGAACTTTGTTTGGGGAGTCAAAACTTGAAAATAAGATTTATGAAACTGATACATGGAAGCTCATTGATCTCTCTTTGAGAATGACCTCTCTCTGTGGATTCTGACCAGTGCAGTGTTTCACAACAACGTGTTTTGAAACTATGCAGTGTTGGCAAACATTTGTATGCTTGTGTGATTGACAGCTCCACATTCTGTGAACGCCATCACTGGATATGAGGGAAGAGGAGTCACCATCAGGTGTAATTATGCATTGAATCATAACATCAGCAATAAATTCTTCTGCAAAGATGACAATGATTTGAACTGTAAGAATCTAATCAGAACTGGGAAAAAGAACACTGGGGTGCCAGATGGGAGATTCTCTCTGAATGACAGCACAGGAGGGAGATTCTTCAGTGTTTACATCAGCAAACTGACACAAGAGGATGCTGGGAAATACTGGTGTGGAATTGATACACCCGCTTATTCTTTCACCTACAATGAGGTAGCGCTAAAAACAGAGAAAGGTAAGAGTCTAGATCCTGCTTTTGGACCATATTTACTGTCTATTACACTGAATATAAAATTCAGCTGTTCACAGTGCAGATTTTACTTTATATAATGCAGCTACTGTTGTGAAGGAAATCACAGATAATCTTCAACCATTATTTTCCCTGTGCTTGCCTGTTCAATGCACTGAATCAATGAAATGACTAAAACAATGAATCAAAAATTTTAACAACGCTGTTGCTAATCTTTCACTAAAAACCATATATACGTTTACATTCTAGATGTCATTTTACCACTTGCAGAGAACACATGATGGTAGTGTACCACTGTAATTTCTACTTTGGTTGCTGTGAAGTGGCGTAGATCAGCATGTATTGTTTAAAAAGACCACCAACGGTGCAGGTTGGTGTTCTTAAAAGTCCCTGTCTAAAGAAATGAGTTTCCACATGTAGGTGCTACTCGGCTGTAGATGCAGTGTGATGCATTTAGGAGCTGCAGTACAATTTCAGTGAATACACTGTTACTGAGGGACCTGCTCAGCAGGGGTCTCTAACTCTGCTCTCTTTCCCCAAACTGTTTCTCTTCCTTTCCCTCTCTCCTACAGCTCCACCCACAACCCCCCCAACAGTCACTCAAACGTCTCCACCCCCCACATCACCCCCACATCGGATTAGTGACGCTGTCCCTGGCCCCCAGCACCCCCAAACACCAATACCTGCTACAGAGGGGAGCACCGAGGGGGGGGCACACAGTCACACCCCTGCAACAGGTAGACTTAATGATGGCAAGAGTTGGGTCTGGGCTTGTTGCTGTGATGCAAAGTCATGAGAATAAATGCATGACAAAAAAAAAAAAAAACATCACTATCTCATGCAAAGGGAAAGGAGAAGTGTCTCAGCCTTCAGGAAGTGGGGTTTTATGCAAATGATCTGCAGATACATTTCTAAGTAACTTTCATTTCTAATTCTAACACCTGCACCAAACTCTCTTCTCTTTCTCTTCCTCTTTTCACTCTCTGTGTTTTGTTCTCATCAGAGCATCTCTTTCTCCTCCCCTCAGCTCCTCTTCCTCACCCAGACAGCACTGCAGCTCCTCTTCCTCACTCTGACAGCACTGCAGCTCCTCTTCCTCACTCTGACAGCACTGCAGCTCCTCTTCCTCCTGAAGAAGATGCTGCTCATACAGAATCAGGTACCAGATCCTCCTCTGACTCCAGAAAGTGTCACAGCACTAATGCTGCTTTACAGTGTCTGAGACCACAGGCAAAATGTCCAATCAGAGGCCTCCTCCTCTATTAAAACAATCTGGGAGGGGCTGGGGGTTTGCTCCCCCACATTATTTTTGTGGAAATGAAATTCACTGCTTATTAGTTTTTAAAGAGGTTTTTTTAAGGAAAAATGCAGTTGCCTATTTTATGGGAACATTGAAAGTGCATATTTTGCATACTGTTCAACCGGGTGAAAGATAATATTATTACAAAAATCATCATCACAATACAGTGTATTTATATATAATTTTAATGATTAACAATTAACAATTTAATATCAATACAGAGGCTATTGGAAATGAGGGATCAGAGTAAGTTCTGCATTCTGACACACAGAAACATCACATTTACATGAATTTGTCACTGTTTCTCCATGTTTCTCCATGGCTGTTTATAGCTCTCATGTAACAGCTGTCAAACACATTGGGTAAAAGTACGAACCTCTGGTTTTCAAAAGCATTGAGGTGTGGGGCATGTGACTTTCTCTAAAGGGAATAATTGGTTTCTGGGCACACCGCAGCTGGTGGAGGGAAATCACACCTTCAGAAAGAGGGGCGGGGCTTAATGTACAGTCTAAAAGGGTCGCATGAAGTTCAGTAAAGTCCCTTTCTGTAAGTGACACATAAAGTGAGAGTCTGGTAGTTTGTAATTCAACTGTAGAGCTTCATAGTTTACATGAGTGTCGGTGGTGTAGAGCAAACTCATTACATTAAATTACATTACATTGCAGTCATTTAGCAGACACACTTATCCAGAGCAATTTCCAGCACAAGAAATCAGAGGTGTATCCATGCAAGTTAAAAGAGCTCCAGCGCCAGACCAGGCTAACACTAACAACACTTCCAGACCAGTGAGTGTGAGAACAAGCCCTACCACAAGTTAACATGTGCTACCCTGAAACTAGACAGGCTAGACAACTAATGGAAGTCAATCACATACACTAACATACATCACACAGTCAGTAGATCACATTATCCATAACACATTGTGATACTACAAGTAAAATAAACAGCAAGTAATATTCAGTTTAAATTCCATTATTACACCAAGGAAGAAATGCTGACCCTTTTGGTGAAGGTTGAAGAGAGAACAGATTATTTGTCAGTACTCCGGCCCCCTAGCTGTTGTGTTTATGTTGTCCCCATCTGTCATTGTGTCCATGTGCTTTTGTTTTTCCTTGCGTTCCAGCCCTGCCCCGCTCTCCGCCCTGTCTCCGCCCACCTGATCATCTCCACCTGCATGCCTGCACACCTGCTTCCCATCACCTCATCAGCCCAACCCTATATCTACCCTGCTTGTCTCTGTCCTGTTTGCCAGATCGTTCCCGTGTCTCTCCTGTTTCGTTCCCGCCGTGCTTTTCCCCCTGTAAGTCTTGCGGTTGTTGTTCCTGCCTCTTCCTTGACCTTGATTCTGCTCGCCGCCTTGCTCTGTTTGCCTGATTATCTGCCTGCCTGGTTACCGACCCTGCCTGTTCCTGTTTTCGACCCTGGTTTGCCCACGGACTGCCTGCCTGTTACCGACACTGCCTGTTCTGGTTTTGCTACTTCGCCTGACGTTTTAAAGCTTTTTGGAACCTGAAGCCCTGGTGTCTGTGCTTGAGTCCTTGCCTGAGCCCTGACAGTATTAGTGAGAGCAGAAAACCATCAAAGGGCTGCAGCCCAAAAGCCTGTTTAAACTGTGCCAAAATCTTTAAGCACAGACAGAGTGCAGCACTGCTTCTTAAACCTGTCTGTCCCTGACCAGACACCCTTTCACAGCCAGCAGTGTGAATATAGTCCCCACAGGAACATATGGTGTGAATGACCTGATGGTGGGATGGTTATGGGCTTAATGCACTTGCAATACACTTCACGTTACATTAAATTAATGTCATTTAGCAGATGTTCTTATTCAAGAATGAATTACATAGGTTACATCTTATCCATTTATGCAGGTGGATATTTACTGAGGCAATTGTGGGTTAAGTACCTTATCCAAGGGTACAGCAGCAGTGCCCCAGCAGGGAATCAAACCAGCAACCGAATGGTTATGAGTCCTGATCCATAACACTATGCTACACTGCTGTTCCTGCAGACGAGGCTCAGATATTTAACCCTCTATGCAGAGCCAGCCCTGACCAATAAGGTGGAAGTAACTGACATTAACTCTAGCTATTTATTAAATTAGCAAATGTTACTATCGTCCAAAGTTAGCTAGTAACACTCTGCTCCAACGATGACTACTATGCAATAGATAAACTATTCATTCATCACATTACCTCTGTCTGCTTCCCATTTTTCCTCCTCTTCTATTTTTCTTCCCTGGGCACCAGAGGGCTTTAGTCTTTTTGACATGATATACAGTAAATATATAAATATAATATATTTTGAAATAATAGTATTAAAATAGTAAAAAATAGTAAGTCTTAAAAATTTTGAAAAATTTTTTCCCTCATTTGGGGCGCCCCTATGGCGAATGGGCCGGCTCTGCCTGTATGTAATTAACCCTTTGTGATCATGCAGGAGGACCCAGTTTAATCTCAGCATGTTTCAGAGCCAAGACTTTACTCCCTCTGTCTGCCAGATCAGCTGCTGTACATCAGTCTGGGTCTGGGTGCCACTGTGTCAGTGCTTGGAGTGGGCCTGTTTATATTCCTAAGACAGAAGAAAAAAGCCAGGAAATCACCAGGTGAGAGTCAGAAACACACCCACACACACACCCACACACAGTCATGCACACACACACTCACACACACACACACACACCTGCACAGTGAAACCTCTATGCTCCTCATTCATTTCACTTTAGCACACTTTCACATACAGTATCTAGATTGCACAATCTCCCCACTGAGACCACACAGAGGAATTTTCTATGGAAGAGTACTCCCTCTGTTGAGCATGAGTGGAAATGGAAGTGTTTATTTAAATACCTGAAGACACAAGATTGACATTCGCTACTCATTTTGTGTTGTTTCAGATCGTAAATGTTGTTTATGGACAAATTGAATACAGCTAGAAGTCACAAAATGTGCTTTATTGTGAAATAACACATAGGCGTGACATTATATACAGCTGGATAATGCTGATACCAACTTGTAAAATGTCTGTAAAAGAAAGAAATAATAGGTATAAAAATGATAGTTTTACTAAGTGAAGATGTGTCCATTTTGAAGGTGTGTGTAAGTGTAAATGTATAAATGTTGTGGCTGAAATTAAATGTTGCATGCTCCACAGTGGCCCCCTCTTCCTCCAACAGGATCAACAGAAACAACACTGCAGCGGTGAGCTGTAATTTCCAATTTCCATGTGATATGGATTAGAGAGGAGCAAACAAAAAGTTGATTGAAATCTTTTAAAATTTAGTTTTTAGACTTATGGGATATTGGGTCAAACGTCAAACAATTTTTTATTATCTTCAGGCTGCTGACTGTGAATATGAGGAAATCAAGGATTCAGACCAGCAACCACATGCAGACACTGCAATCAACACCATCTACTGCACAGCCAGCTCACCCAAGACTGTTCTGACTCCCTGAACTATGCCACCATCAACTTCCCTAAAAGCCCAGACTCTGAGGATCAGTCAGCCATCACCCTTGCTAAAGACTCCACTGAATACTCCACTGTGAGCTTCAACAGAGATCCTCCTAACTCTGATATCTACTCCAATGTCAGTTTACCCAGAGATTAACAGATGACTCTGCCACTTACTCCACTGTGAATTTACCCACGGACTAGTAACTCCCAGAGTATTACTCTGCCTCTGCTCAACTATCATTTTGTTTGAGGACCTCCTACATCTACTCTACTCTACTCCACTGTCATATTGGCTTGGCCTGTACTTTGGCCTGTAGTTTGGTGAGGATGTAATTTTCTTTTAATAAACACTGCCTCTGCGTGCTGTCTTGATTCAAAAGTAAGTGACTGATTTAAAAGCACTGATCTCTTACAATTAATTTTAAGTATGATTGGATTTTTACATGTGGAATTCAATGACTGTTTAAGTGGACCTGAATGTAGACACTCTTAGAGGAAAAGTAATGAAGATATAAGTACAGAACCACATTACCTACAATGCACCTGGTTGTTGTATTCCAATTCAATTCTGTGATTGAGTTCAAGCTGCACTGAAAAAAAAGGAGACTGGCCACCTGTATCAATACTCATTTTCATCGCAATATCCCGCACAATCGCGCATTGCGCGCAAAGCATTTGAGGAAGAAGACAGACCTGCTTTGTCACGCCATTGGCTGGAATAAATTTGAATATTGGCTGATGCGTAACCTTGAAAGTCGTCAAGATAAGTTAATGAACTCCCATGAGGTTTTTTGCTCTCACGCTGTTTAATCACCGTGTCAACTTAAACTCCAACTGCAACGTTTCCTCGGTGAAAATAAACGGTATACTAATGCAGTGATTTGTATGTCACCACCAGCCTCACTCTGAAGTTTTTTGTGGTGTGGATGTGTAACTTATATAAATGTAAATTGAAGAGAGCAATGGTGTCATTTACATTTTCAGATGCAGAAATATGTATTGGCTTTTTGCTGCTCTGCTTATAAAAAGATTGGCATCAGCCATCAAAAAACATAATCAGTTGACCTCTAGTATATACTATTTGTATTTAGAGAAATACAGTTTTGCATTGTAGAAGTGTTTTTTTCTGTTGCTCTTTGTTGCTGCAGATTGACAAGCAAACTCACAGTCTGTGCATGTCTCCTGGAGTCAGCATTTTCACTGTGGGCTCAAGTTTTTGTGGTGAGAATATGATTTTTTATTTGCTCTGTTAACGGCATGGCAGGGCTCTGTAGATGGCTATTTCAGTTGACCAGTTGAGTAGTCCTGGGCCTTTGCACTAGCTGTTAATCCAAAATGTTGGTCCTAGCCAGAGTTGTAACTGGCATATACAGAGTTATTCACTGCCAGTCACAACCGGGTCACAACACTTTTCACACTGCAGGATTTGGACTCCCCGACAGGTCCAGATATTTAGCCTGCTAGATAATTTTTCGGATGTCTGCGAGACATCGGCGAGTCACTCGGATGGCGTCTTTGAACAATTCACACATTGTGATCGAGAGCCGATTTGCGAGCCCCTCTAGCAGTATTTAAATAACAAATACCGCTAGAGTTAAGTGATGAAATAGTGTTGGAATAAAAGGGATTGAATTGTGTTGGAATAAAGCGATCAAATTGTGTTGGAGTAAAGTGATCAAAGAGTTTAATTTAATTTATTGAATCAAATTTCAATAACTTTGTATCAACACAAAGTACTTGTGTTGACTCAACATAAATAGTTTGTGTTGATTTAACACAATTCTGTAAGTTGCTGCCAAAGCAAACAATCTGTGTGCAACCAATGTCCACTATTGAATTTAGTAAATCGAATGTGTTCTTTTTTTCAGTGTGTATCACTTTTACATCTTGACTCTTGTGCCTCTTTACCACTTCCCTTTGCTGTTTGCAGACCATTACAGTACAACAGCATATTTTTATGCTGTCATTTGCTTTAACCATAGAGCAGAGAAACATTTTCACAGCAGGCTGAGATATGATGTCATTGTTTGTGTGGATTTCACAGCCCTTCTTAGCATTAGTGCTCTGCAAATTGCCCTTGTTGCAAAGTTCTAGAAATTTCCTTATGTATTGATGTCTGATCTCTTAATTTGTGATATATGTATTGGTCACGCACAGCAGACCTACAAATCATGACATCTCATCTCTCGCTCTCTCCTGTTAACACAGCCTGTGTAGAGCAGCCAGCTCATGGACCAAAGTTGTAGCTTCTGATTTGTTTAATAAATCTGAGTTATCGGGTGTACGTGTGGCTCTTTCACATCGTAAAACCTTGTCCTCATGATCCAATCCCACTGTGCTGCTGTCTAAGGCTGCCCCCTACTTATTGGTCAGGCTCACCTGCCTCTCCTTCTGGTTAACCTGGCCCCTGACCAATCAGCAAGCAACATCCTGAGCGGTCTAAAAAGAAGAAATACCACCTCCAGTTTTCTCTGCAGTGCCAGAGGACACAGCTGCTTTGTATGCATTGTTTTGAGTAACTCTGGAAAAGTACTCCCTTTACTTGGAGTGTGTGTAAAGGGCAATCACACACGCACACACACACACACACACACACGCACGCACGCACACGCACTCACACACACAGACACAAATACATTGACTATGTATGTCCTGTTAAGAGTCAGTGCACTGTAAATGCCAGCAGGAGATGGCAGTGTGTATGTGAGTGAGGGAGAGCAGAGACAGAGAGGAGGGAGGGAGCTGGGAGAGGGGGAGGAGGAAGAGGAAGAGGGCGGGGCCATGTCTCTCCACACAGAGCTGCTGACACTCTGAGCTGCAGACTGATGTAAAGACTGAACTGAACAGAGAAGGAGAGAACAAACTGAGAGAGAGAGAGAGAGAGAGAGAGAGAGAGAGAGAGAGAGAGAGAGAGAGAGAGAGAAGGAGAGATACTTTGTAAGGGAAAGGACTGGAGGCACTAGAAATAACTGGGAGTAACTGGGAGCCAGAGCTCAGCATGAGGAACCTTCTCATTGTCACCTTCTGTCTAACAGGTCAGATCTGACCTCAACACTTTTATTGAACACTTACACTCAGATATATAACTGATCATTGCATTATTGAGTTTCTAATGATGAATATTATTATTTTCCATGTGTAAATGACAGGTCCATGTCTCATTAACATTTAATATTCTCCTTGTTTGATTGGCAGCTCGATGTTGTGTGAGCTCCATCACAGTGACTGGATATGAGGGAGGAACTGTCAGCATCAGGTGTAATTATTCACAGGGTCGTGAAGACAACAGGAAATACTTCTGCAAAGGCAGCAGTTTTAGCTGTACAGATCTAATCAAAACTGGGGAAAAGAACACGTTGGTGCAAAAAGGGAGATTCTCTCTGTATGATGACACTGGAGGGACGTTCTTCACTGTTAAAATCAACACACTGACACTAGAGGATGCTGGGAAATACTGTTGTGGAGTTGATATACGTCACAGTCGTGACATCTACACAGAGGTACTGCTGAAAGTAAAGAAAGGTAAGGGTCACTGACCAGTTTTTCTTCCTTATTCTTCACATACTGCACTGTGCACAAACCTGATCCAAGAGAATGCTGAGAAGCCGTGGTATGTCCAAATTGTTTATTTATATAAAATATATGAATCCCAATATATAAAATTTTAGGGTATAACACCTACAGCAACTACAGCTGGAGGTAAAGAGTGGTAAAAACACTTTCTGTTTTTCTACCTGAGTTTCCCCCCATTTTTGTTTTCCCCCATGTGAAGTGACAACCCGCCTTTCTCATAATAACAGCGACCCCCCCCTTCTCATAATAACACACTTCTGCTGCAGTAAAAAGGATGGGTGATATCAGTGGCACTATGATTACGCCAGCATGTCAGCGACAATAGTAAAAATCCCCCTCACACTCGCATCCATGAAATAAATACTGGGCTGCAGTGGGCTGGCGGCTTCAGGCAGGAGCTCAGGGCGTGGTTTGCGTTCTGACAGCCGCTCACACACAGGGGAAATGCAGAGCAGGGTGACAGCAGGCAGGAAGTGCAGCTGCAAGCGGTGAGGCACTTTGCTTGCTGGTTGCTGTTTCCATTTCCCCACTGGGGCACTGCTGCTGTAACCTTCGTCAAAGTACTTAACCCACAACTGCATCAGTAAATATTCAGTTGTGTACATGGATAAAATTGTAATTTCTCCAGATAAGAGTGTCTGCTAAATAACAATAATGTAATGTAGTTTAAAGTGGGGGTGGGGGGGTTATCAAAGTTTTTAATAATTGATCAGGATGTTGCATTATTCAGGATATTTAATTCCAACACAACAATCAAACAACTCCCACTGTAGCTTTTATGATACATACAAACCAATTCACAAACTTGCAGTGTTTAATTAATTCAGAAATTATTTGGAGAGCCTATTATTTAATCGGCAGATCCTTGCATGCAGGTGGGACTTCAAATGCAAAGAAGGGAAAGGAGTTCGCAGGTACAAAACAGCTCTGTCACATCAGTGGTGCAGCACCGACGTGAAAAACAGCTCTGAGACCCAAAAGCATCACATGGCGGTTTATCTGGTCTTATCTCAGACTGCAGCTCTGATTAACACTGGTCTCTGTGGTTTATTCTCATCAGAGGGCCTCTCCTCTTCACCTCTCGGCTCTCTCTGACAGCGCACGCTTACATTGTAGCGCATTTAGCAGATGCTCTTATCCAGAGCAACTTTCATAGGTTACAGTTTTTTGACATGTTATCCATTTATACAGCTGGATATTTAATTAGGCAATTGTGAGTTGAGTACCTTGCCCAAGGGTAGCAACAGCAGTGCCCCAGCGGGGAATCGAGCCCTTTTGGTTATGAGCCCTGCTCCTTACCCACTATGCTACACTCCTGCCCACTTACTCCTTAAGGTTCAGTTTACAGTGGGATTAGAAGCAACAATTAACTCAAGAAATGACTCTTTTGGTCTCAGATTTATTTTTATTCAGGCACCCGTAAGCTCCAGAATAGGAGGACACGGTGCACGGGAACCCTGCCCTCCAAAGGTCTTTCCTTTAGGGCTAGCAAGTCATGAGCAGTAAGCTGCATTGCCTCCAGCAGGTGGCGCTTGTTGACAGTTGTGTCCACTGATTGGTCCAAGGGTTTGCGGAGCTCTTATATTTCAGTGTGTCCGCACAGGAAACAGTTTGAAGTGGAAATTGAGTGTCACTCAGACATTGCCTACAGTGCTTTCAGTTAGATATCTTTAGAGGAGCTGATGACATAAAAAAGGAAGAAGGGGAAGCCAAGAAAAGATCAGGGACCATAGCAACCATCACAATTTACCTCTGATCAAAGCCACATTGAAGCTAAACTACTTCTGCTTCTGCTTCTGCTTTTTTCCTGTGAGCAATTACAAACTCTAACCCAGATCAATATATGCAACTATGCCATCTGTGGATTATGAGGAAAATGTGCAGCTGCTCTAAGATATGAATTCTAAATTCCCTCTTTAGAACTTCTATGTCCAGATACTAGATTCCAGTGATTAGATTCTGAATTTGCAATTTATTAATTATAGCTTGTTTGTTTGAGATTGTGCACACTCAATTCTAAATTCTCATCAAAGCAAAATAAAAAAAGAATAAACTGTAGGGTAGAAGAACACTTGTCATGTTTATGCTGTAAACATATGTGATCTTACATTATTAATAACATCAGCCCATTTTCCAACAACTGTCTCTAATCAAATCAGAACATTTGATGTTTCATGTTGTGGTTATTTGTACTGAAATTAAATTCAGTAATCACATTTGCAATCAAATTAAACCATAGTTAATGAACAGCGTCATTTGTCTGCTCTTCCTCTGATGCTGACTCACTCTCTCTCCAGACATCCATGGAAGTTCGGCGGGGTCTGAAAGAAAACAAAAAGGTAAGCGTGAATATGGCGCTGTAACAGTTTTCTCTAATGCTTAATGACTAATGCTACATGGCTACAGGTGGCAGTAAGAAAAACTCCAAGGAACCCACAGTATGAGCCATTGATGAGAAACATTTGCTTATTATTCCTTATCCTCGGGCAAGGTACCCAGAATTGCCTCAGTTATCCAGCTGTATAAACGGATAAAATGTAACCAATGTAAGTCTCTCTAGAGAAGATCATCTGCTAAATGACAGTAATGTAATGTCTAGTTGAATCTGATTTCTGGGACACTGCTGCTGTACCCATGGGCAAGGTCCTTAACCCACAGTTGCCTCAGTAAATACCCAACTGATCCCTGAATCTGAATTTAAAAGCCTATGATTTAATATGGAGCCGGTATACAGAAAGTGAATGAAGAAAACCTCAGTTTGATGCCACCTCATTGTGATGAAGCAGGAGAACCCAATTTAATCTGGATCTCCATCCGTGTACCAGGTCAGCTGCTTTACCTCCTTGTGGGTCTGGGTGGAACTGTGGCTGTGCTTGCACTGGGCCTGTTTATATTCCTCAGATGGAGGAAGAGGCCCAGAAATCCAGCAGGTGAGAGCCCACATCAGTAGCCTTTCAATGATGATGTGTCCAAGTCGCGCCATCGGGTGTTTCAAGTAACTAACACACCCACAGAGCCATATAGAGTCATACAGAAGTCATGTGATCTGTGACTTGACATGTCACTTGATACAAATGCTCCAGCATTATTAATTGTTATGTATGTCGGCTGCATGTATAAACCACCATGTAAAACGTTAGTAAATGTGTTATTATATAGATTTTTGTGTTCTATCATACTGCTGTTTCACATTGCAAGCCATATTAGAAAACAGTGTTTGAATGCTGTTAAAAAAAAAAAACTGTAATAATAACGATAATAATCAAAGCCGGATCGTAATGTGTTCTGGATGTTTTGACCGGGGTTAAATGACTGAGGTGCTTTATGTCCCACAGCAGCTGTGTCCTCCTCCAAACAGATGGACACAGACACAGGAAACACTGGAAGGGTGAGTGGCTGGGGAAGGAGCAGGAAATTTGCAGTGGGATTAGAGATGGGGGGATTACAGTAAATCCTACTGTAGTGGGATTTGGGGGCTATGGTGGGATTAGAGATGGGGCTACATTGAGATTATAGATGGTGGGGTTACAGTGGGATTAGAGATGGGGGTTACAGTGGGATTAGGTGGGATTGGGGGATTACAGTGGAAGTACAGATGGGGTTTACATTAGGATTAGGTGGGATTGGGGGGCTACAGTGGGATTAGAGATGGGGCTACAGTGAGATTAGAGATGGGGGGTTACAGTGGGATTAGAGATGGGGCTACATTGAGATTAGAGATGGGGGGTTACAGTGGGATTAGAGATGGGGCTACATTGAGATTAGAGATGGGGGGTTACAGTGGGATTATAGATGATATTGCCTCTGCAGAGAAAACCCTTCAAGAAAACAACTTGCAACTGTTTGAGTTCATCCAGGCCCTGTGTTGGGGGTTGCCCAACCCGTGTCTTTATTTTCAGGTTGACTGTGAATATGAGGAAATCAAGGATTTAAACCAACTGCCACATGCAGGGCCTGAGGTCATCACCATCTACTCCACCATCAGCTCACCCAACAAACTTCCTGCCTCCCTGAATGAAAATCCAGCCCTTTCTCATTCTCTCAATCCCAGGCAACTCTCCACTGAGTATTCCACTGCAAACTGCCACCCATCTAACACATGAATGAATGAAAATGAATTAAAAGACACTCATCACTGTTTCTTACAGGGGGAAAAGAAATGTAACATTTTGTAGGTGTGTAGGTGCTGTAAAGCCTCGGTGACAGTTGAGAAAATCTGCAAGTAGGCAACACTGCATAAAGGTTTTTGTGTGTCACAATGACAAGGCTCCATTTCCTGAATTATTGCACAAAAAACATGACTGTGTCTTAAAACATAACAACTGACACTTTGTTCAGGAGTAACGTCAGCTCTCTTTTTAAGTTTAAGACACAATTCATGACATTGCTTACATTTGTAAAACAAGGGGTGCATTGATTCAAATGGGCGAGAGATTCAAAAGACAAAGCAAATGGGAAAAGTTGTTGGAAGTTGGTAAAAGCTGGTGGATGAAAACTCCAAATTTATTATCACAAATTTGCAAAAGATGAAGGTATCCCATTGTATCGTATCTTCACCAATAGACAAAAGAGAAAGGTGGCCTCCAGTATTGTGGCTACTTTAGAAGCAGAGTTCAGCATTTTAGCTCCAGCTTTTACTAAATTATGAGGAGGTTTAACCTTTGCATCACCCTAGTGTTGATGTAAGCTTTGCTGTGTGACTACTTTTCATGCCAAGAAAAAAAAATGGTCACCAGCATATATGTATATTTTTTCTACACTTCTTCATCTATTTAGGAGAGTTTAAAGAGAAGAGATATGTGCAGTACATGTAGTTTACAAAAGGTACTATGATTGCAGAGAAGGAATACAATAGCCATTGTTCAAATCATTATACCTTCATTCATATGGTCACTTTTTAAAGTACAACTCAATCAAAACATAGTGACTGTAAGTGGTGTTTTTCTTCTTTATTAAAGACAGAATCCACATGGAAGAGCCCTTTTACTACACAAAAAATAAGATATAAGTACAAACTGGAGAGTTGCCTGCTTCTGTTCTATGCTGTTCATTTTCATACCAGCTAATGTATATGGGATGGAACTAATTTAAATGCCTAAGTAACGTTTTGCTAAAAATTATAACATGATCATGTTAAATGTGAGTGTGCTGTGAACACCTCACACCAGTTTGCAAATTTTACATGTGTATGTAGTGATAAGAAATGTTCATCTTTTATGCCATTGGTTATTGTCAAGTGAACATGCTAAGTGTTAAATATCCACAGTTACAACTTACATCTTGATTCCTGCTTTAGCAATGCATTGTTACATTGGAAGGATACATGTGCCGGGAGTGCAGCTGCTGTTTCTCCAGTTGGCCACCAGATGGCCACGTAATCCCCTTGTGGTCTCTGTCTCATTTAGTTCATGTGTTTCATTTGTGTTAATTAGTTTTTCTTTGCACCTGTGTTCACCGCTATTTAAGTTCTGCCTTTTGTTCCTGTCTTTATATACATACATATATATATATTTTTGTAAACATATATGTATCTGTTGTCATCTTCGTTTTGTCTGCTCGTCATTCTCACAGGTGGCAAACCCATCCATGCATAAAAGGTGCTTTCCTTTAAGAACAGACTGTCTCCATTTTCAAGGACATAACAACAACCACTCAGTTACATTTTTACTGTTGAATATAAACACACCAAACTGATGATATTAAAAAAATAAAGGGAAATGAAAGAATAGTAATGCTCGTGGTGGGATGAAAAATGGTAACATAACGTTTGTAATACACTTCCTGGAGAAACAGTTAACTGCCACAATAGGGGTTCCAACAGCACAGGAACAGAATGTCACAAATACAGGCAATACACACAACAGCAACATCACCCTTCCCTTCTAGGCTCCTGTAGACTCTTAACATAATTACAATGAACCTACTCTGGGCTACCAGCTTGGATTATCCTAGTACCTACAATGCTCAATTGTTCAAATGCATTTACTATGCACAATCCAGTGCTGCAGATAATACACAGGTAAGTGGCATATTGGCATTTTCTTATTCTGACTTGGTGAGATTTCCATACCATATCTGCCTTACATCATAGAGTATCTCAGGAGTATTTAGGTAAGCTGACAGTGGAGTAGGTGGCAGAGTCCTCTGTTGGGCATTTGGGTAAACTGGCATTGGAGTAGATATCAGAGTTAGGAGGGACTTTGCTGAAGCTCACAGTGGAGTATTCAGTGGAGTCTTTAGTGAGGGTGATGGCTGACTGATCCTCAGAGTCTGGGCTTTTGGAGAAGTTGATGGTAGCGTAGTTTATGAAGTCAGGAGGGACTGTGGGTGAGCCGGCTGTGGCGTATATTGTGTTGACTGCAGGGGCTGCAGGTGGTTGTTGGTTTGAATCCTCGACCTCCTCATAGTCATAGTCACCCTAAAAATAAAGAAATGAAAAATACAAGCATGAATTGATGTTATGACTATGTGAAGTTTTTAGTTCCATCCAGGAAAGACACTGAACATCCAAACACTCTGTCCTGGGGTTTCACTCGCCTTCGGTCAGGTTTCCCTGATCTTCTCCCTTATTGTCTGTCCAGATGTTTGGCCTTTTCACAACACATCGCAATTAAAGTAAGGTTGTTTTTTTTTAATTATTATTTCCCAGTTCCAACACCCTCTTCCACCCCACAACAACAACACATGTGATTGGTGCCCCATGTGCCCCTCACACCTCTGATTGGCTCAGTGATGCCAGAGCTATCTTCAGGAACCTACACGTTCAGTGTAGGACAGGGCCCATCACTTCCTATTTGTTTCTAACCACCCCGACACTGTGGGGTGACCCATGGGCACGGTCCTGCTGGTTTTGGCTTGCATGTTAGGCTCTTCTAAAGGCCATAACCCCCGACACTCACCCCTCCAGTGTTTCCTGTGTCTGTGTTCATCCAGTTGGAGGAGGCGGCCACTGTGGAGAGTAAAACACTAAAACTCAGTCACAGCACTGAAACGTTCATTGTTTTCTGCACAGTATGCATTACGGCCAGGCCATTAAGGGGCAAATTCAGACTTCAGGGCGCTGAGTGTTTTTTTGCAAAAAAGGCATGTACATGTTTGTCAGTTTTTGGGATTCCGACTTAACTCATGCACCTGTGTATCTGTTAAAATGGGCAGTGTGACATAATTTTATAATATTGAATGAACACTGAATGAAAAGAATGAAGAGCTGATCATGTCAGAATGGTGTCTTTTCTTAAGCACTTCCGCTTATTCCCAGCAGAGGGAGCACTCCTCCACTCATAGCCCCTTCTGTGAGGTCAGTGAATAATTCTGAGGTTTTCCCAGCAACCGTTCTGTATGCAAAAAAAGAGAAGTGCTCTCTCAATTGTCTTAAAAGTACATTGTACAACTTTGTTTTCTGTTTTGCCGGGTTCTGCCTTAGGCTTGCTCTCAGGGGGTGTCAGGTCTGGGAACAATGTAAAACTGCTTTGTGACAACTTGTGTTGTAAAAAGCGCTATACAAATAAAATTGAATTGAATGAGGATGATCATAATTATGGTCATTCCTTCATTATTTGGCATCATCCTTAATGCCAGCGTTCACGTCAGTGTCATTGTTGTGTTATGCCAGGATATTGACCCAGGTGATTGATTTTCTGTCCTGCATCTTGAGAAACTGCTGTCTGTGGAAAACACACGCCATCAGTATGCACTGCAAGTGAATCATGTTAGATTTACTGAAGATTTAACATATTAGATTTAACTGAAGGAAGAGAAAGAGAGAGAGGAGAGAAACGGGAGAGAAAAAACGGGTGGAGTGACGTGCGGCGACGATGCGGTCCACTTTGAAGCGGTTGCTGAGGATGAAGCAGGCCTCGGCGTCGTCCATCCTGCGGGTGGGCGGTGGGACATGAAGGGGCGGGGCCGCGACAGGAAGCAGCCGGCCGGGTTAGTGGAAGGAGGAGAGGAAGGACAGAGGAAAGGAGGAGAGCAGGGTTAGTCAGGTCGGAGAGGGCCAGCTGGTCAAAAATAAAGAACAAGGAATCGCTCTGCCAACGTGAGAGAAATTTATTTGGAGTAGACATATTCACACAGGCAATTCTACAGACACCTGTGAACATCCTGTCAGGAATGCAGCTGCTGATTCTCGGATTGGCCACCAGATGGCCACATAACTTCCTGTGTTCTCTGTGTGTCATTTAGTTCATGTGTTTCACCTGTGTTGATTAGCTATTGTTTATACCTGTGCTCCTTTTTATTTAAGCCCTGTCCTTTGTTCATGTGTTTGCTCAGTCTTGAGTTGCCATGCCTAGTGTGTGTGTGTGTGTGTGTGTGTGTGTGTGTGTGTGTGTGTGTGTGTACGTGGTCATGCGCGCATGCGTGTGCGCGTGTCAATGAGAGAGTGAACTCTTGCAACAAGCTTGTATTGTATCCCCCAGTCTCCAGTAAAAGTAACTTTTTTTCTTTGAACCAAACCTCTGGTGTCTCCAGTTGTCTCAAAGTTCTCTCTGCTTTTAGGTTCATGCTGCTCCTTGTGACACATGGGCTATGTATTTCAATAAGCCAAGAACTTATCCCTATTTACAATGCTTTCAGCATAGAAAATTTGTGGGAATTTTTCTTTGTGAAAATTGACACTGAGGAGATACTTTGTTGTAGTCTGAACATGCTGCCATTATTTGGTAAAACACCATTTGGAGCTACATCTCATAATAACAATGCCTATGAGTCCTGTCATGAGCTAAGTCACCAATTCGTTGTAGGTGACTTAAAAGGTATAATTCATTTAAAGAGGTATAATTTCTGTGACTGTTCTCTCCCATCAATGTCTGTCCAACCTTATGGACTGTGTTGGACTCCCTATATTGTTGCAGTTTCATAGCAGAGGTGACACTATTACTTAGCCTGATTCACATGAGACTTTTGGCTGTGAAAGTTAAATGGTAATACACGTATTTTCTTTAATTCTTTATTTCTAGCTATCAATTTGTGTATGATATAAATAATAAGAAATAATAATAACTTGTATGATATAAATAATAAGAAAATCTAATTTAATCCAAATGCAGTTACCATTAAAATCAGTAGGCACATAAACACTCAAGCACAAAGTTATGCTTGGGATCAAGATTGTCAATGGGAGCCTCTTGTGTAATTGTAGATTGTGGTGTATGCAGTTTTCAAAGGTAACAAGCGATAGTCTTGAATCTGGCTATGGAAATATACTGAACATAAATTGCAATGTAACTTTAGACTTTCAACCTCCTTTTGACCCAATGTACAGAATAGTTATGAAATTATCACCATCTGCCTCCGTACATATAGATTTAATTTCCCGGAAATACACACAAATGCACAGATATTCAAAATTCATTAGTCCCACAATTTAAATCATAACATCTTTATTTTTATTAATACAACACAGTTTCAGGAAAGTAAACATCAGGATGAAAGAGAAAAAAAATAGAGTACAGAGTGAAACAGAAGCCAGCGTGGGATCTCTTTTAAAGAGAGAAGAAAAGTGTTAATGAATATCTGTGTGTGTGTGTGTGTGTGTGTGTGTGTGTGTGTGTGTGTGTGTGTGTGTGTGTGTGTGTGTGTGTGTGTGTGTGTGTCAGAGAGAGAGAGAGAGAGAGAGAGAGAGGGAGAGAGAGAGAGAGAGAGAGAGAGAAACTAAGCCACAAAACCCTGGACGGCTGTTTGGTTCTTAGTTTTTCCAAAAAATGGAAAAACTGTCATCATCTTCGTTTTGTCTGCTCGTCATTCTCACAGGTGGCAAACCCATCCATGCATAAAAGGTGCTTTCCTTTAAGAACAGACTGTCTCCATTTTCAAGGACATAACAACAACCACTCGGTTACATTTTTACTGTTGAATATAAACACACCAAACTGATGATATTAAAAAAATAAAGGGAAATGAAAGAATAGTAATGCTTGTGGTGGGATGAAAAATGGTAACATAACGTTTGTAATACACTTCCTGGAGAAACAGTTAACTGCCACAATAGGGGTTCCAACAGCACAGGAACAGAATGTCACAAATACAGGCAATACACACAACAGCAACATCACCCTTCCTTCTAGGCTCCTGTAGACTCTTAACATAATTACAATGAACCTACTCTGGGCTACCAGCTTGGATTATCCTAGTACCTACAATGCTCAATTGTTCAAATGCATTTACTATGCACAATCCAGTGCTGCAGATAATACACAGGTAAGTGGCATATTGGCATTTTCTTATTCTGACTTGGTGAGATTTCCATACCATATCTGCCTTACATCATAGAGTATCTCAGGAGTATTTAGGTAAGCTGACAGTGGAGTAGGTGGCAGAGTCCTCTGTTGGGCATTTGGGTAAACTGGCATTGGAGTAGATATCAGAGTTAGGAGGGACTTTGCTGAAGCTCACAGTGGAGTATTCAGTGGAGTCTTTAGTGAGGGTGATGGCTGACTGATCCTCAGAGTCTGGGCTTTTGGAGAAGTTGATGGTAGCGTAGTTTATGAAGTCAGGAGGGACTGTGGGTGAGCCGGCTGTGGCGTATATTGTGTTGACTGCAGGGGCTGCAGGTGGTTGTTGGTTTGAATCCTCGACCTCCTCATAGTCATAGTCACCCTAAAAATAAAGAAATGAAAAATACAAGCATGAATTGATGTTATGACTATGTGAAGTTTTTAGTTCCATCCAGGAAAGACACTGAACATCCAAACACTCTGTCCTGGGGTTTCACTTTCCGGCTTCGGTCAGGTTTCCCTGATCTTCTCCCTTATTGTCTGTCCAGATGTTTGGCCTTTTCACAACACATCGCAATTAAAGTAAGGTTGTTTTTTTTTAATTATTATTTCCCAGTTCCAACACCCTCTTCCACCCCACAACAACAACACATGTGATTGGTGCCCCATGTGCCCCTCACACCTCTGATTGGCTCAGTGATGCCAGAGCTATCTTCAGGAACCTACACGTTCAGTGTAGGACAGGGCCCATCACTTCCTATTTGTTTCTAACCACCCCGACACTGTGGGGTGACCCATGGGCACGGTCCTGCTGGTTTTTGGCTTGCATGTTAGGCTCTTCTAAAGGCCATAACCCCCGACACTCACCCTCCAGTGTTTCCTGTGTCTGTGTTCATCCAGTTGGAGGAGGCGGCCACTGTGGAGAGTAAAACACTAAAACTCAGTCACAGCACTGAAACGTTCATTGTTTTCTGCACAGTATGCATTACGGCCAGGCCATTAAGGGGCAAATTCAGACTTCAGGGCGCTGAGTGTTTTTTTGCAAAAAGGCATGTACATGTTTGTCAGTTTTTGGGATTCGACTTAACTCATGCACCTGTGTATCTGTTAAAATGGGCAGTGTGACATAATTTTATAATATTGAATGAACACTGAATGAAAAGAATGAAGAGCTGATCATGTCAGAATGGTGTCTTTTCTTAAGCACTTCCGCTTATTCCCAGCAGAGGGAGCACTCCTCCACTCATAGCCCCTTCTGTGAGGTCAGTGAATAATTCTGAGGTTTTCCCAGCAACCGTTCTGTATGCAAAAAGAGAAGTGCTCTCTCAATTGTCTTAAAAGTACATTGTACAACTTTGTTTTCTGTTTTGCCGGGTTCTGCCTTAGGCTTGCTCTCAGGGGGTGTCAGGTCTGGGAACAATGTAAAACTGCTTTGTGACAACTTGTGTTGTAAAAAGCGCTATACAAATAAAATTGAATTGAATGAGGATGATCATAATTATGGTCATTCCTTCATTATTTGGCATCATCCTTAATGCCAGCGTTCACGTCAGTGTCATTGTTGTGTTATGCCAGGATATTGACCCAGGTGATTGATTTTCTGTCCTGCATCTTGAGAAACTGCTGTCTGTGGAAAACACACGCCATCAGTATGCACTGCAAGTGAATCATGTTAGATTTACTGAAGATTTAACATATTAGATTTAACTGAAGGGAAGAGAAAGAGAGAGAGGGAGAGAACGGGAGAGAAAAAAACGGGTGGAGTGACGTACGGCGACGATGCGGTCCACTTTGAAGCGGTTGCTGAGGATGAAGCAGGCCTCGGCGTCGTCCATCCTGCGGGTGGGCCGGTGGGACATGAAGGGGCGGGGCCGCGACAGGAAGCAGCCGGCCGGGTTAGTGGAAGGAGGAGAGGAAGGACAGAGGAAAGGAGGAGAGCAGGGTTAGTCAGGTCGGAGAGGGCCAGCTGGTCAAAAATAAAGAACAAGGAATCGCTCTGCCAACGTGAGAGAAATTTATTTGGAGTAGACATATTCACACAGGCAATTCTACAGACACCTGTGAACATCCTGTCAGGAATGCAGCTGCTGATTCTCGGATTGGCCACCAGATGGCCACATAACTTCCTGTGTTCTCTGTGTGTCATTTAGTTCATGTGTTTCACCTGTGTTGATTAGCTATTGTTTATACCTGTGCTCCTTTTTATTTAAGCCCTGTCCTTTGTTCATGTGTTTGCTCAGTCTTGAGTTGCCATGCCTAGTGTGTGTGTGTGTGTGTGTGTGTGTGTGTGTGTGTGTACGTGTGTACGTGGTCATGCGCGCATGCGTGTGCGCGTGTCAATGAGAGAGTGAACTCTTGCAACAAGCTTGTATTGTATCCCCCCAGTCTCCAGTAAAAGTAACTTTTTTTTCTTTGAACCAAACCTCTGGTGTCTCCAGTTGTCTCAAAGTTCTCTCTGCTTTTAGGTTCATGCTGCTCCTTGTGACACATGGGCTATGTATTTCAATAAGCCAAGAACTTATCCCTATTTACAATGCTTTCAGCATAGAAAAATTGTGGGAATTTTTCTTTGTGAAAATTGACACTGAGGAGATACTTTGTTGTAGTCTGAACATGCTGCCATTATTTGGTAAAACACCATTTGGAGCTACATCTCATAATAACAATGCCTATGAGTCCGTCATGAGCTAAGTCACCAATTCGTTGTAGGTGACTTAAAAGGTATAATTCATTTAAAGAGGTATAATTTCTGTGACTGTTCTCTCCCATCAATGTCTGTCCAACCTTATGGACTGTGTTGGACTCCCTATATTGTTGCAGTTTCATAGCAGAGGTGACACTATTACTTAGCCTGATTCACATGAGACTTTTGGCTGTGAAAGTTAAATGGTAATACACGTATTTTCTTTAATTCTTTATTTCTAGCTATCAATTTGTGTATGATATAAATAATAAGAAATAATAATAACTTGTATGATATAAATAATAAGAAAATCTAATTTAATCCAAATGCAGTTACCATTAAAATCAGTAGGCACATAAACACTCAAGCACAAAGTTATGCTTGGGATCAAGATTGTCAATGGGAGCCTCTTGTGTAATTGTAGATTGTGGTGTATGCAGTTTTCAAAGGTAACAAGCGATAGTCTTGAATCTGGCTATGGAAATATACTGAACATAAATTGCAATGTAACTTTAGACTTTCAACCTCCTTTTGACCCAATGTACAGAATAGTTATGAAATTATCACCATCTGCCTCCGTACATATAGATTTAATTTCCGGAAATACACACAAATGCACAGATATTCAAAATTCATTAGTCCCACAATTTAAATCATAACATCTTTATTTTTATTAATACAACACAGTTTCAGGAAAGTAAACATCAGGATGAAAGAGAAAAAAAATAGAGTACAGAGTGAAACAGAAGCCAGCGTGGGATCTCTTTTAAAGAGAGAAGAAAAGTGTTAATGAATATCTGTGTGTGTGTGTGTGTGTGTGTGTGTGTGTGTGTGTGTGTGTGTGTGTGTGTGTGTGTGTGTGTGTGTGAGAGAGAGAGAGAGAGAGAGGAGAGAGAGAGAGAGAGAGAGAGAGAGAGAGAAAAACTAAGCCACAAAACCCTGGACGGCTGTTTGGTTCTTAGTTTTCCAAAAAATGGAAAAACTGTCATCATCTTCGTTTTGTCTGCTCGTCATTCTCACAGGTGGCAAACCCATCCATGCATAAAAGGTGCTTTCCTTTAAGAACAGACTGTCTCCATTTTCAAGGACATAACAACAACCACTCGGTTACATTTTTACTGTTGAATATAAACACACCAAACTGATGATATTAAAAAAATAAAGGGAAATGAAAGAATAGTAATGCTTGTGGTGGGATGAAGAATGGTAACATAACGTTTGTAATACACTTCCTGGAGAAACAGTTAACTGCCACAATAGGGGTTCCAACAGCACAGGAACAGAATGTCACAAATACAGGCAATACACACAACAGCAACATCACCCTTCCCTTCTAGGCTCCTGTAGACTCTTAACATAATTACAATGAACCTACTCTGGGCTACCAGCTTGGATTATCCTAGTACCTACAATGCTCAATTGTTCAAATGCATTTACTATGCACAATCCAGTGCTGCAGATAATACACAGGTAAGTGGCATATTGGCATTTTCTTATTCTGACTTGGTGAGATTTCCATACCATATCTGCCTTACATCATAGAGTATCTCAGGAGTATTTAGGTAAGCTGACAGTGGAGTAGGTGGCAGAGTCCTCTGTTGGGCATTTGGGTAAACTGGCATTGGAGTAGATATCAGAGTTAGGAGGGACTTTGCTGAAGCTCACAGTGGAGTATTCAGTGGAGTCTTTAGTGAGGGTGATGGCTGACTGATCCTCAGAGTCTGGGCTTTTGGAGAAGTTGATGGTAGCGTAGTTTATGAAGTCAGGAGGGACTGTGGGTGAGCCGGCTGTGGCGTATATTGTGTTGACTGCAGGGGCTGCAGGTGGTTGTTGGTTTGAATCCTCGACCTCCTCATAGTCATAGTCACCCTAAAAATAAAGAAATGAAAAATACAAGCATGAATTGATGTTATGACTATGTGAAGTTTTTAGTTCCATCCAGGAAAGACACTGAACATCCAAACACTCTGTCCTGGGGTTTCACTCGCCGGCTTCGGTCAGGTTTCCCTGATCTTCTCCTTATTGTCTGTCCAGATGTTTGGCCTTTTCACAACACATCGCAATTAAAGTAAGGTTGTTTTTTTAATTATTATTTCCCAGTTCCAACACCCTCTTCCACCCCACAACAACAACACATGTGATTGGTGCCCCATGTGCCCCTCACACCTCTGATTGGCTCAGTGATGCCAGAGCTATCTTCAGGAACCTACACGTTCAGTGTAGGACAGGGCCCATCACTTCCTATTTGTTTCTAACCACCCCGACACTGTGGGGTGACCCATGGGCACGGTCCTGCTGGTTTTTGGCTTGCATGTTAGGCTCTTCTAAAGGCCATAACCCCCCCCGACACTCACCCCTCCAGTGTTTCCTGTGTCTGTGTTCATCCAGTTGGAGGAGGCGGCCACTGTGGAGAGTAAAACACTAAAACTCAGTCACAGCACTGAAACGTTCATTGTTTTCTGCACAGTATGCATTACGGCCAGGCCATTAAGGGGCAAATTCAGACTTCAGGGCGCTGAGTGTTTTTTTGCAAAAAAGGCATGTACATGTTTGTCAGTTTTTGGGATTCCGACTTAACTCATGCACCTGTGTATCTGTTAAAATGGGCAGTGTGACATAATTTTATAATATTGAATGAACACTGAATGAAAAGAATGAAGAGCTGATCATGTCAGAATGGTGTCTTTTCTTAAGCACTTCCGCTTATTCCCAGCAGAGGGAGCACTCCTCCACTCATAGCCCCTTCTGTGAGGTCAGTGAATAATTCTGAGGTTTTCCCAGCAACCGTTCTGTATGCAAAAAAGAAGTGCTCTCTCAATTGTCTTAAAAGTACATTGTACAACTTTGTTTTCTGTTTTGCCGGGTTCTGCCTTAGGCTTGCTCTCAGGGGTGTCAGGTCTGGGAACAATGTAAAACTGCTTTGTGACAACTTGTGTTGTAAAAAAAGCTATACAAATAAAATTGAATTGAATGAGGATGATCATAATTATGGTCATTCCTTCATTATTTGGCATCATCCTTAATGCCAGCGTTCACGTCAGTGTCATTGTTGTGTTATGCCAGGATATTGACCCAGGTGATTGATTTTCTGTCCTGCATCTTGAGAAACTGCTGTCTGTGGAAAACACACGCCATCAGTATGCACTGCAAGTGAATCATGTTAGATTTACTGAAGATTTAACATATTAGATTTAACTGAAGGGAAGAGAAAGAGAGAGAGGGAGAGAACGGGAGAGAAAAAAACGGGTGGAGTGACGTGCGGCGGCGATGCGGTCCACTTTGAAGCGGTTGCTGAGGATGAAGCAGGCCTCGGCGTCGTCCATCCTGCGGGTGGGCCGGTGGGACATGAAGGGGCGGGGCCGCGACAGGAAGCAGCCGGCCGGGTTAGTGGAAGGAGGAGAGGAAGGACAGAGGAAAGGAGGAGAGCAGGGTTAGTCAGGTCGGAGAGGGCCAGCTGGTCAAAAATAAAGAACAAGGAATCGCTCTGCCAACGTGAGAGAAATTTATTTGGAGTAGACATATTCACACAGGCAATTCTACAGACACCTGTGAACATCCTGTCAGGAATGCAGCTGCTGATTCTCGGATTGGCCACCAGATGGCCACATAACTTCCTGTGTTCTCTGTGTGTCATTTAGTTCATGTGTTTCACCTGTGTTGATTAGCTATTGTTTATACCTGTGCTCCTTTTTATTTAAGCCCTGTCCTTTGTTCATGTGTTTGCTCAGTCTTGAGTTGCCATGCCTAGTGTGTGTGTGTGTGTGTGTGTGTGTGTGTGTGTGTGTACGTGTGTACGTGGTCATGCGCGCATGCGTGTGCGCGTGTCAATGAGAGAGTGAACTCTTGCAACAAGCTTGTATTGTATCCCCCCAGTCTCCAGTAAAAGTAACTTTTTTTTCTTTGAACCAAACCTCTGGTGTCTCAGTTGTCTCAAAGTTCTCTCTGCTTTTAGGTTCATGCTGCTCCTTGTGACACATGGGCTATGTATTTCAATAAGCCAAGAACTTATCCCTATTTACAATGCTTTCAGCATAGAAAAATTGTGGGAATTTTCTTTGTGAAAATTGACACTGAGGAGATACTTTGTTGTAGTCTGAACATGCTGCCATTATTTGGTAAAACACCATTTGGAGCTACATCTCATAATAACAATGCCTATGAGTCCTGTCATGAGCTAAGTCACCAATTCGTTGTAGGTGACTTAAAAGGTATAATTCATTTAAAGAGGTATAATTTCTGTGACTGTTCTCTCCCATCAATGTCTGTCCAACCTTATGGACTGTGTTGGACTCCTATATTGTTGCAGTTTCATAGCAGAGGTGACACTATTACTTAGCCTGATTCACATGAGACTTTTGGCTGTGAAAGTTAAATGGTAATACACGTATTTTCTTTAATTCTTTATTTCTAGCTATCAATTTGTGTATGATATAAATAATAAGAAATAATAATAACTTGTATGATATAAATAATAAGAAAATCTAATTTAATCCAAATGCAGTTACCATTAAAATCAGTAGGCACATAAACACTCAAGCACAAAGTTATGCTTGGGATCAAGATTGTCAATGGGAGCCTCTTGTGTAATTGTAGATTGTGGTGTATGCAGTTTTCAAAGGTAACAAGCGATAGTCTTGAATCTGGCTATGGAAATATACTGAACATAAATTGCAATGTAACTTTAGACTTTCAACCTCCTTTTGACCCAATGTACAGAATAGTTATGAAATTATCACCATCTGCCTCCGTACATATAGATTTAATTTCCCGGAAATACACACAAATGCACAGATATTCAAAATTCATTAGTCCCACAATTTAAATCATAACATCTTTATTTTTATTAATACAACACAGTTTCAGGAAAGTAAACATCAGGATGAAAGAGAAAAAAAAATAGAGTACAGAGTGAAACAGAAGCCAGCGTGGGATCTCTTTTAAAGAGAGAAGAAAAGTGTTAATGAATATCTGTGTGTGTGTGTGTGTGTGTGTGTGTGTGTGTGTGTGTGTGTGTGTGTGTGTGTGTGTGTGTGTGTGTGTGTGTGTGTGTGTGTGTGTCAGAGAGAGAGAGAGAGAGGAGGAGGGAGAGAGAGAGAGAGAGAGAGAGAGAAACTAAGCCACAAAACCCTGGACGGCTGTTTGGTTCTTAGTTTTTCCAAAAAATGGAAAAACTGTCATCATCTTCGTTTTAACTGTTCGTCATTCTCACAGGTGGCAAACCAATTTATGCATAAAAGGTGCTTTCCTTTAAGAACAGACTGTCTCCATTTTCAAGGACATAACAACAACCACTCGGTTACATTTTTACTGTTGAATATAAACACACCAAACTGATGATATTAAAAAAATAAAGGGAAATGAAAGAATAGTAATGCTTGTGGTGGGATGAAGAATGGTAACATAACGTTTGTAATACACTTCCTGGAGAAACAGTTAACTGCCACAATAGGGGTTCCAACAGCACAGGAACAGAATGTCACAAATACAGGCAATACACACAACAGCAACATCACCCTTCCCTTCTAGGCTCCTGTAGACTCTTAACATAATTACAATGAACCTACTCTGGGCTACCAGCTTGGATTATCCTAGTACCTACAATGCTCAATTGTTCAAATGCATTTACTATGCACAATCCAGTGCTGCAGATAATACACAGGTAAGTGGCATATTGGCATTTTCTTATTCTGACTTGGTGAGATTTCCATACCATATCTGCCTTACATCATAGAGTATCTCAGGAGTATTTAGGTAAGCTGACAGTGGAGTAGGTGGCAGAGTCCTCTGTTGGGCATTTGGGTAAACTGGCATTGGAGTAGATATCAGAGTTAGGAGGGACTTTGCTGAAGCTCACAGTGGAGTATTCAGTGGAGTCTTTAGTGAGGGTGATGGCTGACTGATCCTCAGAGTCTGGGCTTTTGGAGAAGTTGATGGTAGCGTAGTTTATGAAGTCAGGAGGGACTGTGGGTGAGCCGGCTGTGGCGTATATTGTGTTGACTGCAGGGGCTGCAGGTGGTTGTTGGTTTGAATCCTCGACCTCCTCATAGTCATAGTCACCCTAAAAATAAAGAAATGAAAAATACAAGCATGAATTGATGTTATGACTATGTGAAGTTTTTAGTTCCATCCAGGAAAGACACTGAACATCCAAACACTCTGTCCTGGGGTTTCACTCGCGGCTTCGGTCAGGTTTCCCTGATCTTCTCCTTATTGTCTGTCCAGATGTTTGGCCTTTTCACAACACATCGCAATTAAAGTAAGGTTGTTTTTTTTTTTAATTATTATTTCCCAGTTCCAACACCCTCTTCCACCCCACAACAACAACACATGTGATTGGTGCCCCATGTGCCCCTCACACCTCTGATTGGCTCAGTGATGCCAGAGCTATCTTCAGGAACCTACACGTTCAGTGTAGGACAGGGCCCATCACTTCCTATTTGTTTCTAACCACCCCGACACTGTGGGGTGACCCATGGGCACGGTCCTGCTGGTTTTTGGCTTGCATGTTAGGCTCTTCTAAAGGCCATAACCCCCCCCGACACTCACCCCTCCAGTGTTTCCTGTGTCTGTGTTCATCCAGTTGGAGGAGGCGGCCACTGTGGAGAGTAAAACACTAAAACTCAGTCACAGCACTGAAACGTTCATTGTTTTCTGCACAGTATGCATTACGGCCAGGCCATTAAGGGGCAAATTCAGACTTCAGGGCGCTGAGTGTTTTTTTGCAAAAAAGGCATGTACATGTTTGTCAGTTTTTGGGATTCCGACTTAACTCATGCACCTGTGTATCTGTTAAAATGGGCAGTGTGACATAATTTTATAATATTGAATGAACACTGAATGAAAAGAATGAAGAGCTGATCATGTCAGAATGGTGTCTTTTCTTAAGCACTTCCGCTTATTCCCAGCAGAGGGAGCACTCCTCCACTCATAGCCCCTTCTGTGAGGTCAGTGAATAATTCTGAGGTTTTCCCAGCAACCGTTCTGTATGCAAAAAGAGAAGTGCTCTCTCAATTGTCTTAAAAGTACATTGTACAACTTTGTTTTCTGTTTTGCCGGGTTCTGCCTTAGGCTTGCTCTCAGGGGGTGTCAGGTCTGGGAACAATGTAAAACTGCTTTGTGACAACTTGTGTTGTAAAAAGCGCTATACAAATAAAATTGAATTGAATGAGGATGATCATAATTATGGTCATTCCTTCATTATTTGGCATCATCCTTAATGCCAGCGTTCACGTCAGTGTCATTGTTGTGTTATGCCAGGATATTGACCCAGGTGATTGATTTTCTGTCCTGCATCTTGAGAAACTGCTGTCTGTGGAAAACACACGCCATCAGTATGCACTGCAAGTGAATCATGTTAGATTTACTGAAGATTTAACATATTAGATTTAACTGAAGGGAAGAGAAAGAGAGAGAGGGAGAGAACGGGAGAGAAAAAAACGGGTGGAGTGACGTACGGCGACGATGCGGTCCACTTTGAAGCGGTTGCTGAGGATGAAGCAGGCCTCGGCGTCGTCCATCCTGGGGGGTGGGCGGTGGGACATGAAGGGGCGGGGCCACGACAGGAAGCAGCCGGCCGGGTTAGTGGAAGGAGGAGAGGAAGGACAGAGGAAAGGAGGAGAGCAGGGTTAGTCAGGTCGGAGAGGGCCAGCTGGTCAAAAATAAAGAACAAGGAATCGCTCTGCCAACGTGAGAGAAATTTATTTGGAGTAGACATATTCACACAGGCAATTCTACAGACACCTGTGAACATCCTGTCAGGAATGCAGCTGCTGATTCTCGGATTGGCCACCAGATGGCCACATAACTTCCTGTGTTCTCTGTGTGTCATTTAGTTCATGTGTTTCACCTGTGTTGATTAGCTATTGTTTATACCTGTGCTCCTTTTATTTAAGCCCTGTCCTTTGTTCATGTGTTTGCTCAGTCTTGAGTTGCCATGCCTATTGTGTGTGTGTGTGTGTGTGTGTGTGTGTGTGTTTGTCTGTACGTGGTCATGCTCGCATGCGTGTGCGCCCATCAATGATAGAGTGAACTCTTGCAACAGACTTCTATTGTATCCCCCAGTCTCCAGTAAAAGTAACTTTTTTTTCTTTGAACCAAACCTCTGGTGTCTCCAGTTGTCTCAAAGTTCTCTCTGCTTTTAGGTTCATGCTGCTCCTTGTGACACATGGGCTATGTATTTCAATAAGCCAAGAACTTATCCCTATTTACAATGCTTTCAGCATAGAAAAAATGTCACAATTTTTCTATGTGAAAATTGACACTGAGGAGATACTTTGTTGTAGTCTGAACATGCTGCCATTATTTGGTAAAACACCATTTGGAGCTACATCTCATAATAACAATGCCTATGAGTCCCGTCATGAGCTAAGTCACCAATTCATTGTAGGTGACTTAAAAGGTATAATTCATTTAAAGAGGTATAATTTCTGTGACTGTTCTCTCCCATCAATGTCTGTCCAACCTTATGGACTGTGTTGGACTCCCTATATTGTTGCAGTTTCATAGCAGAGGTGACACTATTACTTAGCCTGATTCACATGAGACTTTTGGCTGTGAAAGTTAAATGGTAATACACGTATTTTCTTTAATTCTTTATTTCTAGCTATCAATTTGTGTATGATATAAATAATAAGAAATAATAATAACTTGTATGATATAAATAATAAGAAAATCTAATTTAATCCAAATGCAGTTACCATTAAAATCAGTAGGCACATAAACACTCAAGCACAAAGTTATGCTTGGGATCAAGATTGTCAATGGGAGCCTCTTGTGCTTGTAGATTGTGGTTATGCAGTTTTCAAAGGTAACAAGCTCATAGTCTTGAATCTGGCTATGGAAATATACTGAACATAAATTGCAATGTAACTTTAGACTTTCAACCTCCTTTTGACCCAATGTACAGAATAGTTATGAAATTATCACCATCTGCCTCCATCCATATAGATTTAATTTCCTGGAAATACACACAAATGCACAGATATTCAAAATTCATTAGTCCCACAATTTAAATCATAACATCTTTATTTTTATTAATACAACACAGTTTCAGGAAAGTAAACATCAGGATGAAAGAGAAAAAAATAGAGTACAGAGTGAAACAGAAGCCAGCTGGGATCTCTTTTAAAGAGAGAAGAAAGACAACAACAATGAATATCTGTGTGTGTGTGTGTGTGTGTGTGTGTGTGTGTGTGTGTGTGTGTGTGTGTGTGTGTGTGTGTGTGTGTGTGTGTGTGTGTGTGTCTGTCAGAGAGAGAGAGAGAGAGAGAGAGAGGGGAGAGAGAGAGAGAGAGAGGTGAGAAAACTAAGCCACAAAACCCTGGACGGCTGTTTGGTTCTTAGTTTTTCCAAAAATGGAAAAACTGTCATCATCTTCAGTTTTTCCTGTTCTGTCATTCTCACAGGTGGCAAACCAATTTATGCATAAAAGGTGCTTTCCTTTAAGAACAGACTGTCTCCATTTTCAAGGACATAACAACAACCACTCGGTTACATTTTTACTGTTGAATATAAACACACCAAACTGATGATATTAAAAAAATAAAGGGAAATGAAAGAATAGTAATGCTTGTGGTGGGATGAAAAATGGTAACATAACGTTTGTAATACACTTCCTGGAGAAACAGTTAACTGCCACAATAGGGGTTCCAACAGCACAGGAACAGAATGTCACAAATACAGGCAATACACACAACAGCAACATCACCCTTCCCTTCTAGGCTCCTGTAGACTCTTAACATAATTACAATGAACCTACTCTGGGCTACCAGCTTGGATTATCCTAGTACCTACAATGCTCAATTGTTCAAATGCATTTACTATGCACAATCCAGTGCTGCAGATAATACACAGGTAAGTGGCATATTGGCATTTTCTTACTCTGACTTGGTGAGATTTCCATACCATATCTGCCTTGCGTCATAGACTCAGGGGTATTTAGGTAAGTTGACAGTGGAGTAGGTGGCAGAGTCCTCTGTTAGGCGTTTGGGTAAACTGGCATTGGAGTAGATATCAGAGTTAGGAGGGTCTCTGTGGAAGCTCAGAGTGGAGTATTCAGTGGAGTCTTTAGTGAGGGTGATGGCTGACTGATCCTCAGAGTCTGGGCTTTTGGGGAAGTGGATGATGGTGTAGTTTAGGAAGTCAGGAGGGACCGTGGGTGAGCCGGCTGTGGTGTATATTGCGTTGACCGCAGGGGCTGCAGGTGGTTGTTGGTTTGAATCCTTAACCTCCTCATAGTCATAGTCACCCTAAAGACAAAGAAATGACAAATGCAAGCATGAATTAATGTTATGACTGTGTGAAGTTTTTAGTTCCATCCAGGAAAGAGACAGTCCATCCAAACACTCTGTCCTGGGGTTTCACTCACTGGCTTCGGTCAGGTTTACCTGATCTTCTCCTTTATCATCTGTCCAGATGTTTGGCCTTTTCACAACACCAATCGCAATTAAAGTAAGTGCTGGGTAAGGGCCTCACTACAGCCATGTGTTTTTTTTTTTATTACTTCCCAGTTCCAGCACCCTCTCCCACCCCACAACAACAAGACACGTGATTGGTGCCCCACATGCCTCTTCACCTCTGATTGGCTCAGTGATGCCACGGTTATCTTCAGGAACCTATGTGAGCAGTCTGGGTAAGTCCCATCACCTCCTATTTGTTTCTAACCACCCCAATACTGTGGGGTGACCCATAGGCACGGTCCTGCTGGTTTTTGGCTTGTATGTTAGGCTCTTCTGAAGGCCATAACCCCCACCACACTCACCCCTCCAGTGTTTCCTGTGTCTGTGTTCATCCAGTTGGAGGAGGCGGCCACTGTGGAGAGTAAAACACTAAACCTCAGTCACAGCACTGAAACGTTCATTGTTTTCTGCACAGTATACATTATGGCCAGGCCATTAAGGGGCAAATTCAGACTTCAGGATGCTGAGTTTTTTTTGCAAAAACGGCATGTACATGTTTGTCAGTTTTTGGGATTCCGACTTAACTCATGCACCTGTGTATCTGTTAAAATGGGCAGTGTGATATCATTTTATAATATTGAATGAACACTGAATGAAAAGAATGAAGAGTTGATCATGTCAGAATGGTGTCTTTTCTTAAGCACTTCCGCTTATTCCCAGCAGAGGGAGCACTCCTCCACTCATAGCCCCTTCTGTGAGGTCAGTGAATAATTTTGAGGTTTTTCCAGCAACCGTTCTGTATGCAAAAAAAGAGAAGTGCTCTCTCATAAAACTGAAAACAAAATAGTGTGATAACCTTCCATTGGCAGCTGTGACCTTCCATTGAGTGTGTGTGTGTGTGTGTGAGAGAGAGAGAGTGAGAGAGAGAGAGATGGAGAGAGAGAGAGAGAGAGAAAGAGACTTACCTTCTGATTCCCTGGTTTTTGTCATCTTTGTGAAGACTACAAACAGGCCGAGGCCAAACATTGCCACACTCAGACCTCCAATAACGTGTGGCAAGTGATCTGGCAGAATGAAGAAGAGAGAGAGAGTGTTTTAGTCCTGAAAGGTGTCAAGAATACGATCTAGATCACAGTCTAGATCACAAGGAGGAGAGGTCATCCTGAGTTTGCCTTCATTCAATATCAATATTGGCCCCTCTGGTCATTTCTTACTGGTCCCTGTGGCCTTATTGCATTCCGCACAAACCATAACAGACCATCATCGCAGTGACACAATAGCTCTCAGACACCATCTCTCCTCTGGATACCAAGACTGTTCCCAGCTTCTGCCCTCTGCCGTCTGTATTCCGAACACATTATATTACTGCCATTTAGCAGACACTCTCATTCGGAGCAACTTACAAAGTGTAACCACTAACTACATATGAACCGGCATCAGTGGCAAACAGTGATGAGATCTGCAAGTGTGTGGCTAGATCAACATGCCAGTGTAAGGCAATGCACACAACAGAAGGAATATAGCATTCCAAATGCAATGCTAACACATGCCCTGCAGTAAACCACCATACACATACGGGGAACAAAAGATCACGCTTTTGGGGATCAGGTCGGGGGGCTGAGTTACTGTCTGAAGAGGTGGGTCCTTAGTTTGTGGTGAAAGATGGCCAGGGTCTCTGCAGTTCTCACTGCAACAGGAATATGTTCCACTACACAGGGGCCAACACAAGACAGGACTGAGATGCAAGGCTACGCAAAGGCTACAGCCAAACATCCTGAAAAAGCTGAGTGCAGTAGTCCGGTAGGTAGAGGACAGACCTCGTTACATTGTAAAGTAGCCCGTACAGGTAATGGGAAGGGCCAGCTTGTAACAGGGAGGGCTGACTTTTCAATGTAACGTTAAAAGGTGACTTTACAATGTAACAGGAAGGGGTGACTTTAGTGAAGGGGTGAAATGTAACAGGATTTAATCTGCTGAGATTAAGAGAGCACGTTATCTGTTATCTATTAAATAATCCGTCTCTCTTAATCTCGGCTGCAACACTCTGCATTTCATTTTACACCAGCAGTACCTCTGCAAACTCTGAAACTTCACATTCGAAATGCGATCCACCAAACTCTGTTTTCCATCACACGTATGAGCATAGATGAACCTTTCTCTCTCATTTTATTTGACTCTCACCTCTTAGATAGTACATCCTATCATTCTCTTTACAGAACGTCACATGACCCACACCTCTGTGCTGATTGGACTGCAGGTTCGTAAATGTAGTTTGCAGAGGCTCCTACCTTTAATAGACATATGTGTTGAAGCTGTTGGGTGAAACGCTGTATGAGTTATTGCAGGAACAGCAGTCCTCTCATTGCTTTCTGTGTGAGGAAGAGGAGCTGCAGTGCTTTCTATGTGAGGAAGAGGAGCTGAGGAGACAAGAGAGAGATGCTCTGGTGAGCATAAACCACAGAGAGTAAAAAGAGGAGGTGAATAATGTAATTACTGTTGTAGAAAGAGATAAAAATAACTTAGAAACACATGTCTTTAAATGTTCTCTCTAGCCCCTCCCCAACACACTTCCTGACAGCGGTCACAACCGTCTGTGTTTCTCTGCTGTGTGGGAGTGATTCTCTGTCTCAAAATACAACATGCTTTTGAAATTACACTAATGTTTCACACTCGTTTGACAGAGAATCATAGCCCATTGCTGCAGTTCCAGATATAACCCTATAACCCTTATCATTTAAAATGTACCTGTCACAGGTGTATCTGTCTGTGCCCCCCCCCACACTCCTCTGCAGCAGGCTGGGGTGTCTACGGCTGAGTGATGACCCCACCAATCAGAGCTGAGGGGGGTTTTGGGGGGAATCAGGTTCTTCACAGAGCTATTTGTGAGAGAGAGCTCTGCTCCTTACCACTACGCCACACTGCCATCTATAACCATGACTGATTTTATTCTGTGTTCTTACACCAAGTCTGAAAGTGCTCAATTTCTTGAAGCCCTTCTACGTTCCATTTAGGAGTGTCGGTCATGAAGGAAACGATTTACCCTTCAGAGAAGAGGTCATTTTTGGGGTTGACTTACGTGTTATAATGCATTGCATTTATCCAGACCCATACTAGTAAAATGTGTAGCTGTGTAAAGATTCTGAGTTCGGTCACCCATGTGGTTCTTCAGCATGTGAAAGGAACAGGAAACACCTGTCCCTAAGAGCTCACAGCAACCAAGGTCTGCTAGAACACAGAAATTCTGAAACTCTGTGTTCATTGTCAATAAGTTATTCAATTCATTTCCAGTGCAATTAAAGAAACAGAAACATTCTCAAATTCCAACTTGGTCACTGAAATCAGTGAATTAAAGTGGAATTGACCCCATCTCTGCTTCAAAGTGATTGTTTCATTTTAATAGTGCATGTGACTTAATACTTCTGTTACATTCAAATTGTTTGCGGATTTTCTGTTTTTTCCCCCCCTACAAGTTTGTTTTTATGAATCTACATTGAGTCGAATCAAAATTATCCTTTACTGCAAAAAAAAAGGTTTATGGAAGCTTTAAAAAGTTTTTTTAAAAACGTTTTTTTAAAAAAACTTTTTTTGACAGTAAACTTGACTAAAAAGTGTGGCCATGACCATGAAAGTATAATTCATAGTAATATGTAATATGAAACTTGAGATTTTAAATGCGTTCCATCAAACTCTGTTTTCCATCACACGCATGGGCATAGATGTACCTTTCTCTCTCATTTTATTTGACTCTCACCTCTTAGATAGTACATCCCATCATTCTCTTTACAGAACGTCACATGACCCACACCTCTGTGCTGATTGGACTGCAGGTTCGTAAATGTAGTTTGCAGAGGCTCATACCTTTAACAAACATGTGTGTCGGAGCTGTTGGGTGAAACGCTGTATGAGTTACTGCAGGAACAGCAGTCCTCTCATTGCTTTCTGTGTGAGGAAGAGGAGCTGCAGTGCTTTCTATGTGAGGAGCAGGAGCTGAGGGGAGAAGACAGAGATGCTCTGGTGAGCATAAACCACAGAGAGTAAAAAGAGGAGGTGAATAATGTAATTACTGTTGTAGAAAGAGAAAAATAACTTAGAAACACATGTCTTTAAATATTCTCTGTAGCCCCTCCCCAACACACTTCCTGACAGCGGTCACAACCGTCTGTGTTTCTCTGCTGTGTGGGAGTGATTCTCTGTCTCAAAATGCAACATGCTGTTGAAATTACATTAATGTTTCACACTCGTTTGACAGAGAATCATAGCCCATTGCTGCAGTTCCAGATATAACCCTATAACCCTTATCATTTAAAATGTACCTGTCACAGGTGTATCTGTCTGTGCCCCCCCGCACTCCTCTGCAGCAGGCTGGGGTGTCTGGGGGTCAGTGATGACCCCACCAATCAGAGCTGAGGGGGGTTTTGGGGGGAATCAGGTTCTTCATAGAGCTATTTGTGAGAGAGAGCTCTGCTCCTTACCACTACGCCACACTGCCATCTATAACCATGACTGATTTTATTCTGTGTTCTTACACCAAGTCTGAAAGTGCTCAATTTCTTGAAGCCCTTCTACGTTCCATTTAGGAGTGTCGGTCATGAAGGAAACAATTTACCCTTCAGAGAAGAGGTCATTTTTGGGGTTGACTTACGTGTTATAATGCATTGCATTTATCCAGACCCATATTAGTAAAATGTGTAGCTGTGTAAAGATCCTGAGTTCGGTCACCCATGTGGTTCTTCAGCATGTGAAAGGAACAGGAAACACCTGTCCCTAAGAGCTCACAGCAACCAAGGTCTGCTAGAACACAGAAATTCTGAAACTCTGTGTTCATTGTCAATAAGTTATTCAATTCATTTCCAGTGCAATTAAAGAAACAGAAGCATCCCCCCATTCTCAAATTCCAACTTGGTTACTGAAATCAGTGAATTAAAGTGGAATTGACCCCATCTCTGATTCAAAGTGATCGTTTCATTTTAATAGTGCATGTGACTAAATACTTCTGTTGCATTCCAATTGTTTGGGCATTTTCTGATTTTTTTTTTCATTTTTTCATTTTTTGTTTTTTTTTTGTGAATCTACATTGAGTCGAATCAAAATTATCCTTTACTGCAAAAAAAAGGTTTGTGGAAGCTTTAAAAAAGTTTTTTTAAAAACGTTTTTTAAAAAAACAACTTTTTTTGACAGTAAACTTGACTAAAAAGTGTGGTCATGGCCATGAAAATGTAATTCATAGTAATATGTCAGAGATACACTGTTTCTTTAAATTCTTCAATTTATTTTGAATTTACTTTGTGTGTACAAAGTAACCGTAGCATAAATATTGTAATTAATGGTAGTATTCATTTTTTAGTCATACAAATATTTGCAATCACATTTTTTAATAGTTTGGCAGCACTAATATTAACCATCACTACAAGCACATGAAAGGCCTTTACTGTGGGAACTCCCCACCAGTCTGAGGTTATTCACACTCTTTAATGAATTAATGAATATAAAACACGGCTGTTAGGCTGCACTGGCAGCTGGAGGCTTTGAAAGAGGGGCGGCTGCTTTCTTCTGTAACCCATTCTGGATATGATTTCAAAACTCCAGTGATATTTTTCAATAACTTGAGAGGGATGTTCAGAACCGTTTCCAGCCTGACACGTCAGAGTCCCTGCAGCTGAGGTGAAAGGCCACACCCACCCACACAGCGCTGGTGTTTCCTGCAGCAACTTCAGCTCAGATGCGGGGCTGTGAAACTCAGCCGTGGCTAACCCCAGTTACCACTGTGAGGTTTTGTGGTTTCAGATTACAGCGCTGGCAGATCAACACATTTCAAAACTGCAGCATGATGATGTGAGCTCTTTGACTTGTACCCAAATGAGGTTAGAAACTGTTTTTTACTGAAACCTTGTTTACACTTGAATGTAACTGACATTGCTCATCATGGCTGTCAGGGTTCAAAGTGTGGAAAATCATGCAATTTTACTAATAACAGCAATGAAATTACCATTTACATTACCAGAGTTGTTGCAATTCCTCCTGCTGTATCCTCATTTACATCATTTTAACAGCGGAAATGTGTTCCATGAACTGCTGTTATCGTAAGAAAGGGTTGAGGATTCGGCTGCTGCTTTCCAGGATGACCACCAGAAGGCCTCATAACTTCCTGTGTTCTGTGTCTCATTTAGTTCATGTCTTCCATCTGTGTTAATTAATAAATGGTTTCACCTTTGTTCTGTTTTTTAAGCCCTGCCCCTTTGTTCACATATTTTCTCAGTTTTGAGTTGCCATGATTAGTGTGTGAACTCTTGTACCAAGCTTGTTTTGTTTCTTTTGAGTCTCCAGTAAAGGAAACTTTACTTTATTTGCACCAAACCTCTCGTGTCATCAGTCATCTCTGTGCTTGGATTCACCCTGCTCCTTGTCAGAAAAGGACTTGTCAATGACGTCCTTGGTTGGTTACATTATGTGTTGTGAACAGTTGAAATTTAGGGTAATGTGGGAGTAAATAAGATGTAAAAACAAGAGTTAGACTCTTACCTGTCTCAACTTTGAGTAGTACCTCAGTGTATGTGTCAGAGTAAAGAGATGTCTCAATTCCACACCAGTACTTCCCAGCATCCCTCTGTGTCAGTTTGCTGACAAAAACAGTGAAGAATCTCCCTCCAGTGTTGTCATTTAGAAAAAATCTCCCTTGTCGCACCCCACTATTCTTTTCCTCAGTTTTGATTAGATCTTTACATCTAAAGAGATCCTTGTCATCTTTGCAGAAATATCTGTTACTGTGTTCATACCCCTGTGAATAACCACATTTGATGCTGATGTCTTGTCCCTCATGTCCAGTTATGGAGTTCTCACAACATGGAGCTGTCAGTTACACAAGAGAGATATATTAACCATAAATGCAATCACTGTGTCAGCCTGAAACCACTGTATTCTCACTTGTCCACAGGGATTTCAAATAATTAATTGGTAAAAATCATTCTCAAAAAGAGATATGTAGCGTTTATGCGTATTAAATCAAAAAAACAATTTTGCATGTTTTCCCCAAGGAAAAACTCCAAAACTTTGCAAAACTCCCCAAGGAAATGGCGTTTTTAAAATGCATTTAAATTTTTGGTGCCTCACAATTTTTTTAAAGAAATTAATTACATAATTGATTAAAACTCCACAGATCCAAAACTGATTATCCAATATAAGGTTTTGTTCTTTTTGTTTTTAAATGCCATTTTGGCCTTGATACAAACCTTTTTTTGGAATCACCAGTCATACGTTAGACTTGTCTCACCATAAAAACTCAGTCATGCAGGAGCAGCGGACAAATATAATGCTCAAATACACACAGCCAACTGCTATGCACACGATTCCTCATGTAAGAGCGATGTGTATAACATCTAAATTTCTAATGTCTGAAATACTCACCCTCAAGTCATAGAAATCCTGAAATGTTGTGTTTATAGTAAAGAAGCATGTCTCACACTTTTGCCAGTGGCTTTAACATTCCTGATATTCCAAAGATTATTTTAAATTCAGAAATATGCTGTGGAAAAGGAGTCCTAAAAATCCACTATACACTGGATGCTTCATTAACATATTTGGATTTTTTTTTTATCTACTGAATGTGCATTCCTTATTTTTAATTTCACTTTGTTTCCACACCTCAAAGCCAGTTATGTTAATTGGCTTTGGAGTACTTTTATTATTTTATTGTCTTATTCAATTTTCTTTGTTTAAATTAAATATTTTCTAATTGTAACCCCAGCTCACCCGGTTTGAATCTCTCAGGTGTGGAAATGTACTGATGAGGGAAGGGGAGATTTCAGACTTGTACCTGTTTTAACTTCCAGCTCCACTTCAGTGTAGGTGTCAGGGTCTGAACTTCCATCTAATGCACACCAGTATTTCCCAGCATCCTCCAGGGTCAGTCCAGTGATTCTTACAGTGAAAAAGCTCTTTGAAGTGTTGTCATATGAGGAGAATCTCAGATCCATATTTTTGCCCATACTGATTTTTGCATGGTTATGACAAAGATTACCACTATCACTTTTGCAGAAGTATTTCCCATGGTTTCTATACTGTGTTTTGTAAGGGCACCTGATGATGACTCCTCCTCTTTCATAGCCAGTCACTTTGATGGATTTCACATTAAATGGAGCTGTCAATCACAGGAGAAGCATATTAGCCATGAGTACAAGCACTTTAAAACACTTTATGCTGAAACTCTATACCACTCTGAAACTAAATTCACTCTGTGTTTCTAAAGGATTCATCAGTGTAGTTTATCCTAAAGGGTAAATAAGATGAATGTATGATCAAATTAAAGGTTATTATCTATTCAGTCAGTGAACAATCAGTCTGAGTATTGGTAATATCAGTGTAGACATTCTTCCAGCATCACCAGCACCTACCTCTCTTGACAATAAGTTTCACCTCAGTGTAGATTCCGAGCACTGATGTTATTCCACACCAATATTTTCCAGCATCCTCCAGGGTCAGTCCAGTGATTCTGACAGTGAAGACTCTCCTTGCTGTGTCATCACACAGAGAGAATCTCCCTGTTTCTGCTGTGGTTTGTTCTGCTTTAGTCTCAATTGCAATGACACTATTCCACCAAGTGCAGTCCCCTCTGCAGAGATACTTTGGGTAATCTTCATATCCCTCTGAATATGGACACCTGATTTCAGCATTTTCTCCTTCAAACCCCATCACTGTGATCACCTCTCCTAACACCACACACCACAAACCTGTTGGAGAAAAATCAAACAACAAAGTATAATCATTTAAAAGCAAACACTTACTGTGCAAATACCACACACAGAGCTATTTGCATTTCATAGAGCTGTCACTGAGTCATAGAGCTAATAAAGACCATAGTAAAAGAAAACAGAACTGGACTGTTATAGTGGTCAGTAACACAGTGTAGCAGTTTTCAATATGATAATGTTCAGTGTACCAGTGCTCAGTGATATAGTGTTGACTAAAATTTGTCAAGAGTTATTTTTCAGTGTAGAGGGTAACAATGTCAAATTACACAGCAAGTAAAATATATTGAGTGCAGCAGTGTTCAGAAATATAGTTCGCATATTATGCTTCTAGAGTAAAAGTACTCAGTAATATAGAGTTGAACTTTGTTTAGTAATATGGCATTGAGTGAAACTTTGCTCAGTATCAGTGTTGAGTGAAATGGGTTCAATACAGTAGTATTTGGTCATTTTGTGTTGAATGAAGTTTGTTGAGTGTAGTAGTGTTAAGATCTGACAGATCTCACCTGTTAGACAGAAGATTACAATAAGGAGGTTCCTCATGCTGAGCTCTGGCTCCCAGTTATTCCTAGTACCTGCAGTTCTTTCCCTTACAGAGTATCTCCTTCTCTTTCTCTCTCTCTCTGTCTGTTTCTTCTGTCCTGCTCTGTTCTGTTCAGTCTTTACATCAGTCTGCAGCTCAGAGTGTCAGCAGCTGTGTGTGGAGAGACATGGCCCCGCCCTCTTCCTCTTCCTCCTCCCCCTCTCCCAGCTCCCTCCCTCCTCTCTGTCTCTGCTCACATACACACTGCTCCCTCTGCTGGAGTCCCTGGGTCACTGCTTCACTGAGTGCAGTGCAGTACTGACTCTATATTGTCCAGAGGGATTATCAGTAAGGACTAAATACGTCAATATTAGGCTACCAACATGGCTGGCTAATCAGCTAATTTTAGCTGTCAGCTCACTTGGGTCCCATTGCTGGGTAAAACGGGCGCACCTCCTGCTTTGTCCATAGTGGCTAGCAACTCGCATAGCTAACTCATCTAGCTGGGTAACTTTGCATTTTAATTCAGAGTGATTTGTGTGCTAGCATTAAAGGCATAGTTAGTGAATCACAACTCAGTGTCCTGGCAATGTTGCTCCAGCTGTTTCTGTTCTAAAGGGATGGCTTCCAGTAGCTCTGAAAGTAGCTCTCTGCTTTGAGGCCGCTGGCTGGTTTGTATTCCAGCAGCAGAAAGCATTTGTAGGGTTGTGAAAACTATGAATGTCCCTCCTTCTTTACGTACGCAGTAGTCGTAACTGACATTTATAAAAGACTGAAACAATAACATTAGCTAGCATGCTAACAGCCACACATTAGCAGACCCAAACAAGTAGACTAACTTTTCAATCTCTGTTTGGGAAAATTCAGACATGCAGAATAATGCTTGAGCACCTGTCAGGAGTGACACAATGCCCAGTTGGTTCGCCCTCCTAGGGACCCGCCCGCCACAAGAACGCCAGGACAAGGTGAGTAGGATCAGCACACTTTTTTTTTTTTTTTTTTTAAAAAAAAAAAAAAAAAAACAATTTTAACAAAACAATTCATAAAATCTGAGATGCCAGTCAACCTACTCGCAGCTAAGCCCCTCCCCCTGCCCTTCTGTCCACTCCTGTCCTCCCCTCCCTGGTTACAAACAGGCAGGTACGCTACCCAACCACACAAAACAAAAAAGGAAATCCCCACACCACACACACCCCTTCACCCTTAGGCCTCACTGCAAACACTCCGTGAACAGGCGTCCCTGCCCACCTGGGCACATAAGAGAGGACCGCTCTGTTTCACTACCAGGGGGAGTGCTGCCACTGCGGGGGAGGGTCCTCACACGCACACCACGCAAGACGAACAAAACGAAAACGAAAGTATAAGGGGGGGACGTAGCTCGGCCCGCGCCACAATGCCAGGCCTCGCCTACGTCCCAAAAAAAAAAAAATAATAAACTCCAGACAAGACCCCGCGCCACTCCTGCGGGGCTGGCGGCTCCGGCGGTGACGCACGTCTTCTTCCCGGTAATAACTCGCGCCGCTCCGCGGGATCGCACTGAGGGAGACACAGTTCAGCAGCCGGTCAGCCCTCCCTTTCCACCCCGTGCCGGTGACTCACGCATTCAGTTGTTTCGCGGTGTCACCTCCCTTCCAGCTAGGGGATCCACCTCCCCAGCACGCGCTTCCACGGGGTGGGGGCTCTCTTCGACCCCGGCTGCGTCCGGAACCAGGTGATGTTCTTCCCCCTCCCTCAGGGACTCGCCGCTTGAGCCCTTTTCGGTCGCCGCTCTTTCGAAGCCGCCTAAAACACACACACACACACACACACACACACACACACACACACACACACATGCAGACGCCCACTCGGCCCCGCACACCAAATCAAAAAAAGGAAAAGAAAATTAACCAGATCAACAACTCAAATTCCACTCCGGGTCGCGACTCCCAGAGCTCAAACCAAACAAAAAAAAAGAAAAAAGAAAACAGCAAACCAAATAAACTCTAAACCCGGCCGTGCCGGCACATTCAAAAAAGAAAATCCAAAAACCTAACTCCACACTAAAACTCTGTGTGTTCCCCTCCATCAGCGTCTCTCTTGCTGCTCCTACTCACCTGCCTATAAAGCCCTGGCATCCCTTACAGCAGATAGGCAACAGGTGCGGAGCACGCACCAGGCAGCGAACACCATCATTAGCCAATCATTCAATTTAGCCCTGCTGCATGCCCGAGCCCCCTCGCTCTCCCAGAGAGTGCAGCGCGATCAATTGCCACTGTCAGGAAAAACTCGACACACCCAGTCCCCCAAAATAGCTGCCACCACAGATATGGCCAGCAAGTTCATTTGCAAGCACTGATTCTTAAATTCAGACATTTACTTAGCTGTGGACAGTGAAGGAAAAGCTACCTAGCTAAGAGCATCACATGTTCAGTATTTAGAGTGAATGCTAACTGCAGTGTTAGTGAAGGTACTTTGATTATACTTATTGTTTAATCAGAGTTCTGTTTCTGCTGATGCTAGGTAACCATGCCAGACACTGTAACTTTGTCAGTGAATGAAAAAACTTTTTTGACCGTTTTATGTTATTTTGACTGCTTGATGTCTGAAGTGTGTGCATACAGCAGCTGGGCTTTTAGTTGTTTATGTTTGATGAAATATTCTTGCACAGAACTGCAGGAAGCAGGAAGCAGCAGCTTCTCACCAGGCAGGAAATGCAACTCAAACACTTGTGTGCCAGAGACCTAAGCAAACCTCAGAGAATCCTGCTTGGTGTCCCCTTCTGTGCTGAGGGTGACTTCATAAGACCACATTAGCAACTGTATTGCAGGTTGTATGTTATTTCATTCACCACCCAAATCAGACAAAGATGCTATCAGAACTTACTGATATCAGAGAATGTTATGTTAATAAGCATCGGCCTCTTCACTGTGGTAAACTGTGTGAGAAGTCATTGGTGACAGTGTACATTTGTCTTTACTTTAGTACTTTAGTTCTCTTGAAAGAACAGTGTGTTTAAGATGCGTTCAGACTATACTCCCCGAAGCACAGGGAATAAGCTCATCAGTATTTTTGACAAAAACAAAGCATGCTGGGAAATGTGCTGGGGAATGTACCAAAACCAATATACTTCCAATGAAGCGTCTCCATGAATCGGTCATAAATACCAACTGTCAGTTTTTTAGCTGCTACTGCTTCCCGCAATGACCAACAGGGGGCCTCGTAACATCCTGTCTGGGTTTCTGGCTGCTGCTTCTCAGGACTACCACCAGATGGCCTCACTTCCTGTTTGTTCAGTGTGTCATTTAGTTAATGTGTTCAGTTAGAGTTGTCACATCCTTTCTCTGTTATTTTAGCCCTGCCTTTTCCCTTGCTTGTTGCTCAGTTTTGAGTTGCCATGCTTTGTGCATGCATTTGTGTACTAAGCCTGCTTTTCGCTTTCTGAGCCTTCAGTAAAGAAAACTTTACCTTTGTCTCTGATTGATTTTTGTGTTTGGATTAACATAACACCTACAGAAAGCCATGATGCAGAAGAGTTTGTTGAAGCAGATTATATTCTGACACAGGGTTTACAGCTCCCTCTGAGAAACCTCCTGTTTTTACACTGTATTTGAACTCTTCCCATTACCCCACTGTGTACTTACAGACCCTTGTTATGACCCTCGGGTCGTCATGTTTTTTATAAGTGTTTTGTGGTTGTGTTTTGTTTCGGGGGTGTGCCTCTTCGACCATTACAGATGTGCAGCGATGGGATTGGCCAGAAGCTCACCTCTGCCCATTGGCTCCTGGAGGCAGCGGGAGTTTTAAAGAGCCAACCAGCGATGACGAAGAGGAGAGACCCGGCGAGAGAGAAGAGAGCGCACCTCCGTAACCTCGTTATCATATAAGTTTGTCTTGTGGTAGTCTATGTGTTTAGGGTTCCTTCGTGGTTTTGTGATGGTCCGATTGTTCGGTGTAGTTGTGTTTGTCACTGTTTTCTGTATATATTTTCTGTATATATTTCCGCTACTTGTACATACACCAGGGAGTAGTAGGGGTAAGCTGCTTTTTTTGTGTTGTGTTTTGGTTATCTTTTTTCTCCTGTTTATTGAGTAGTTAGGGAGTCAGGGTAAGCCTTTGTCTTTTTTTTTTTTTTTCTTTTGTTCTACTAAGATTGCTATTACGGGTTTCCCAGATAGTTTCGTTTTGTTTATTTTGGCCTGGGCGCACCCCAAAGCTTTTTCCTCCCTTGTTTTTTTTGTTTTATATTATCTGGAAATAAAACTTCGAAATTTTCCCTGAAAGAGTCTGGTATCCACAATTTATGTTGCACCCTATCGCCCCTAGACTGGGGACGTAAATGAAAACATGAGCAGAGAGATCTACCCAGTAAGTTTAACAAAGTCTATACCATATCAGAAAATGAGGGAACACATCAAGTACAGATCTACAGAGTGATATGAGCTTGACGGAGAAAGAGGTATGTTCTGAACTTAATAAATGTAAGCGCTTCTCTTTATTAGGCCTATGTTACAGCTGGATCCCATGGCAGTGCTTTCACACTTCCTGACTAAAAGGCTTTAAACCCTCTGTGTCCTCTTGAGTTTCTTTACCTGTTGCCTGTAGTCTCTTACCTGGATGTGCACCCCATTCCTCAGGTAAGCAGTTACCCCCACCCTCCACACATCATGCACACACTCCAGTTGCTCTAGGAAAAACACATAATAAACGTGAACTGCCATATCTGACATCACTGTGATTCCAGCAATGCAATAACACTGTCTGTAACCCAGTGAGAGAGTGCAGGTCCCAGCACAGATGTAGCACATGAAGGTTGAAAGCCCACATTCTCCTCAGATGGTAAAATGTAAAAAAAGACCTTATTTTGATATCAATAGTTTAAGTTGCTCATTAAATTTTGCACATTTTTATTGACTTATTTACCTATTTTACTATCTTACTTATTAACATAGACCGTCTTTTTTATGTACCTGAGTGTACTGTTAGACTTTACTCACTGGCAACACTATTGCCAGTGAGTTACTGTAACTACCCCTTTACAGTAGTTTAACTGTACATGTGTTTTACAGTATGATGCCCTTACTGTAGTTTCATTGTACAGTATAATACCCTTACCGCAACTTTTTTTTTTACAGTATAACACCCTTACTGCAACTTAGTTTTACGGTATAATAACCTTACAGTAACTGTACTGTAATTATAATTTGTTGAATGATCTGTAATTGTCTTGCTGCATAATAGTTTTACTGTAATTGTGTTTCACAGTATTTTACACTATTTGGCACTGGCAGTACAAAATCTTTATTTTGAATATTTTACATGAATGCTATTGAACTAAATAAGTTTCAAATAAGTGACATTAGTCCATGACAGTAACAATTTTTTATTCTTTCTGTCATTATTAATTACATCCATTATTAATGGCTTTTTGAACAATGTGATGCAACAGTGCATAAAAATACTTCAGACAACAGATGAAATCATAGCAAGATAACAGTACCTTGAAGAATAATTTAACAGTAAGTTGATTGAACACCATAAAAGCAAGAAGTCATTACTTCATATAGGTTCATAACCTCTTAGGATCCCATTCTCTGTGGGAAATGATGTCACCAGAAAAAGAAGTCCCCCCAATCAGAAATGGCCCCAGTTGTTTTGTAACTTGGTCTTATCAAACATCAACCACTCATAAAATCTTTAAGTTAACATCAGTCCATTTGTGCTTTAACAGTCCTGTGGGACCTTTCTTAATGCCACACCTGCCAACCTGTACGCATTTCTTTGTCAAAGATAGGCAGGTACAAAATGCCTGCTTTAAGTACGCAAATTAACAGTCATGCCAACAACTCCCTGATAAAGTCCCCGACTAGTAGGCTCAATTAAATGCAAAGCTATGTTGGGCAAAATGGTGCGAATCATCTGTTACACAACTGTGGTAAATATTTTCCCAAGGTTGGCAGGTCTGTTAACAAGCTGCATCACCCCTACAAATTTCATCAGCAACTGTAAAAAGATATAAACTTCTACGTCCACCCTGAGAATGAATGAATGTCTCCAGAACAGAAAGAGAACAAGATAAGGAATATAACAAAACACATAACAGTTGGTTTAGCTTATGTCTTAGCCTAAAGGCACAGAGCTTAAAGTCCACCCCAGGCTGGCCTCCGTACTGGCACGTTGGCACTGTAGAGAAACAGAGGGAAAATGTGTGAGAAGTGGTCATGGGTTTATCTCATCTAAACTGTTGATGGACAGACAGGCTAACAACTTGTGCAACAGCACAAAATACAGCATTATTTTTACAGTATTGGCAATAACACAAACTGTATTAGTCACCACATTAGTAGTTTTACAGGGTTTTTCCTCCACAGATAATTCAAAGGTGGCCGCCTTTCTCATTTTTTTTGCTGCCTCTCGGTCCCAGCATGGTTAAACATTTTTTTTACCCTGTTTGATGGAATTTTCTCATTTCAGCGTTCATACAAATTTTTAACAATAAATTTCCATGACTTTTCCAAAACTTTACGGGTTTATTTATTTTTCCAAACCTTCTCCAGGCCTGGAAATTGCCATTTTCATATTCCATGAATTTTTCCAGATTTTTCATGCCCGTACGAACCCTGTAATTTCACTGCAGTAAAGGCACACAGTGGCACTGTACTGTGACACGCACAAAGGCACTGCCAAAGAATATGGCCTCCGAGCTTGTGCAAACTAGCCAGCCCGACAGACTCTGGGCTAACTCAGATTACCCAGTGAAACAGCTGGACTGTTCATCGCACTGGTGAATTGTATTTTCTTATAAACAAAAGCAACTCAGAGATTCTTATAAATTTGTTTGTTGTTGTTTACTAAATTACATCACATGAGAAAATACTTACCTAGTTTGAAGTCTTCCACTCAGATTCGGTGAGCCATTGGAGGAAGGTTGTGACCTGGGAGCTGACACTTGTCACCTTTCTCTGGACAACACCTCCCGTCTTGCGGCTTGTACCAACTTTGGCCGTGCACTTAGTGCCCTCATCCGGGTTGATCCTTACGAAGAATCTTGACAGAAACACAGGTCTTAAATTTTCATATTAACACATACAGCAGTCATCTTTAAATACAGCCCTTTATTCCCCTCCTCGATCGAGTGAAAATCCTTCTGGCAGGAGAAGCACAGGCGGTGAAACACTAGGTTCCATGTGACCCTTTGAAGGACTTGAAGCCACTTGCCCATCTGCTTCCATAAAGACTGAAAGAATTCGACATGTACAGATGGATTATTCATACATTAATAAATTGCAGGGTCAGAGTTATATTTGAGAAAGAACACAGTGCTTGGGATACCCCTGAAAATGATGTCTAAAAGTTTTTTTCATTCCAAACACAGACTTTCAAAGTAGTCTCTTATGAATTTCAAAATTAATTAAGTCTTCTTTAAAAAGGCCTTCTGCTGTGAATAAGATGAATAATATGCTCTCACCATTTTTGAAGGCTTGAATGACTTTTCGGCTCTGTATCGGAGTTAGAAAAGGATTAAAGTCATCAGTTCCAACAAACACAAGGTCTTCTCTCTTTCTGACACCAATAACGTCTCTCAGGTGCGCAACAAGTGTCCTCAGTGTCTCATCTTCCAGTTCAGGTAATGTCTTGTTAATTTCATGCTGTAGGTTTTCAGCATCCGTGTCTGTAATGGTTTAAAAAGAGCATATTGCGTGATGCAGGGAGACAACTTTCATGCTTGAAGCTTGATTTACTGGCAGAGGGTAGTAATCGCAAAACTGTCAGCCTGAACACACATGAATCTTTCTTCAGAATTTCCTAGGCAACGAAGTCCAAGATCAATCAAAAGCACTGGCTGAAACACAACAAAGTGCACTTGTGTATGACTGATGAGAATCACTGAGATTTTTTCCAAAAACCAAGCCATGTTCATTATCGTTCATGACAACAAGCCCTCTACAGTACTTTGTCCCTTTGTAGACCACTGCTGTTACCTCAGACATTGTTTCTTTTGCAAAGCCAGCTGCCCTTACAGCCTCTTGAATAAGACCACAAAAAAGTTGCTCATCATATTCACTGGCTTCACCAACAGCTTGAACTGTAGAGGGAAACATTGAGCTACTGCAAAGGTCAGCTTGAAGCAACTGGTGCCTTTCTGCTAGTGTTTTGCATAGATGAATAAAGTTGTGGAGTTTTCTGGCACATTCCTTAAAATACGAATGCTTACTCTCAAATCCGAGGGTCCACAAACGAATAAGAGGGCCAAAGTGCAGAATGAGATCGCTGTAGTGAAGTAAATAGTGATGTTTTGGCTTCAGTGAATGGTTAGGGAAGAGGCTGTGTCTTAAATGCACATATTCTTTGGTGACTGTCTGACTGTAAGGAACCTGATTGTGGTGGATTTTGGGAGCACAAATGAGTTCAACCATCTCCTTTAGTTGTAGACACAGCTGCCAAACTTGACTATCCACTGGACTCTTTATCCTACTGCCAACTAACAATGGCAACGGTCGCAACAGACACCAGTTCTGTGCTGCAGAGCCACAAAGCCTTTTGCCATCAGCCTTAACCTCACAAGGTTTGTTGAGACCATCACTCCCTAAGTATTTAAATTGTGTGATGGATCTATTTAGTTGAGCATATGTGAAATGTTTTTCTTGTTTCACTAGATGATCAATATACAATGCCAAGTCATAGGAAACGACCCCTTCAAATATCATGGCCCAAACATGGAGGGAGCCCAGTACAAACATGAAAATGTTTCAATGAATTGAAAGGCGAGTCAAACTTGACTCCCTGTGCTACGTCTTGGCCAGTGGTGGACAACTGTTTCACATTCTCTTTGTGATCTTTGACTGTTCTTTTTGGCCCTAACTTTAGAGGGGTCTTCTAAAAATCACTTCTGATTCAAGCAGTATCTGCAAAAATATATACTGCAACTGAAGTTTTCGGTGAAACCAACAATACAGTGGGAGCCAAGATTATCGCCACAAATGGAAATTAAAGACGCTTTTCTAATGCCATGATCTGTATCAATCCCTGCATCTTCCAAATCTTTAAGGTCTGCAATAATACTTGAAAACACCTTCTCAAGTCCAAAAATCTTAAAAGTCATTCTCTCTGCACAGTACGACCAACTGCATGGGATCTACTAGGGAATGATTGTGTGGCTGTATCTCACCTAGACTCATGTACACTGCTAAGATCTTGTGTTTTTTTTTTTCCTGAGCCAAGTGGATTTGTAACTTCAAACGCATCCTGGTAAAAGATGAGGGACAATGATGGAGTGCTTTTTAAGATTTTTTTCTTTGACATTTTTTCCATCCATTACATCCTCCAAAACCATGTCGTCACAGTTGTGACATCTTGCTTGGTTACACTGCACTTCAACACTGGATTGTCTGAGGAGGATTCGCAATGTCTCCTTGATAGGCACATACTGACAAAAGTAGGGATGCACAATGATATCGGCATGACATCGGTATCGGCCGATAAAAACTTAAGAAGTTATATAATATGAAAATTTCTGCCGATGTGCCTGGCCGATAAGGTGACGTGTTAACTATGCGCACGCGATGACGCTAAATGTTTATTATGAGCGCCAGCAACAAGCTTCAACATGTCAGCTGTATGGAAGTATTTCAAAATATCTGAAACAGATAACAAAATTGCTATTTGCAATGCTTGTAAAGCACCAGTGATGCGAGGAGGAGTAAAATATATAGCTAAGTTTCTCACTCTGGGAGGATCCTAGCTGCATGCTGCTTAGCTTTTCTCTGCTTCTGGAGGGGCGTGAGACCATTTTTAAATAACGCGACTCCGTAAGGAGAGAATACGATTTGAAATGAAACAAGACTGCCTGCGATCGCCGAGCTCGTGCTTTGGGACTCGAACGGAGGTCCTAATGGTTTCGACTGACCCCCTTGCTAGGTTTCTCACCCTGGGAGGATACTGGCTGTGTGCTGCTAACCTTCTATTTGCTTCCGGAGGGGCATGAGGCTATTGTATCACGGCTCAGTAAGGAGATAATGCAATTTGAAATTAAACAAGACCGCCCACGATTGCCGAGCTCGTGCTTTGGGACTCGAACAGAGGTCCTAATGGTTTCGATTGACCCCCTTGCTAAGTTTCTGACCCTGGGAGGATCCTAGCTGTGTGCTGCTTAGCTTTTCTCTGCTTCTGGAGGGGGCATGAGAAAATTTTTAAATAACGCGGCTCCGGGAGCAGAGACAGCAATGGAAAATAAGACAACCCACAATCGCCTAGTTCCTGCTTTGGGACTCGAACAGAGGGCGTAATTTTTGTGTTTGCACAGTTACACAACGGCACTGAACAGCGAATAAAGTCTGTAACTTTATTGTGTCTCTGCTCATTCAAAATAAATATCACGGCTCCATAAGGAGAGAATGCGATGGGAAATAAGACAGCGATCATAATAAGACAGATAAGCTTCTCTCTGCTTCCGGAGGGGAGTCAGACCATTTTTAAATTAGGCGGCATCTATATAGACATATACATATAATATATACACACACACACACAATATCGGTATCGGCATCGGCAGTCGGCCAAAATGAGTTTGAAAATATCGGCACATAAAAACGATATGGCACGGTAAAAAATCCAATATCGTGCATCCCTAGACAAAAGCATTCCTTGCCAACAGTGTCAGTTCCCAAATAAATCTGTATTGGCTCAATGTAATCAAAATAGTGCTTGTAGAACGTTTTTCTTGTTTTGTCTGATCTCAATGGTCCTTCATTGTATAGCGTAAAGAGATCCTCTTTACTGAGACTATGAATTATTTTATTTATCTCAGTTTGTGGAATGTTCAGTTCTAAAAGCTTCCCCTTCAACTTGTCAAAGAAGTCTGCCATACTAGAGGTATGAACATGCTGAAATCCCTCTATAATGCACTGTATGGTGCTACCTGGCAACTGCATTTTAGCATGCATTTTCAGGTAAAACAGGGCCAAATTATGAAAAAATAATTCTTGCTCAACAAATTCCTCTCCATGATCATCTGGCGTTGGAGAACAAAGATCCTGCTCAGTAGACTGAGTACCACTGATCATTTCTGATGGACTTGACACCTGAGCAGTGGCTACCTGTTTATGTTTCCTTGAAATATGCGCAGCAAAGGATGATCTGACTCTGAAATATTTGCAGCAGTCATCGTAGGGGCAGCAAACTTTCTTTCCATCTCTAATTTGAATTCTCAAGTGAGCACACAAAGCTGAGAAATTATCTGCCACAAAGGAACATCCTTCAACTTTGCAAGCAAGGGTACCCCTGAACTGAGTTTGTTTTTTAATCTGTGGCTTACAATGTCCGTGGTTCCTGTGCATGTGGGATCTAAGTGCTGCAAAATTTGCAAAGGAAGCAGGACGTTGCTCATTACCACATGCAAACCTATGGTTTGCTGTGTGCAGATGTTTTTTCACATGACTACAGATTAATTAATTAATTAATTAAAACTTACACCTGTAATTCTTGCAATGCTTCATACTTTTAGATAGGCTTGCAAAACTTGAAATTGTCATTGCCTGGTGGCTCAGTTTTTTAGGTTGTAAAGTTGAAATTGTCATTGCCTGGGGCTCCATGTGACCATGTGCCTTGTGGGCTGCGGGATCAGGGCTTCAGGTCCAGCTTCCACCGTTTCTTGGGTGTATTCCTCCAGTCTCTCTCAGTTCACTGTTTTTCCGGTCACTGGCTGTTGTTCTACATATAAAATAATGAAAATTAATATTGATTTTCAAGTACATGCAATGAATGAATGTTTTTTTTTATTACTGTGTCATGTCACACAGTGGCCCATCCCACATGGGATTATAAGACACAATTACAATAAGATAACAAATGCATGCCATGCATAAGTAATGTAGGCAGATCTTCTATTGTTGGAAAAATACAGAATGTTATGTGATAATTACAACAAATAAATCACATAATGGCTAGATAGCTAAAGTTACTGTGTCAAGAAAAACTGAAAGCCAGTATAAACTGGCCTAAAATCGCTTCTTTAGGTGGTTAATAGTATCTCTAAACAGTCGATCACGCTGGGCATAAATAAATCACATGGCTGGTTATAATGATGTGATGTTTCTTTAATATTTGAATTTTGAAAATAATTTTAGGATAGGAGGCTAGGAAAATGAATGAATGAATGAATTTTCCTTTTTTTTTTCTCCCCTAAACCCCTATAAATTCAGCTCCTAACACCATATGCTTTATTGAGTTACACAATCTTTAGCTTAGGTCGAGTCACTGATTTCACCGCCAAAACTCAAGCTAAATATGGTTAACATTAGCCAGCTATTTAGCACACATGTCCTTTTTTCAACAAAAATACTACCAAGATTCTTTTGCCTTTTCCATCCACCACATTATCAAAAACGCTTGCCCTGTCACCCAACAACACTTATAAAGTTTATTTTTTTAAAAATGTAGATACTATTAAACCTAATGCTAACGTTAGCTAAAATGCAGCACCAGCAAGCTCAAAAGCTAGGCTAGCAAACATTAACGTTAAATAACTAAGTTAGGTTTATCAGTTACTGACCTTAAATTCCCGGCATTTGGGTTATATTTTATTTCAGCCTACAGATAGCATATTATGACAAATAAAAAAGATATCCCGAACAGTGAGTGTAAAACGAGTTGTTTTCTTTACCCAATGTTGTAGGTAACAAAATGGTACTGTCACCTTGGTGAAAATTTAATTTTGGCGCGAGAGAAGGTTCTCCCTGGGGGAAAAAAGGAAGCCAGTTAACAATATTTGCTCTTGCCTAGCTATAACACGGGTTGGCATCCTACCCGCTTGGGAAGGCTTGTCAGCAAAGATTGTCATGTCACAGCATTAGGCGGGATTGGTCTTAACTTAACGCTGCACCAGCTCTGTTTGAGGTGCGTCAGGTGATAAGCACGGTGTGTCCGTTGGTGCCGCAGGGTTATGACTTTCTGGCAGAAAGCCTTCAGGGCAAACTTCTCCCACGTGCGATGTGCACATATCGGCTACACCTTTGAAGTTGTGAGGTCAGAGTTCAAATCTGACTGTCATGCTCTCATATCCTCTCTAAGTTACCCCTTCCCTGTTGCTCTCTATGATTCTCAATCAATTATTTACGCTGCTGAAAAACATGTCAAATACCAACACACTTTAAAAAGTGTTATGTGAGCTGCTTTTCAAATTTTAGTGACACATTTTCAAATTACCTTCACTGCTAGAAGTCTGTGTTCTTCAGCTACAGTAGCACTACTGCTGTTGTGTAAACAGCAGAATACCGCAAATTTCCAATATACAGTAAGTCACGTAAATTACATGAAACATCATAAAAAATACCCATAATGGAATGCATATTACAGTAGTGAACCGTGAAAAAAAATTATGGTATTTTATTGAGCATTTTGCAGTAAGTAACTGTAGAAATTACAGCAAAGTCTAACAGTGTGGCTTCCTGTATTTTTCTCGGCTGAAAACATTTTTGTTCTTGAAGTTAGCAACAGGGGTAAAAAGAGGAAGAGACTGGAATGACAGCGGAGTTTTGACCAAAGGTCAAGAAGGAGAATTAGAGATAAGTGCTTTTTTCCATCTAGCTCACACCTCCTGTTGAGTGACACAGCAGTCCGTTTCCTCTGTGTGGGAGTGGGATGTGAGTTTCGACACATACATATGACCTGAGGTGCCCTGGCCTCACTCTGCACGACACACGGGTCATATTCCTGCCCTGTGCAGATGATCCGATCCTGCTGTCTCCCACAGAACAGGAGCAGCTACAGGAGATGCTTCATCCGCTTCATCTTCAGTGAATTCAGGAAAGCAGATTACAATTTACTCTCAGTAACATTGGCCTATAACACTCCGTAATTGTACTGACCTGAGTCTGATAACAACTGAAACAGGGGGCACATCTGGGGTCTGCCCAGAGCAACTGTTCTAAGAGGGTTTCCAGTCTAAACCCTGATCTGATCTAACCCTGCTCTTGAAATATACCAAAAGAACAATGAGTGAAATAAAGTGTGGGGTAGAATTAGGCTGGCTTCCACTGCTGTTTAACGAGAGAGAGAGAATGCACAGAACACAGATAACAAAGATCAAAAATGGTGACATTATCCAGGTCATTCTTTTTAATGGAACCAAAGTATGGTATCCTCATGTTATTATTACTTTATTATTATCTTATTGCACAACAAACCCTAACAAAACAGTAATAAAATGGTTTAAACCTAGTGCTTGTTCTCAGAAAAGTTCTTAAACATGTCACTTGCCCCTCCTTCTCCCAACAGACAAACAAACAAACTCTGGGCTCATCTAATCCAGCAAGTCACTTGTTTACACAGTATTGCCATCTCTTTGCTTGAGATAGACAACTCGGCCGCTTCCCTACACTGTTCTCCTTAATGTTGAAAAAAGGAAGTGAAAAAAGAAGTTGTTAAATTTTGGGTCCAGAGGACAGACTATGCCACACGCTTAACCAGCACAGTACATTCGAAAGCACTTATTATACCCAAAGAGGAGCCGCAAGCTTCACAACAGTCCCAGGAGAAAAATATGAATGTCAAAGTTAGACCTAAACAAAGTTTTGGCTGCATGTGAGAGGATATAACTTTCCTTTTGAACTGTAACACTGTGGGCCCAGTTTTATCAGTGCAGAAATGTAGTGCAAACATGCACATGGCACAGAAGGTTTTGGTAATTTCATATTGGCACATTTGGCAAAAATGGCAACTGTTACTGGGTTTGCAGCTTTGGACCCCACTGCATTACAGCTGTAGGAGAGTGGTGGCTGGTAGCATGAAAATGCAGGGAGTTGAAGTAAACATTAGAAATACTACAGGACCCATGTAAAATATGTGCTTAAGGCACTGTTGTTTTCATGATGCATGATGTGACAGTTATTGAATAATTAATAATTAGTAACTGTCACAATTAAACCAAGGACTGTGAAAATGTTCACAACTTCTCCTCTTCCAATTCCATTTTAAATTTTAAAGGGTTATGTTTTCCTTTTAAAAGAGTATACACAATGTGGAATTTCTCCTATGGTGTTCTTATAAAAATTTGAAAAATAATAATCCTAATCCTAACCCTCACAATAAAATCAAAAATAGTGAAATTATTCAAACTTGCCCTTCTTTATTGTTGAGTGGGGGTGTAATGATTTGGCAACTAAAAACTGTTACTGTAAGTAAATTTGTAATTCTGACCAACAACCTCTACATGTATATGGTGTTCATAAAAAGATATGGTGATCAAGTTATTTAATCTGTGGCTTACAATGTCCGTGGTTCCTGTGCATGTGGGATCTAAGTGCTACAAAATTTGCAAAGGAAGCAGGACGTTGCTCATTACCAGTAATTTAAGTAATTTAAGTTTAATTTCCACAATGGGTACATTTCACAGTGCAAGTGTTCAAAACATGTGCTTTTACATTCTTTACAAAAAAGATTAAGCCCTACATTCAAACAGCTTTTGCCCTTAAACTTTAACTCCCACAAATACTAGTACAAGTACAGTTTGCTGAGATCAATAATCATGAAAAGAAGTTTAACATGTTGTGTTTTTAATAAGAAAAGTGAGACTTTGGTTAAGTTGTAAGTCACAGGGACAAATCTTGATTAAATACAAGAGCAAAGTAACTTCGATTTAAAATAAATATATAATTCCCCAAAAGGAAATGCTAAAAGGAAATGTTGCAATACTTCAGTCCTGTGTTCTGAAACACAGTAAGTGTTAAATGACAAGTGGGAGGCACACAAGCGTTGTTTTGCAAAGAACTCTCATTAGTCTTTCTCTGTCCTTCAGATACAGAAGAGTAAGGAGGAGCCCTCCACATATAGCGTCACAGAGCGCTCATGTATTTATAACGCACTGAAACAATAACATACTGTATGAGCAAGTCTGTTCCTGTCACCCTGCTCTCTACTACTGAAGAAGAGTGAGAGGTCCCTGTGTGACTGACACGCAGGAACTGTCCAACATGCAAACTGTCTTCTTCTCCACACTTTTATGTGAGTAAATTGCACTTATTTCATTTTTATGTACCCAAAACCCAAAATGTGTTCCTTTTGAAACCCAAAATGTGTTCTTTAACATTTTGGGTTTCAAAAGGAACACATTTTGGCTTTCAGATCAAGCCACAGTATGCAGTTCACAGTTGCGGCTGTTTCATGATATTGGTGTTTGCAGTGTGGCTTTAGAGCTCATGCCAGCCAACACTTTTACTTGCGTACAGCCACCACATATGCCAGACACAGCGGAAACTGTGATTATCATTAATCTGGGACAGTGACACTTCACTATGTGTGAGGTAATGTGGCATGAACTGAAAATGGTATGGAGCATATTGATTTCAATATTTTCAGTGGCAGAGCTGTTTTTGCAACTGACATATGAAGAATGTATGATTTGTACATCTATGTAACTTAGTATTTTAGTATAATAACAGCATTTCTGTCACAGAAATGAATACATATTCACAATGAGAGAATTTTTGCCTGCCGTTTTAATGTTCTCTGGGAGACTTGCTTTGCTATATAGTGTCCACAATATGCAGAGGTCAACACTGAACTTCCCAAAGAAGCTTGGAAAAAAGGGGGCTTCTCCAAAATATCCCAAGAGTTTATTGCAAATGTTTAAAATTTGAAAATACTCAGCTTCCATTCTGAATTTTGACAATGCTGGTGTTTTAGTGAGAACCTTAAAAACTACAGAAGCATGGCTTCTTTGTGACTGCTGGAGTTTGTCAGCTCCCATGACACAGAGAAGCATATGCACATGTGGGTGCAAGCATGTAAATGTTACACGTGGTGAGATAACATTTTGAAAAATGGAAATTTTTGCCTCTGTCCAGCTCATAATCTATATGCCTCTCCTCCCCCAGAACCCAAGCCAGGGTCCGAGTAAATATCACCCTGCCTGAGAGCATATGCACACACCTCCTGTCTGTTCTCAGCTTTCATTTCCCCCTGCAAGATAAAAGATAATTACCGTGGCAAAGGCTAAAAGGAAGGAAATCGATGTCAGCAGCAAATTCAACAGTAAATGAAACATTTGCATAAGTATGGTCCACAGACATAATTGTAGCACTTTATTCTACAGTGTGCTGTGTACCTGATATTTACCAGAAGGTACCATACGTGGTAAAGTTGAAGCATACTGGTAAATACTGAATAAATTCTGATGAAACTATTAACTGATTAGAATAGTTTGTAATGCTAATACAGGTGCTAATATATTTACTACACCTGGAAACAACTGGCACTTATCCACTGAGTAATTACATAGAAATACTGTATCACCACTGTTACTGGTAATTGTTGACTTTCTATATGAATTGGCAATAACTGATTTGTGATGGTGTGACCAGAAAATTACTTATAATTCAGCAAGTTTTATGAAACTAATATTTACCTAAATGGTGACATTATTTTGGTCACCAGGAATTAACTATCGTTTCTATAAGATTCCATATAATTATCCCAACAAACTGCTGATTTAACTGACGTTACAAATTCAAAACTGTGTGACCGTTACGGTTCGGTTGCTGTGAGAGACGCAAGCCGAGAGAGGCAGTGAGGAAAGTTACATTAGCTGTAAATATTGCTACAATGCTACAATATTTATTGAACAGATTCTGGTGAAACTAATGAGTTATTACAACACTTGGTAATGCTAATACAGTTGCTAATATATTTACTACACCTGGTAACAATTGGCACAATTGGCAAGTAATTCCTATGAAACCTCTGACTAATTACATGGTAAGATAATTACTGATACTTTTAATTACTTTTACATGAATTACCAATAATTGATTTGTGTTCTTATCGAGAAATCACATACAATTCAGCAAGTAGGTTTTATGAAACTAATGTTTACCTAAATTGCCAAGTTGTTTCTTTCTCTGCGCAATTATTCCCCAACTTGAATAAAGGAAGATGTCTAATGGAGATGTGACTAACTGGGTTTCACTCAAAATGACGTAGCCGTAGACTGTGGTTTCTGTTTTCCTCCTTTTTTTTTTTTTTTATTTTAAGTTCAGAGGCAATAGTCCATTCATTGTAATTTTATGCAGTCATTTAATGGCATGTAGTCATAAGCAGGTGAAAAACCTTAGAAAATGTAAAACATAAGACAGACAAAAAGACAAACAAATTGGTGCAAATCTACAACCATTGAAAGATTGTGCAAAATGCAAATAGTTTAAATGCATAAAATTCAAGTATTTGAACTGTACAACAAACAAAAGATTAAAATGCAAATACTTCTACTGTGCAAAAAATACACATCTTTTACCAGTGAAGATTAAATAGATAATTATTAACAATAGAAAAATAGATTTGCATAGAAAAATACATACTCTTTAAATTACATTTCAACAATCAATAACCAAGAAATACTTTAAGAAACCCCAGCAACATTACAATCAACATACAACCAGTAATAGTGGGTAAAACTTCTCACTGGTACACCATCAGCCATGGGAAACTAACAATAGCAAAATGCCTGCTTTAAAATTGCACAAGCCCAGTAGCATTGATTTACCATACAAATTGCTAACAAGCCTAACAACATTTCAATGGCCATTAAACCTGTTTTTAACCCACTAAATGTAACCAAACGCAATGTGCATTCACTCGACGAACTGAAGCAATTCACAAGTTAACAGATGGAATCAGAACTGTACTGACGATTCCAAGGCAAGACGTGGCTATGTTCCCACTGTTCCAGTAACAAACATTAACTTAGAAATAGAAGATTCCTTTGCCTTACCGGCTGCCTCTCCAGTTTTTTAGACGTCTCAGATTGCACAGAGCTCGGGAGGATTCACACGTGTAAGTATCCGCCAATGCTTTCTGCGTTGTTTGAACTCTCCACTCCTACCGAGTTTAATTAACCACCTGAGCCTCGGAGCAGTATCGCGCGCGTGACAAATTGAGCTTAATTAGTCAGCTGATTTCGCTGCTTCATCGCGAGTGAATTTGTCACCACCTCTTTTTATTTATTATTTATTTATTTATTTATTTATTTATTTTTTTTTTTTCCCAGTGAATCTTTCCTAAAAAATCCCAAAATAAAGTTTAAAATCTGGTTTGACTTGACATAAATAGTGACATTATTTCGGTCACCAGGAAGTAATTACCGTTTACATAAGATTCCTTATAATTATCCCAACAAATTGCGCTAATTGAACTGAAGATACTGATTCAAAACTGTGTGACCGTTACCAAGGAGGGCGGTGAGCAAAGCTACAGTAGCTGTCCATATTGCTACAATATTTGCCGTTTGTCAGTACTGCGGCATCTTAGCCAGTTTTGTGTTTGTTTTCCTCTTCCATGTGCTCGTTTACTGTTCCAGCCCTGCCCTGCTCTCCGCCCTGTCTCCGCCCACCTGATTACTGGATCGTCGATCGTCGTCGATTTAATAAACTCCTTCCTGTCTGCGCCTGAGTCCCTGCCTGAGTTCTGACACCGTTAAAAAGTTATTAACTGAGGCTGAGGACAGCTTTGTGGAGGGATTTCATTCAGCTTTTATTTTTTTTCCTGTATAAGCAACATGTAGCTAAGCTTGCTTGTAAATGCGACCATGTGTGACGGTGCACTGTAAAAAGACACTTTTTGTTTTAATTTTAAAAAGTTAGTGTCCGGGCAGCTGGGGGTCCGTAAAATTTTAAGTTGACTGAATTTGAGAAGATAAGTTGAGGTAATTTTGTAATGATTTAAAACAAATAAAGTTTTCTAGTCAAATAAACTTGATATGAATTCAGTTGTACTTAAATCCTTTAGTTCACAATTCAGTTCCTGTAGAATTCTCTAGCTGAGTCAACACAATCTTTCAATTTCTCTCAACTGGAATTCAAAAGCTGAAAATACTTCATACTTCAATTTTATTTGTATAGCGCTTTTTACAACACAAGTTGTCACAAAGCAGCTTTACATTGTTCCCAGGCCTGAGACCCCCTGAGAGCAAGCCTAAGGCAACAGTGGCATTAACTGTAATTAGTTCAAAAACAGCACAATTCAGTATTTATTAAATAATTCAGACCTTGCAGCCGCGGTTAGGCTGCAGCCTTGTGATGATCCGCTGCTTCGTATCTTCGGGTTGTGAGTAACGGCTCGTCGGAGGCAGCATGTTTGGAAATCAGATGAATCTAAGAGAGAGATAGGGAGACAGTTCCTCTTTTCAGTCACAGAGTGCTTGTACACTCAGTACCTTCATCCTTATCAACCATTCCATGCGTATAATAGGCTTATTCCCTGTTGACATTTGCAGGTTATTTTAAATTTAAGAAAATGGACAGAATTTATATCGGCCATTTCCGAGGCAATTTGGGGAACAGTTTAGATACGCATGAAGTGAATAGCATTTAATGACTGCTAATTTCAGTTAATTTTACTAAATTAACTGAAAAAGACAAGCTAACATGAGAGGACATGTTTTTTTTTTTTTTTTTTTATAAAAGGCTGTCTTTGCATGCCACGAAAAAAGAAGGACTGAACAAGTTAGCTATCTGCAGTGGCAGCACAATGACAATCATACAGATAATTACATTACATTGTCATTTTGCAGACACTGTGAAGAGTGACAAGTGTTGCAATTTTTTACATGTTATCGAACTTCATACAACTCGATATTAATTGAAGCAATTCTAGGTTGGGTAGCTTGCCCAAGGGTACAGCAGCAGTTTCCCTGTGGGGAATCAAACCAGCAACCAGTTACAAGTTACAAGTTACAAGCAAATCAGTTACAAGCCCTGCTCCTAAACACTATGCTACGCTGCCACTTGTAGATCTATCTATCTGTCTATCTATCTATAGATATATAGCATAATAAAATTACACTGGACAAGAACAGTCTCAGTCAATTTGTATTTCAATGCTTTTTATAGTGTTATAAAATATTAATTACTATATGGTTACTGTTATAACGGTAGCATCTCCACCTAAACTATCTTTCAATTTATGGAAACATTTGTACTGGTTCAATGGAGATACAGTACAAATCAGTGCACAAGCCTGGATTCAAACCCAGGTAGCCCCACTCAGTATCTAATGCATGAGAATCCCACTCACTGTAGGGGAAAGCAAGGGGTTAATGCTCAGAAAATTGCTCAAACCAAACTACTGTCTCTCGCCTGCAGGGGGTGCTCTGGTGCTGTGTAAGGGGGCAGAGCAGATCGGTGAGTATGTTAATTGTGGAGCTGCACACTCTTCAACACACAGGTATAATTTGAAACTATACATGTAACTCACTACCCACATTTGTTACTAGGTTTTGCATGAAATATTATTCGTTGAATTCTTGTTGCTGGCCTGAACTCCATAGGCCAGTTGTGGAAAATCCCTTTGAAAGTAATAAATCAGTAGGCTGTGTATCACTAACTTAACTGTGTACTCCCAAACACAACAAACAGAGGCATCATTTCATAATTCTTCCTCTCTGTCCCAATAACCCAGAGAAAAAGAGATTACCATGTACACCCATAACAACAATTCAAAGGTGCAGAGGAGACAAAAAAAGGAAGAGCAGTGTGCGGAAATTAGCAGCAAATTGCAGAGATTAAGGGTGAAAGGCACCTGCTGTGGAGTATGATCAAGTGCAGTGTGGCTGCTTCACTGACAATGGTTGAAAATTTTCTGTGTAAGACACAGTAAAACCCGTGTGTGTACACATGCAAGACTGATGCACCCAATAAAGAATTACATTATTGTCATTTAGCAGACACTCTTATTCAGAGCAAATTACACTGGTTACATTTTTTGTTAATATTTATACAGCTGGATATTTACTGAGGCAGTTGTGGGTTAAGCATCTTGCCCAAGGGTACAACAGCAGTGCCCCAGCAGGGAATCAAACCAGCAACCTTCTGGTTACGAGCCCTGCTCCTTACCACTATGCTACACTGCTGCCCGTATTGCCCATAGGCATGTGTTTGCTAACAAATGCCTCAGTTTATTCTACTGCACCTATTTTTAGCAATCAAACAAACAGATGGCTGCCTTTCACTCAGAAGAAGTTTACCCAGCAGAGTGTCTGTTCTCTGTCATGGGGAAGCAGTCATGTGTCTGTGGAACAAAGCGAAAACCGTTTAAGAAGTACAAGCAGCGGCCTCGACAGTGAATCTCCTGTGGTGGCATTTGCGGTAACTGGGCACGCTCCACGCCCGGTTCCCATCCTGGGCGTGAGATATGGGTGCAAGAAGTGGCTCCTACATCTGCCTGGGGTACATGGAACAAACAGTAACCGTGCACTGGCTGCTCATAGGATGCCAGAGTTAACTGTGTTTTTAAAATAACAAACCTCATAACCCCCTTTGAATGCAGCAATGTTTACCATTCTTTCTAAACACACAGAGACAAGTCTACTGGCTGTCCAAGGGTAGGATTTTGCAAGACTTTGCAATCTACAGCATGGGACCTGCTTCATAGTTTTCTCTCAAACGTTAACTTTCCATTTATGCAGCTGTTGAGTGATATCCACAGGACAGCTTCACTGTAAAGAATTGACTGTAGAATTTACAGTAAATACCTGGCAAAAAAGTTACCAATAAAGTATTGTAAAATTGCTGTTAATTACTGTAAAAAGAATTAGAGTATATTACAGGATACATTTTACAGGTTTTTGTCTGTATATAAATTACAGCAATTTATTGTTGTTGTTTTTACAGAAAAACAACAATGAATTGGAATCTAGTTTACAACATTATCTTGCATTCTATTCAAATTACAGAAGTTACCTGGCAACTAGAGTTGCCAGTAAATCGCTGTTAATACTTCACAATACAATATGTTGTTGTAGAATGTTTTTACAGTTAATTTTTGTTTTTACATCAGCAGCTTTGCAAATTATGCATATTGTGAAGCGTTTTGAATGAGACCAGGATTGCTGTTAATCCAAAGTTCATCAACATTGCATTAGGTTCTCTTCACCTGTTAAATAAAACCAGAGTCAGAGCTGCAACAAAACAAAACTTTTATTAAAACTCAATACAATCTTACAATGCATATGTAAACTTTCAGGACCTGAGGTGACTTTCCTTTTTCTGAACAACTCCTAAAATAAGAGCCTGAGATAGAGATCTACTCAGAACAAACTCACATTAACAGGAAAGATGACATAAACTTGAATATTTCAGGATAATCTTCACACCTGTCGTCCACTCAATGGAATTCAAATTAGTCAGAGTTGCAACAAAGTCAAGCATTATTAAAACTGACCATATACTAGGCTTAAAGGCCCAATCTTAAATCAGGACCTCAGGTAGAAATCTATTAAGAAAAAGGTGACATTAATGTTAGATGTATTACACTCACATGGACCAGCAAATAATATAATAACATTATTCTATTAACTCCTTCCCTGTCGTGAGAACGAGAACTTCATCGGCATGTCAAACAGTAACGTTACACATCTTACTTCATCTAACTTAGTTCACAGAAGAGCTGTTAAAGTTAAATATCAGCCGAAATTAAAAGTCTTTCTTTAGGAGTCACACAAAGTCACATCTTATGATTTATGTTATGCTTTTTACGTTATCTGTTAAATTGAGCAATATGTTAACAGAGTCTGGAAAGTAGTAACGCCGGCAGTCACTAAACTTCAACTCCAGAGTGTGTATTTTCGGAGCAGTGGGCTTTTGTTTTTGGGATAATGGGCCGTTGGACCATGGGCTTTCCGGACCATGGGCTAGCTTTAGCTTCACTTGAGCTGGCTTTAGTTAGCTAATGTTTGCTAAAAATACGGTGCAGACTGAGCTCGTGCTGAATCCCAAATCTGTCTAGGTTCAAAACACGACACGGCTAAAGTAATGGGAAATTACAGTCACTCACACAAATAAAACAACATTGTTCTCACCAAAAGCTGACTTTGTGGCCTTACGTTGGCGCTCACTGAGGTGGTCTGGTGTCTGCTTCATGCCTGATGTTACAACACATAGACATTAGATTAAGTCTATTACGCTTACCATGGGGAAATCTGAAATGGGTTAAGCTAACGATGTCTAGTCGCATTGTAACATTATATCGACTGTACTCTTACTTTTGATCTACCATTAAACTGCTTCGCCTGGGATTGCTTGTTCGAAATGTTCCCTGAAAATTCTCTCGCTAACTTTATTTGGGGACGTGCAAACCAGGCTGATACGCAGTCAACTTAGGTTATGTTAACTAACAAGCTGAATCACATTTTAATTTTGTAGGCTATTTATGTTCTACTTACGTATCATGGATGAGTGGATGGACACGGCTGTTGCTCCTCTGCTTCCGTCATCAAATGCTTTCATTCAAGCTCCTCTTTCAAACCACCTTGTGCTACGCAATCCGATATCAACAGTATTTAACTGTAATACGCATCATCTACAGTCAGAACGCAACTTGCCTGTAATTTTACAATATGTTACTGTGGAAAAATGCTGTCAGCTACTGTAATTATTTTGGACCTATGATGCATTGCAATATACAGTTAAACTTTGTAAAATGACAGAACAATAAGTTACTGTAAAATTTTACCGTAGAAATTACAGCAATTTGTTACAGTGTTTGCAAGCCTGCACGGCCGGAACTTTTGAGCACCCTAATTGACCAAATGCATTTCAGTGAAGAGTCCTGAATGAATGTGCGCGTTGTAAATGATTGGATTGCATCCTTCCAAAGCTTTCAAAAGCTTTGAGCTGTGGTTGCCACACGTGCAGCAGGGGGTAGAGCGCACATGCACACTGGAGGCAGTTTTAAAACAGCAGACTGAACCACCGTGAGCATGAACTGCCAATGGACTGTATTCGGGGGGAGATAATTATTCAATCAGCACCTTGTGGCACGCGGGCAGGGGGGAGATTAATTGAAGTATCAATGTACAGATTAGCCAAGAAAAATATACAGACCTGCAGACCTCTGGATAACAGTGGATTCCGATTTCAGACATCCATCAAGGCGCTGAGAGCCCAAGGATGACCGAGGCACTACGGTGCAAATGCCCTTGCAGCTCTCCAGCCCATTAAAGCTTTGAGAGTGATCCCCGTTCCCTTGTCAGGGCTGGTTATCAATCCAGCTGAAGCCATCAAGTGTGCATCTCAGTCAAGACCTGTGAAAGGCAATAGGTGCAGACAGCTGGAATACAGAATGTTTATGGTCAGAGATCAAACTGATATTTACTGACATTTTTCAACATTGGAAGCATTTATACAGTGGTGTTTTTTTTTAAATAAAACTCCATTAATGTTTTATACTGTAAATTTCTGACCTCTGTCTCTCCTTATTTCTTCTTCCTTCCTTCCTTCCTTTCTTTCTGTCCCTGCCTGCCTTTTATATCCCATTCCTGTCCTTTCTCCTCTTTGTTTTCCACTCTAATTTTACTTCTTTTTCCTTTCTATCCTCTCCTCCACACCCTTCTTCCTTACTTGCCATCCTTTCCTGTTTGTCATCCTTGTCTTCATTCTCTCTTTCCCTCTCTCTTTTGCCCCAGGGTCCCAGCATATTTGTGGGGGTAGCCTGACTGACACTTTTGGAAAATTCATCTACTCAAACAAAAAAACAAGCCACAAGCGTGAGGCGAAGATAGACTGTCTGTGGACCATATCCCTGCCAGTCAACAAAGTGATCAACCTCAACTTCAAATTCAGTCGCATGGAAAATCAAGATAACAGCTGTCAATACGGCTATGTCAGGGTAAACTGTATATGTATCTACACTAAGACAATTTCATCCATAGATACAGTTATATCAAGGTGAACTCTGGTACAGAGATGCATGAGTGCATGACACTCCTTCACTTATCTGATAATCACCAGGTGTGGACAAATCAGTTGCCCCAAGCAACTGCTTTTTAGCCCCTGGTAATCAAATTTTGACATCTGGTTGCCAAGTGGGAAACCAGCAAAAAGCAGTCATTGTCTTCTCCTTTAATCTCTCCCCGAGCATCCAGTTCAGTTGGTTGAAATTAGATTTTGTGGTTTAAGACGTCTAGTTCTGAATTATTGTTATTAATATTAGTATTACACAAATTGTGTATTTTAAATGTAAGTGAATTTTAATTAGTTTTCTGCTGTCATCCTGTCCTTCTCTTCACACCTGCACACGCAAACAGTGCTAGAGAATTTCTAGTCAGTGATAGCTAGATCTACGTGGATATCAAACGTTGTTAAAGAGGTAAGACAGACAAATATATTAAGTGTGTAATACAGCTAAAGACTTTGATGATTTTAACAATGCTGTTGCATAGCTAAACTAGAAGACAGGGACAGGCTGGGCTTTTGGGGGGGGATCAGCGATCATTGGGCTACCTTAGCTGGCTTGTTGCGTTTGGTGAGCTAATGTCAGTTGGTCATATCATGAGGTAAATGTACAAAAATTAAGTTAGGGGCTCCTTGGCTAACATTACATCACAGTAAACAGGAGAACAAGTGGTGGATGTTTTTGACGATGTAGATAGCGACTGATAAACATATGATATTTAATGAAATGAAGCCTGAAAATGAAGTGTTGGCAAAGCAACAATGTATAATTTGCTCTGTTTGGATAGAGATATGAATTCTCGTGAATTCATGATTTGTCCACGTCTGACTGCTCACGCCCTGTCTCCCTCCCACCAGATCTTTAATGGCAAAAGTACCAGCTCCCCACTGATGGGCACATTCTGTGGAGCCACGGAGAAAAAGTCCGTCACGTCCACCGGCACCTTCCTGACTGTGCATTTGTACTCGAATTACACTGTATCCAACATCGGTTTCTATGGCGTCTACAGCGCAGTTGACAGTAAGACACCCTCACTCTCTCTTTTTCCAGCCTGTCTCTGTGCCAGCTCTCAGACACACACCTGTGTGCAGCTGCTTCAGCGTTTCCCTGTTATTTTCTCACCTGGACAGCGATCTTTACGCTCAGCTTTAGAGAGACATTAGGCAAGCATCACAACAACTCTTCAAACGACTCACCAGTCTGAGATACGGAATAGCTGGACAATTCAATTCAATTCAATTCATTTTTATTTATATAGCGCTTTTTACAACACAAGTTGTCACAAAGCAGCTTTACAATGATCCCAGGCCTGAGACCCCCTGTGAGCAAGCCTAAGGCAACAGTGGCAAGGAAAAACTCCCTAATAGGAAGAAACCTTGAGCAGAACATGGCTCAGAGGGGGAGCCCATCTACTTCTGGCCGGCGCTGGGCAGACAGAGTTAAAAGGCAAAACTTAAAGTTGAACAATGTACATCAAACATTATGTTGATTTGTCAACTAAGCAGTCACCACAGATTCTCACAGATCCATCACTTTTAATCATTGGGACAATGGATATAGTGCAGTCAGAGTAGGAGAATATCTGTGTTCTGTTAGTTGTTATAGGTCATTATCCACCTTCCTTTGGAGTGCTAGAGTCAAAAGGGAACTGAGGAGTCATGGCTGACAGTCGTGGTGTTATGTCTGAACTCACCCAACTCATTGCGGGAAACTGCTGAATTCCTAAATATCAGTTATTTCAGCCCATCCTCCCATAGCAGGAACACATTATAGGCTCAGTATCTCCAGTACCATCTGTGATCATTCCCTGAGCCAGCCTATCGGAGCGACTCTGGTTTAGTTTGGTGGATAGCGTTGCATAATCCGTACTTTTGATCCGGGCATCTTCACTAGCCCTAGCTGTCCTTCCACTCTGTCCCTCACAAAGCAATAAGAAATTGAAAAGATAACAGCCGGAGTGTAGGAGATCTGCTCTTCACAAGGCCACAGTATGAGGGGCAGAATGGCCTCCCTCTTGTGGCTCCTAATGGAAGTGCAGTCCTGAGCTCCAGTTCCAGGTTTTACTAGATTCCTCCTCATTATCTGCATTCACTGTCTCTGGACAGACGGGTCTGTGTTTGAATTGAATGTATTACTTGTGTTCCAGGTGGGACCGAGGGAGAAGGAGAATGTGAGGTGAGAGCTTTTGATCTGTGGGAGGGAGGTTGGGGTCCATACAGCGGGGAGTAAGAGTGTGAAAACGGACTTGTAACTGCCCCCAAACAGAGACCAAACTCCTGCTTGCATTGTCTGCATCAATGATATTTCACATTGTTCAAACATGAGTCTTAGTGCAACACTGTGTGCCTGCAGGAAGTTTTGACAGGGCTGTGCGCCCTCTCTAGCTTCATAAATCCTCCCGACATGATCAGCTCTGCTTGGTTGTCTCTTCCAGGGTAAATCAGTGGAGCAGTGCCAGCTGGACTCTCTGGATAATCAGCTAGACAACAGCAGCTCAATGGTACTTCCATCCAAAGTGAATTCAGTACCTCCTGTCATATTTACTGTACTGTGTAGTTCTGTACAGATAGTGGCAGCCATGTTGCAATGGATGTTGTTTCTGTCTCCTCTGTCTCTTCTTCTTCACCTACATCTGATCCCTATCCTCTCCTGTTCTTTCCATCTACATTCACCCCCCCTCCTTTCTTTTATAACATGAATACATAATAAGTTTAAAGACAACAACAGGCTATTTAGCCCACCTAAGCTTGTCATTTAGCCTCTAGTCTAGAGAGTATCTAGGACTATGTCACGCCTGGTCTTGAACACTCTAAGTGTCTGTGTTTCTACTACAAATTCTGGCAAGCTATTCCATACATTTGTAACTCTTGAAATAGTTAAAATAGATCTTAAAATAGATCTTGTAGTCCACTTTTATTTATTCCTTTTAAAAATGTAAAAATCTCGATTTGATTTTGCCTGGCTCTCCTTCTATTTAGATTTAAAGATTAGGTGTCTTCAGTCTCTCATCATATATATAACTTATATGTTTGCATCTACTGTTGTGTTATATGTACTGCATATGTTATATCTTAGATACATTATGGCATATAACAGAATATTACATGTCATGTAATGGCTCCTACTGTTGGTAGGACACTTGGGTCATTATCACCTCTGCCCTTAGCCTAACCTTCTTTTGTAAGTCACCCTGGATAAACCCGTTTGTTAAATGACTAAATGTAAATGTTACCAGGAACCAGTGTTGTTGCCCCTTTTGTGTATTTTTTGTGTACTACCCCCTCACACTGTGGTGCTCAGATTGGACACAGTACTACAACTGTGGTCTGATAAAAGTGCTGAATAACATTAATATGGCCTCTTTTGGTTTGTAATCAGTAGTTTTTGCTATGTATCTCAGCATCCTATTTACCTTTTTTGTTTACCGCTTCAGCCATGTAGACTTCCATCAGCTTCCATTAATCCATTACTATTAACTATTGTTGATGCAATATATATAGGTAGATATGCATCATAATATCCAATATTAAGTTCTTGTTTTTCTACTGGACGTTTGCTGTGGTATTTATGTTGCTTTGCTTTTGCTGTGCCATTGTCCTTTCGTTGGATAACGACCATGTGAAAGCTGTGTCATTGGTTTGTTATTACTGTGTATTACTGGCATTGTTGCTGTTATTAGTGTGCTATAACACTGCTATTATCATTGTTCAGACACCAGAAACGTTGCTGAATGTGACTCTGCGTGCGGTGGATCTGCTGTCTCAGTGGAAGGAGGAGGTGGGAGAGAAGCAGATAGGTGTTGCACTGAAGATCCCAGAGAAGCTGGCGTCAGCACTGGTGAAGCCCACACGAACCCAGCATAGTTCCAGCATCACTACTGAAAAAATAGGTTTGTACCCTCTGATAACTCAAGTCTGTGGCTGTTGTCAGCTGACCTGGGCCAGGTTTTATGATGACCTTTTGACCTTTGCTCGCATGGTCAACAGATCCGAACCCTTTTTCCAGAGATCACTGTGCATTCAGGGCTGGATCTCAGTCAGTCTTCAGTTCTGTTCACATAGACTTTAGGTGACTGCAGGACCAGCTATGATATCCTTTTCCTGTAATCCGCTGCTGTAGATCATTTGTGAAAGAGCCATGTTGGTGCTGGTGTTTTTATAGTAAATACACAATTGACTCAACAGATCAGGGGCAGGTTTGAATATGTGCTATTTTTATGACAGCCTTATCACAGGAGTGCCCCAGGAATCCATTCTTGGTCTCATCCTGTTTTCCTTGTCCCTCTTGACTTGAGTAATATACTCCCATGGATTCTCCTACCACTGTTATGCTGTTGATGTGTAATGGGTGGGATCCTGTGTTGTATTCAATTAGGTGTTACGAAGGTCAGCGAGCTAGTGAGTTTTGAACTGGAGCTCTCACTGCTCACTGCCAACCCCTTATGGCCAGCGTTGTTACCAGCTGAGCTTAAGGCAAATTGCCCCTAGCCTGTCAGCAACAACGCTAGTTAGCCAGGTCTCGGGGAGTGACGTAGCTGCTGCAACCGCTAGGCTACCTGCTACCCGCTACCCCACAGGCCTTACACAGGACTCACACGAGCTATTCACTTCAGCTCTGCTACAGATGCAAAACTCAATCTCTCCTTCTCACCCACTGATGTTCATATCACCACAAGCATGGATGCATGCCTCAGTGACGTTTGGAGATGGATGAACAGTCGACAGCTGAAACTCACTCTAGCCAAAACTGAGATACTCTATATGCCTGCTATAGTCTCCCTGTTCAAGGATCTCACCATAACCCTTGATGACCCAATGGTGTCCACATCACAGACATCCAAGAATCTTGGTCTCGTCACAGATAATAGTCCTTGTTTGGTTAAAATATCCAGATTCACAATCCCATTTTCATTGTCTGTCTGTAAGAGGTGCAAACATTTGCCATCGGGCCAGAAGCCAACCTGACAGAAACACTTCAGCTAAAATCCAGAGACAACATTTTGGAAATAGATCTACTCGGCATTGCCAAGAACAACAATGGTAAGTCCACACCTCAGCCAGTCATACAGTGCATGTCTGTCCATTGTCTGTCCATTACTTAGTACTTTTGGATCTTTTTATTCTATTGTACTTTGATATTTTAAAATCACAATTTACAGTGTATGAGATTTATATTCTGCAGTTTGGCTCAATTTTTCAGGAACTCTTTTCTTTTTCACATCTTTACATAACATTGCCAAAAAAATAGTTTGTTTGTTGACCACAAATCTCTGAATAAAGCAGTATTAAAACTTTAGCTAATGATGTATATAGGTTATGTTCCTTAGACGTTCTGTAGGGAAACCTACATTTGAATGAAGGTCTGTGTTCTAAGTTTCCGATTTCTGTTGGTTCTGTTGGTTTGTTCTGCAGGATCTGCAGCAGTGGTCTTCATAGCCTACGCCAACATGGAGGATGTGCTGAAGGCCAGACTCTTCAAAATGGACAATGACACCATCAAGACCATGATGTCCAATGTCATCTCCGCCTCCCTCCCCAATACCAAAAACACAACGTTGCCCAAACCGGTCAATTTTACCCTGAGACACCTAAAGGTGAGTCCTTTCTCCATCTATACCCCTCGCTAATACCTTTTAATAATGTTTCCTTTGTAATGACATTGATTTGGTGTTGCTATGAACTTATATGTCGATCCTCCCTCCCTTTCTCTGCAGGTGGACCCTGAGGGTAACCTCACCTGTGTGTACTGGAATCAGAGCAGGTGGATCGTGGATGGCTGTGAGCTCACAGAGACCAACGCCACTCACACTGTGTGCACCTGCAACCACCTGTCCACCTTCGCCCTCATCATGCAGACGGACGGACCACCTGAGGTGAGGAGGGGAGGGAGACGACTAAACCAATCAGAGAGAAGTTGGTGGGCCCCAACCAAGAGGGTCATAATAGAATTACTACTAAAATAGAGCTAACACAGCACAATCCAAAACTGGGTGTCTACTGAGGCTGCATTACATCAAAATGTTACACAGGTTTATCAATCAGTAAAATTATATTTGATATGCACTCATAATAAAGAAATTGGCATATGGTGCTAAAGGGAGTATATTTTACGTAAATATTGTATATGAATAATTATATAAAATACTGTAGCATTCTTATCTAATGTTCTGCCACACATCATATCGGTGCAGTTCTGTAGTTCAGTGTCCCTCCACCCCCCTGCGGTAAGGATGCTGATGAGACCTGGAGGGGTGGGGCAGCACACAAATTACGGGGTTTCTTTTCCAAATATTGAGGGGTGCATGATCACCACTGGACAGTTAAGGGTTTTAAGGTGGGGACATTTAATTACAGTGTTGTAACATTTCGATGTTGCGGCAGTCGGCGGCTCTTGTCAATTGAGAGCAGGTCCCTTGTCCCATTCTGTAAGCTAGTTCTTTTTGTTCTTGTAAGTTGCTAGCATGGCCAGGAAACCATAGGCAATTATTTTATCTCAAATAAAAGGTCAAATAAATTTCATGATGTCATGGTTATTGCTCCTGGTGGCATCATCCATTATTAAAATTACTTCTGAACAAAATGATATGTGGTGTCTGACAATAGATCCTGAACAATCTGCCTAAAATGGAGGCTGAAGAAACATTAAGAAACATTTACAAATAGGTCAGGGTTTACATGGTTAACACATGTTATACAATGATTTCTGTTATTGATGGATGTTTCCAGGATGACAGCCTCTTGAAGTTGATCAGCCTGATTGCATTGTCAGTGGGGCTGCTGTTTCTGGCCCTGGCCATCCTGACCTTCATCCTCTGTCGCTGGAACCCTAAAGTCAGCAACACAGCACGCCTGAACCTCTCCATCTGCCTCTTCCTGGCCCACCTGCTCTTCCTGCTGGTGCAGAGTTTCCTCTCTCACATCCAGAAGCACAAGGTTCTCCACCCACAGCTCCCAACCTTTACCTCATATCAGAGACTTCATCACGCTGTATAATCTCAGTATCAGCTGTCTGCTCAGTTTCGTCTTTACTCTCAACATCTTGACAAGATGAACTAGCCATGCGTATATGAGAGCTTGACAGTGACTAATCAGAACCCAAGGGTGGTGAAATTTATTGTCTTCAGATATCAATAGACTGACAATGTCAGCGAGATATTACTAGCAAACTAGCTAGCTATGAAAAGAAAGAAGCTAACATGCTACTTGTTAGCTTAATACTTAGGTAATATTTAAAGGTTAAAAAAATGTGCTGGCAATACTTGTAGAGTTGATCATTTTTGAGTAATGATAAATTGTAACGGTATGCAAAAATATCCTGTGTGAATTCAGTTGGGCAGCAATCAGGTATCCAAAATTCAACCAACGGGAAACAGTCACCTGAATTCTATCAACATTCGTCCATCACTTAGAAAAATGTGTTACTTATTTCCCATCACAAATAGTCTGAGAAGTTCATGAAAGAAGATCAGTGAAATGAATAAAAGTAAAGAAAGGATTTCTGTTCTTTTAATTAAAACTTATATTTGTTTGTACTGTTAAGGCCAGACTCCTGCCAAAGGTGACTACAGGCAGTCACAGGACAATTAGCAGGATGAATATTCCGTACATAACAGTAAATCAACCCGGCTACTCACTCTTAGTGTTTGGACCCGCCGGGCAGACGATGCAGCGGCGAAGTGCTTCGCAGTTTAACTGGCTAGGTATGATTTATACAGGTCAGAGGAAGGATAGGTGAAGAGATAGCAGTGCACAGGAATTTCAGAAGGAGTGCGTTTTGAGAGGGAAGAAAGAAATGTGAAGCAGAAAAAAGGTGAGCTTTTGGAGAACAGTGTGCAAAAGAATGAAATAAAACGGTGGGGGCCGGCCAGTCTGCAGTAGACCGTCGGACCGGCTCCACCGTCCTACCCAAAACAACAAAAAAAACTAGAAGATAAACGCGACAAAAATGCACCACCGTCTCCCGGACTTCTACATACAGTCCCTCTACATACAGTCGCACTTAAACTCTGTGCACCCTTTACCATGACGTGACACACCCGTAACAGTATGTTAATGTTACAGACAACTGTTGATTGACTGTGTGTGTGTGTGTGTGTGTGTGGGGGGGGTATAGCATTAGAGAAGCTTTGCATTTTTTTCACTTTACACCAATGATGATGGTGGTAATGATGGTAATGATGATGATGGAAATAATAGTGATGACATCAGTGATGATGTTGGTAATGATGATGTCGACATGTGCGCAGGTGTGTGCAGTGATCGCGGGCGTGCTGCACTTCCTCTTCCTGTCCAGCTTTGTGTGGATGTTCCTGGAGGCTCTGCAGCTCTTCCTGTTGGTGCGCAACCTGCAGGAGGTCAGGATTATACAGCAGGAGGGAATCCACTGGGGCTTCCTGCTGCTGATTGGCTATGGCGTTCCCTGCCTGGTGGTGGGTGTGTCTGCAGGACTGGTTCCCGAAGGATACGGCAGTGACCAGTAAGTGCAGAGAGGGGAGGGGCTAAGGGGATGGGGCGGGGCATTTACAGGGTGACCTACTATTGTTCTGCGATAAAAGAGGACTGTACCCAACAGATTTTCTTGTTTGAGTAGGATTATTGATGTTTGCAGATCAGAGAGGAGAGATTAACTGGTTCATAAACCATTGATTGAAGTACTCCTGGGTAGTGGAAAGCTAGCAGCATTATGGGCAGCTATGAGATTTATGTAGACATTGTTCTGGATCATCCTGGAACTGTTCTTCCCTGGTGTCATGGTGCTGGACTTGACTCCATACTGGACTGGATTTGATAGATTTGTGTGATTGTGCTTCCTTTGCCTTCCTCCTGTAATTCTGTGTCTGGTTGATCATAGATGCTGGCTGAAGACTGATGAGGGCTTCATCTGGAGTTTTCTGGGGCCAGTGTGTTTTATCCTTGCAGTAAGTATTTACATTACATTACATTACATGCATTTAGCAGATGCTCTTATCCAGAGTGACTTCCATCACAATGGAACATAAGTGTATCAATTCAACACTCCCAGACCAGTGAGTGAGAGCTTAACACTATTCAAGCCCTAGCACATGTTAACTTGTGCAATCTCACAGAAGCCAAATACACTATGATACAACAGTCCCTAGAACACCAAATCAATATACTGTATGTCACAATACTACACATAAAATACTAGAGGTAGCAGGTGTGAGGGGGCGGGCATTGAAGTGGAACCGAGATGCAGTCTGAAGAGGTGGGTCTTCAGTCTGCATCAGAAGATGGCCAGCGATTTCACTGTTCTAACCTCGTGGGGAGTTCATTCCAACACTGAGGGACCAGTACAGCTAGCGATCATCTCTGAGAAGAGCAATCCTGTCGGGTTGGGACAGTCAGTTGCCGTGTAGATGCAGAGCGCAGCGATCTTGAGAGAACATAGGGTTTGAAGAGCGATTGTAGATATGAGGGGGCTGTCCCAGTCATTGTATGCCAGCGAGTGATGAGAGGAAGCCAGTGAAGTGAGGTGAGGAGAGGAGTAACTTGACTATGTTTAGGGAGATTGTAGACAAAACGTGCAGTTGCATTCTGGATTACTTGTGGCGGATTGATTGCACAGGCAGGAAGGCAAGCAAGGAGGGAGTTACAGTGTTCCAGGCATGAGAGGACCAGGGCCTGAACTAGGACTTGACTAATCTGTTTGATGTCTGTTTCCAGTCACAGTCTGATTCTGTTTAAACTTTTGATGAAAATAAACAATTGTCTGACCTGTACAGGTGAATGTCATCCTCTTTATTACCATCATTGGATACCTGTGGTTTGCCCTGGCTGGCCGGAACAAGGAAATCTCTCAACTGAAAGACACCAGGTAGGAGAAAACAGGTGCAGGAATGAGAGGACAGGTGAGGCTAAGAGATTTTAATTTTTAGCTCGGTGCCAACAGATAGAGAAAAAAACAGTTGCAAGTAAAGGTAAAGGAACAAAAGGACAAATACAGGTGTTAGAGAATAGACACAGGTATAAAACATCTCTGGTGCAAACCCATCTCTCTCTCTGTCTCTCTAAAGGATGATGGTGGTAAAAGCAATATTCCAGTTCATTATTCTTGGTTGCCCCTGGATATTCGGCTTCTTTGTGAATAACAGCAAGGTGCTGGAGTATCTCTTCCTCCTTATAACCTCCCAGCAGGGCACATTCATCTTCCTGGTGCACTGCGTCCTCAGAAAAGAGGTGAACACCCACCTGTTCTACCCACCTGTGTCCCTTTTCCCCACTCACTGTCCTGGTACCGGCCAGCCTTACCTGCTTACTTACCTTATATTCTATTGCTTCTTCTCACCTCTATACCTGATGTCTGTTTTTGTACCTCTGTTCCACCTGTTGTGTTACTATTCTTACCTCTCTAACCATTATCCCATCTCACTTACTTACCTCTTCCACATTCTGTCTTACCTGTATCTCTGATGTGTCTTTCCAATCTCTTCTTTCTCACCTGAATCTCTACTGTCAGTGATCTCATACCTCCACTGACTCACCTGTACCATTATACGATCTCACCTATCTTCCATCTCTATTGTTTTACCTGTACCTGTGCTCCATCTCACCTTTTCCTCCTCCTGTGTGAGTTGCAGGTTCAGGAACAGTACAGGCGCTGGTGGAAGAACATCTGCGGTTCCAAGGATGTCTCTGAGTCCTCCCACTCATTTATAATGTCCCAGACCGCCACAGTGAGTGAAAGCTGAGTAAAGCCAAGTGCTCTGCGATGGAAAAGGGCCTGTATCCAAGCTCTTGTAATGTATCTGTAATGCACTGAGAAGGGAAGCAGATTCATCCTGCACAATAGTAATACAGCAGTCTTGGATGGGAGGCTTTTTCTGTGTTGCTGTAATTTTTCAGAAATCCGCTCTGGTAGGGATTTCTCTCCTACTTGGCAGGATCTCCAGCACTTTCCATGATAGAGAAAAGTTTCTTCTTCAATGAAATGCATTAACAGAAAGATAAATGCACCTCTGTAAAGCTGTTATTAGATCCAAAACAGCAATCTCACCGAATGATCCAAGTCTTAAAGGCTAGAGGAAGGTCATGGTTAATCAATAATTTATAATAATTGTGTCAATAATTGCAGGACTCCTCAACCATTTTCTCCTTGCATGTAAAGCAGCTACTAAAGATAGATTGTTAAGTGAAAACGTTGTTCTTGTAAAAATTATGAAATATCATAGACGGGGCAAGGTGTCTTCACCACTGTTTTGTAGGTGCAGTCAATCAATCTTCATGCCTTTGCCATGTATAGCACCTACCATCGTGCATTTAATTTAGCTGAATTTACAAGTATTTTAATATCTTTTCATCAGTATCACCCCAAGCCCCCTACCTGCCCACACACATACACAAACACACTCCCATTACCCCAGAAAAGTGCTAGCTAGTACCAATAAGTGCTAGCTAGTATACAATTCTTGAAAATTCACGCAGGTGAATTGCGAGGATAACCTGACACACATTACAATTGGGCTGCTGCAGAATGAGGGAGGCAGCACAAGTTTTTAGATTTGGGGAAATTGTCTGAGTGACTCAACAACTCTTTCCAAGCCATGCAACACCACCTGGTGACCACAGACGCAGGCTTATAAGGTTAAGACAGACAGGAGCCTCATTTATAAATGTCATTGTAAATTGTGCATCTTCAGATATCTACCCCACCATTTTGGTTTATAAATCTCGATATGAAACTGTGCGTACACAAAGGCCTTTATTGTGCTAGCAATAACATTATAAAAATGTATATTTTCCAAAAAGCAGTATCAGGGGACCATACTGCAGATCCCAACAGGTTTCCAGGACACTTTTTTCTTCTAATGTTCTTTCTTTCTTTTTTTTTTTTGCAGAACTAAGTGTCAACATTTCAGGAGCTGTGTAGAAGCCTTTCAAGAGCTGCCATTCGAGTGTTGTTATGTGAATGATGTAATTATACTATAATATGATGCAAAATAATATACATAATATTTAGTTTCAATGGTACAAAAACCATTAACAATCCATTGTTTTTCTTTTGTATTATCATGCATAATAACTGTGATATGAATAATAAATCTTGAACTCATCCTCGGTGTTGTACTTACGATGGAAAATGAATATCATGCCTGTAACACACAATTTACAGTCATAAATGTCCTTGTTCTCATCCTCACAAGCTGCACCAAAGCAAGGTTTAGCTCTGACCTGGGGAATGGAGAAAACCCAAGGGACTGAACCTCTGTTAATGAGACAGTTTTAGCTATTTTAGTTATAGAGCAATGACCGACAAGTCTGTCCTTTATCAAATAGAAGAGTCGATGGCTGTACAAAGGCATTTCACCAATCAGAGAAAAGGGAAAACACAGGAGCAGCCCTGTGTATTCCTGCCCCTCCCCTTCCAGCACCACAGGGTGTCTTACTGTGTTGATATTGAATGAAATGGTGTAACTGTTTATCTAGCTGCCATATTCCAGGGGTGCTTGACAGTAAGAATCTCCAGTTATGTATGATCAGGATGGTGTGGGTGAAGAGTGACGTCTGAGAGGAAGAAACTATGATGGGGAGCTGTAATACCCTTGTGTAATGTTAACCACACCAAGGCGGTGCATTCTTTTTTTTTTAATAAAACCATAAACCTTGTTTTTGCTTCATTAATGATTCATCTTTGTCCTCTCTTATGTATATTTTTAACCTGTATTAAGTGACTATACTACAGGCAACTTAAATCACTATAATGCTGTAAGAAAAAAAAATGGGATCATAGATGACAGTCATCACCACTAAACACAACACCATTGAATTTAATAATGTTGAGTGTGAAAATGTTTGGTAATGTAGTGTTTCACATACCTTTGTGCCTTAGTAAAGTGCTGAGAGTAAGCTAACTGCTCAGTAACACAGTGTTGAGCTAAACATTTTGAGATCAGACAGAAGTCACCTGAGAGGAGACAACAAGGTGGTTCATCATGCCTAGCTCTGGCTCCCAGTTAAACTGGTGTTTGCTGATAAATATGCAAACTAACTAATGTTATTCACATTACAATATGTATTACAGCCAAACTGCGCTTTTGCCTCTTTATAATCATAAGGCTGGTGAAAATGATTTCTCAGCCATATGTTGATGTCATTAGATGAAGTTTAATATTATAAAATATTCCAGATAAAGTGCTGTAAATTGATTACAGCTCCTCATAAACACATCACATCTTTACCTTACTGTGGGTCCAGGAATTATAATTATTTTGTCAATGTATCAGCTCAGTGTTATGTCTCTGACTGCGGGGATACAGTTTATGGGGATTTATCAGAACAGTATGAAATGATGGCAATGTATTATGTTACAACACCGCCTATGGAAGAATTAGTTGCGTGTTATACCACTTTCAGGGTTTTGTACCATTCTGTGGGACTGTGACAGCATTACTGATGGAGGAGGAAGGTCTGTCTGCTACATAAACCCTTTGCAGGCGTTTCTAATGTGCCCTGGTACAGCAGAGAGGAGAAAATGTCAGCACTCCGGCCCCCTAACTGTTGTTTTGGTGTTCTCCCTGTCTGCCTGGTCCCAACCCTCGCCTGCCCTGTTTACGACCCCGGCCCAGCAGTCGTGTTCTGCGTCTGAGTCCATGCCTGAGTCCTGACAGAAAAACTCCCGGGAGCCTGAACACTGAGTGCAGTGTGTGTCCTGTGCTTTAATGGCGTGTTTGTGATTGGTATGCAAGAAATGAAACTAGGTGTAAAATATATTACCAAATTATGAGGAGATCTGCGGGTCAGATTGAAGACTTTGGAGAAACAGCAGTGGACTCGGTGGCTGTGAACCTGCAGTATTGCTGCATGAGTTTTGACTCTTTGCAGCAGATTTTAAAATGCAGGTATAGCATTTATTCACCATGATGAGGTCTCTTACAGAAGGACGGTAAACGTGCGGTTGATACGTGTGCGCCGTTCAGCCAATAAGAGCGCTTGATTTTGATTATCTTAACTTCAAATGTGTAACGGTCACGGTTATTCATTCACAGTTGAACTTAGAGGCTAACGTCATTAACTGGACTAGAAATGCATTGGATAACATTGCCAAGTTAGTTTGCTAGTCAGCTAGTTTTAAATCTTTTGGTTTGAATAGGTTAGAAAATATTATAAATATGAAAATATTGGTTTCCCTGGCTGATAGAGGGTCACTTCAAAGTCAGCTCGAAGTGTGGCACCGTCTCCGCTGTAAGGTAACATTATGGATTTGAATTCATAAAATAAATGCAACATAAACGAGTTGCTCGCTAAATAACAGACTTGCAAGCATTTACACCTGAGTCAGTTTTAGTAAAAACTTTCCATTTTAATTAAAAAAAAAATTACTAGAGGCATGGCTAACTACCCTGCGTTACTCCTTAGCCAGTTAATGTTAGCCAGCTGCCCAACAGAACGGATCAGACAACTGTGTTTCAGAGCATTGGTGGAATGGCATTGTTCATCCCTTTACATTTATTCTGTTTTTTTTTTTTTTTTTTTCAAAAAAAAAAAAGAGCTGGCTATGTGACTAACATCATGGTAGTTAGTTTATGAGCTAACCATTATTTTGTGCATACGTGTGGTTTCATTTACATTTTTAGCATAGAAGTAGCTAACTATGAAGTAACTAATGAACTATGAAGTGTCCGCTGAAGTGTTAGCTCATTAGTGTATCTGAACTGCTTTTGTGCAACAGCCAGCTAACATTAGCAAGTTAGCTAACTGGCTAAACTTAGGCAGCTGCCAAGCAGGCAGGCTGCACACACACCCGCATCGTGTCTAATGATGCCAAAAGCCAAAAGACACCCATCTGATGACTGATTACCCCCACCTTCTGTAATCCATTGACACAGCATACGTTCATTGACTCGAGATGTAACTCAAGAAGTTTAAAAGACCACATTCTCCTCAACTGTAGAATGTAAGAAAAAAGACTTCATGCTGATATCAATAATTTGAAAGGCTTCTCTAATTTTGCAAGTTTTTATTGACTAATTTACCTATTTTACTGACTAACATGGACCATCTACTTTATAAACCTGAGCAGCTTGGCTTGCAGTTGTTTTTTTTTTTTTTTTTTTTTGAAAACATTTTTGTTCGAAATTAATCACAGGAGTAAGAAAAGAAATATGCTGGAATGGTAGTGATGTTTTGACCAGAGTTCAAGAGAAAGAAGAATTGGAGATTAGTTTTTTTTTTTTTTCCATCCACCTCCTGTTGAGTGACACAGCAATCTGTTTCTTCTTTGTCTGAGTGTGACATGAGTTTCTACTGAATTTCTTCAAACTAACCAAGGAGAGAGAGAAATTAACCAGTAGCTGGGTTTCATCTGCAGCTTCCGCAATGAACAGTCTGTGGTAAAGAAGGAGAACTGGGTGAAACATGAGTGATCATAGCAATATGGAAAAAAAAAGAGCTAAAGCTAACATGCATTTGAGCTAACTGTTCTGTACAAAACAAAAAGGATATACTGTAATTTAACACAATACAAGCCCAGGAGCTGAACCTTGTTAGGAGTCCTCTCAGTCAACTGGATTTTGAGCTCACTAACCTAGTCACAGCTGCTAATGTACATCAAGCTCAGACCAGATCTGCCTCTGAACCACAAAGAAGCAACCAGATGATGAAACTCCAGTGTGGAACATTGGAACGCTGACAAAATTATGAAACAAACGTAACTGCTTTTGGACCCTTAGACAAGACTGCCGTTTGGCATTTTATCTCTTCACTATCAGGGAAGCACAGCATCATTGGCAGTAAGGCATGTGTCGAAATGCCACAGCCTGAGGGACAACGGGACCCACAGTAAATGTGATTTATTTGTTGAGGAACTGAGGAATAAAATAGATCACTGTAATCTGGAGACCCAGCTCCTCCTTTCTTGCACTACATTTCTCTTTCCTAAATTCTCAGCATTCTACATGCAGTTTCTACATCGACTACAGAAAATAAATTGTTATTATTATTATTATTATTATTATTATTATTATCATTATTGACATTGTTGTCATTATTTTTTAATACCTGAGTTAAGGCTAATACAGTTCCAGTTAGTAGTCCAGTGTTTCTCCTGCCATAATATGAGAGAAATTCTGTACAACTGAAAAATTTGTTAAAATGTGTTTATTCTGGACTTGAGGCTTTTTTATTAGTGTTTTGTTGGTGAGGTTAATCACTGCAATTTTTTTTAATATTATGTCTTTAACCAAGTATTATGTACAAGTACCAGAGCAAAACAAGTTGTATTGTTACTGTCTTGCCAACTCTTCGCTTGAGATAAAGAACTCGACCACTTCCTTCCCCCACTGTTCATTTTACTGTTGAAAAAATGATGTGCAGAAGTTAAATTTTGGGTTCAGAAGCCATATTCTGCCACACTCTTACCGGCATACTACAGTTCAAGGCAATTAATTATATAATATGTTAATTATTAATTATACCGAAAGACAAGTCGGTACAAGTCTGACAACAGTCCCAGGGAAAAAAAAAAGAAATTTCAAAGTTAATCGTAAACAATATTTTTTTTGCATTTGAGAGGATATAGTTTTCATGATGACCTATAACACTTCGGGCCCAATTCTACCAGAGCGAAAACACGGTTTGTACCGTAACTTCACATGACGCAGGGGGTTTTGGTAATTTGGCATGAGCACATACTGTAAAATGGCAGCTGTGCTGGGTTTGCAGCTTTGCATCCCGCTGCATTACAGCTGTGGTTTCTGTAGGAGGGTGATGGCTGGTAGCATGAAAATACAGGTTCTAGTCAATATTAGAAGCACTACATGCACCTTGTAAAATATGTACTGAAGGCACTTGGCCGGTATAGAGAGAGAGCACACTGTGTTTGCTGGGGAGTGCCTTCTCCTCAAACGCTGTTCTTCTGTTCTCCCCCATCTCACTACACAGGCTGTTTCTGGGATCCTCCCTTATTGCTGAGAGTGCCCCTAATGGCCTTCCTGGAGGAATCTCCAGTTCCAGCTCCAGCAGAGGGTCACTAACACCATGAAGCAGGCGCTGTGGGAGGCCAGGACCATGAGGATCTTCCAAAGAACAGCCATGGACCTGGCCGTGATCAGCAGGAGGCTGCAGAAGCTCCTGAGGGAGGAGTTCTGCTGCACCTCCAGAAGGACTAAGACATGGTGATGGAAGAGTAGGGGGTTTAGCTGCTGGAAAGAGAAGATCACTCAGAGAAGGCCCCGATGCTGCCACCATGCCTCGTCCACCAGTTCACCGGTTCCTCTGTCTGGAGCAGTACCACCCAGTCCCCATCATCAAAGCAGCAATCATGGTGAAGTGAGCTGTAGTAAAGCTGATGTGGGCTTTTTATTTGTATTTATATATTGTATTTATATATATATATCTTATCTCTATTTATCTCTATATCTCTTGTACAACTTGTGGCCCTTTTGCAGTTGTGGCGAAACAGAATGCATTTTTTTTCGAGTAACCAAAGAGGAACTTGTCTGACTTTTTTTTTTTTTGACCCGATAGAGGAACTTGATTATGTTAGCAAAGCATCTTATACTTGAATCAGAGTATATGTTTTAACACGTTTTTAATTGGTATGTATTTACTTTTTTCATTGTTCTTGTATTTTGTACATTTGTATTTATAATGTAAACACTGAGCTGACATAATTGGTCTGGCCACACATGGTTTTGAACAATAATCACAGTTCACAATCAAATGAACACTTGCTCTTCAACTTCTAGTTGGCCTGAAATGATTTGGCAATGTGTAAGTGTTTAAATGCTTGTCACCATACTGTAGAATTTTTACGGTTCTCAAATAACGCAGTCATAAAAATGAAAATAATTAGAAATTTATTTTCACAATGAATACATTTCACAGTGAAACTGTTCAAGTTCTGCAGTTCATTGTAAACTGATTAAGCTCTACATTCAACAAACTTTTGACCTTTTCTTTGACTAATGCTTACAGACAAGCACAGCTTGATGAGATCTACTCAATTTCAATTTAAAATACACAACACTATTCTCCGAAAGGTAATGCTAAAAGGAAGTGTTGCAATACACCAGACCCGTGTTTGGAGGCATGCAAAGATAAATACTGTTTTGCAAAGAAATCATCAGACATCTCTCTTCCTGTCTCTCTCTCAATCAGAGACAGAAGAGTAAGGAGGAACCCTCCACATACAGCGTCACAGAGCGCTCATGTATTGATAACACACTGGAACAATAACATACTGTATGAGCAAGTCCTGTCATCCTGCAGCACTCTCCTACTGAAGAAGAGTGAGAGGTCCCTGTGTGACTGACACGCACGAACTGTCCAACAATCAGCCACGAAGGTCGGCCTTTTCTCCGCCTTGCTCTGTGAGTACTTTAACTTTTACCATGTCAAAAAGAACACTGTGTGGTTCAGAATGGTTATATTCATGCAATTGCACACTAATGTACTAATTTAGTAAATTGCATAAAATAATCCTGCCTGCTGTTTTAACCGCAATGATTGGCAATGATTGTCATTATTCTGCAGTTCACAGTTCTCGGTTCATGTTATTGGTGTTTGCAGTGTGACTGTAGAACCAGCCAAAAAGTTTACTTGCGTACTGCCATCACATATGCCAGGCACAGCGGAAACTTTGAGTATCATTCATCTGGAACAGCAACACTTTACAATGTTTGATGTAATGTGGTTTAAATTGATAACTGCAGATGGCAGGACACAAATTGACACAAATGTTTCGAGCAGGTGAGCTACTTTTGCAAATGTGTATGTACAGACATATGGAGAAGATATGATTTTTACGTATGCGTAACTTGCGATTTTAATATGAGGAAAGAATTTCTGTTACAGAAACAACTAATTCTTCACAATAGAAAGATTTTTTGTGCCTGACTTTTTATTTAAATGTCTTCTCTTAGAGTTGCATTTATGTGCAGTGTCTGCGTTATGCAGTTAAATGGTGCACTTCCCAAGAGGCTTGTAAATAAATGGGGGCCTCCCAAAATATCCAACACATTCTTAAGAGTTCATTACAAGTGTTTAAAATTTGAAACAGCTGTTTCCCATTCCTAATGTGGGCAATGCTTGTGTTTTAGTGAGAATCGTAAAAACTACAGAAGCATGGCAGCTTCTTGACTGCTGGAGTTTGTCAGCTCCCACGGCACAGAGAAGCATACGCACATGTGGGTGTGGGCTTTTGTGTTTGCATCAGGGTGGGTGCACGCAGGTGAATATGCACATGTGGGAGAGACATTTTTGGAAATATGGAAATTTTTACCTCCTCCCCCAGAACCTAAGCCAAGGTCAGAGTCAATATCACCCTGCCTGAGAGCATATGCAAACACCTCCCGCCTGTTCTCAGCTTACATTTCACAACCTTCCCTCCCTACAAGATAAAAAGATTGTTACCATGGCAAAGGCCAAAAGGAAGGAAGCGGACATCAGCAGCAAATTCACCGTAAATTCAACTGCAAATGGAAACGGGTTGCACAACTACGGTCCACAGACATAATGTCTGTACAACAAAGTGCAGGACTCTGTATGATGCAGCACGAGCCAGAGGACCTCAGTAGGTCTTTCCCCAGCTGAGTGAAATGGGGGTACAGTATAAGGACATATGAAGGACAGGCAGGTTCTCAGGAACAGAACAAGGCCCTGCACATGGGCCTGGCAGATGTTGTAGCTGACAGCAAAGGAAGTAAGACCTGTGGCACTAAGAATGAGAACCCCTTGGAGCTGAACCTCTGGAGTCCAGCTCTAATAAACCTGCAAGCTTTGGCTCAGAGCAGGACAAGTCCAGTTAGTGATGTCAGGTCCCATAAAAGAGTTACGGGTATAAACTAATCTGACTCAACAGGTGCTGCCCAAGGTGGAGACTCAGAACCTGCACAATGGGTGTACTGTATGGAAATTTACATGAGTCTCTAAACTGGAAACTACAATCCGCTACAGTTACGCTATACTACAGGCCAGTTAGGGTTACACACAGTTCTAAGATTTTTTTGAATCAGGAAGGGCATTTGAAAAGCAGAAAGAAATGCAACAAGACTGCATTGCATCTGCCCCGAAAGGGTGGGTCTGATGTCTGATCGTAGATCTCAAGGGCTAGTGCACAAGGTCCATGCATTTTCCTGTCTGTCCACTCTGGTTCTGTTTGCTTCTCTCTGTTGTACTAACTCACTTTTGTATGAATCAGTCGCTAAAATTAGCACAGAGGTGCAATAAGGTCAGCTAGTTAACATGAGCGACGTGTGGACCATTTCCTCTGATGGGAATCAAACATGATCAATTTGGTAAAGGTGGAAAATTGGAGAGAGAGAGAGAGGGAGAGAATTGGTCATCACAATGTCTTTTTTTTGTCCTAATTTAATTTGACCCACCCCATTTAGTAACAGTGCCAGCTTTGCACAGGGGTGACACTTAACGCCATCAAATTTCTGAAATTTAGACCCCCCTTCTCCCAAAAAAAAAAAGTTTTGTTTCCATCTAGCACTTCGTCTTTGTATTATGTTTGTGACAATAGGGTCCTTAAAGTTGGACTCATGTTATATTTTACTATTTAGCAGTCACTGACCTGCAGACTGATATAAAGACTGAACTAAACAGAGCAAGAGAACAAACTGAGACAGAAACAGAGAAAGAGAAGGAGAGATACTCTCTAAGGGAAAGGACTGGAGGCACTAGGAATAACTGGGAGTAACTGGGAGCCAGAGCTCAGCATGAGGAACCTCCTTATTGTCACCTTCTGCCTAACAGGTGAGTTCTCAACACTGCTACACTCAACATACTGCTGTACTCAACACTGATATTGAAGAAGTTAAACTCAGCATTATATTAATAAAGGTCAACACTATATTACTGAGCAGTTTCACAGCATTATACTCAAACCATATTTCTGAAAAAACTCAAACCCATATTTGTGTGTAAAAAATATAATAAAATATATATATATATATATATATATATATATATATATATATATATATATTAATACTATATTTACCACTCCTTTTATAGTAGTACATTGTAGTGTATTGAAATTGTTATACTCAACACTGCATTGGTGAAAAATGATTCTTGACAATTTTTACTCAACACTATAGTACTGAACACTGGTATACTGAACATTATCATATTGAAAATGCTACACTCTGTTACTCACCACTGTAACAGTCCACAGTTCTAGTGACTTTTACTATGATCTCTATTATCTCTATCACTCACTGACAGCTCAATGAAATGCCAACAGTTCTGTGTATTGGTATTTGTATAGTAAGTGTTTGCTTTTAAATGATTATACTTTGTTGTTTGATTTTTCTCCAACAGGTTTGTGGTGTGTGGTGTTAGGAGAGGTGATCACAGGGATGGGGTTTGAAGGAGAAAATGCTGAAATCAGGTGTCCATATTCAGAGGGATATGAAGATTACCCAAAGTATCTCTGCAGAGGGGAATGCACTTGGTGGAAGAAAGACATTGCAATTCAGACTGAAGCAGGACAAAACAGAGCAGAAACAGGGAGATTCTCTCTGAATGACGACACAGCAGGGAGAGTCTTCACTGTAAAAATCACTGGACTGACCCTGAAGGATGCTGGGAAATACTGGTGTGCAATAAGAACTGAACCATTGAAATATGATATCTACACTGAAGTGAGCCTTACTGTCAAGAAAGGTAGGTGATGGTGATGGTGGAAGTATGTCTACACTGATATCACCAGTGCTAAGACTGACTGTTCACTGAATGAATTACCTAATTAATTAACTTGTAGTCACAATATCATAATTTTTGGAGGAAACTGCAATTAAACAGCTAATAATAATATCGTGAGAGGCAGAAGCTGTAAAAATAATGCACCTCCTTATATATCAGCTTGCTATGATATGTTTGATGGCATACTGCATGTTATAGCCTTAAAGTCATTGATAGCCATATGATTTGATAACTAGTAGTAAATAGTTAGCGATCAAACTTGGTTTTGAGTATATTTTATATTTACCACACATTGATCACCTCAGAAAAATTATTTGTGATCAATCCATGAGCCTGTCAGAGTCACTGGTTTAGACTCCCTCGTGGTGCTGCATCGTCCGAATTTTTGATCTGGGCATCTTTGCTAGTCCCAGTTGTTCTGTGAGACTGTCCTTCACAAAACAATAAGAGATTGAAAAGATAACAGCCAGAGTGTATGAGATCTGTGTTTCTGGACAGGACGGCACCCTCCTTGCAGGCCTTAATGTAAGTGCAGTCCTACGGTCCAGTTCCAGGTTTTATTACATTCCTTCTTACCTGTTCTGACTGGACAGGTCTGTGTTTGAATTGAATGTATTACTTGTGTTCCAGGTGGGACAGAGGGAGAAGGAGAATGTAAGGTGAGAGCTTTTGATCTGTGGGAGGGAGGTTGGGGTCCAGACAGCAGGGAGTAAGAGTGCGAAAAGGGACTTGTTCCTGTCCCCAAACAGAGACCAAACTCCTGCTTGCACTGTCTGCATCAATGATATTTCACATTTTTCAAACATGAGTCTTAGCGCAACACTGTGTGCCTGCAGGAAGTTTTGACAGGGCTGTGCACCCTCTCTAGCTTCAGAAATCCTCCCCACATGATCAGCTCTGCTTGGTTGTCTCTTCCAGGGTAAATCAGTGGAGCGGTGCCAGCGGGACTCTCTGGATAATCTGGATAATCTGCTAGACAACAGCAGCTCACTGGTACTTTGAAGTGAATTCAGTATCTCCTGTCATATTTACTGTGCTGTGTAGTTCTGCACAGATAGTGGCAGCCATGTTGCAATGGAAGGATGCTTCCTCTCTGTCTTTTTCTTTGCCTTTTTCTTCACTTCTTCCACACCCACCCCTCCCTTCCTCTTCCTCTGTGCTCAGTCTGTGTGTCTGTGGAGATTGAGGGTCTCACTGGATATAAAAATTAGCGGCAGAAGCCATGCTTTTGGTGTTTTTATATTTTTATCACAATGCTCTGCTAATGTTATCATTACTGTGTAACTGTTATTAGTGTGCTATAACACTGTTATTACCTCACTGTTCAGACATCGGAAGCGTTGCTGAATGTGACTCTGCGTGCGGTGGATCTGCTGTCTCAGTGGAAGGGGCAGGTGCAAGAGAAGGAGATAGGTGTTGCACTGAAGATCCCAGAGAAGCTGGCGTCAGCGCTGGTGAAGCCCACGCAAACCCAGAGCAGCAGCAACCTCTCTACTGAAAAACTAGGTTTGTACCCTCTGATAAGCTGAGTCGGTGGGTGTGGTCAGCTGACCTGAGCCCACTTTTTGATGAACTTTTGACCCTTTGCTCCCATGGCAAACAGGTCCTAACTCTTTCCCAGAGATCACTGTGCATTCAGGGCTGGATCTCAATGAGCCTTCAGTTCTGTTCACTTAGACTCTATATTTAGCAGGTCCAGCTGTGATATCCTTTTCTAGTAATCTGCTGCTGTAGGTCATTTGTGAAAGAGCTATGCTGATTCTGGTGTGTTTTTTGTTGTAAATACAGAATTGATGTGACAGATCAGGGCAGGGTTGAGTGAGGGCTCAGCTGTTTTTATGCTGTGAAGTTCACCTCAACGCTACATCCCTTACCACTCATGCAGGAGCATCAAAGCAAAATTCATGCAATCTGCCAAGACACCTGCATGTAGCCAGTGCAAGAAAAGCAGAGATTACTCAAATACATTTACAGTGGCTAAAATGCAAGCCAACAAATTTAAAATGCAGATTCAAACTGAAAGTCAAGGTAACGATGAAATTAAATAAGAAGGTTAATAAAGTGAAACAGGTAACTCAAATTCGATAGCAAGCTGAATGATTTGTTTGTATAGCAAGAACCACTAAACCAGTGTGACAACAAAATAACACTAACTAAACACCAAATGGAAACATCAAATGAAAAAGGCCTCATATTTTGAGGTAAAAATGTTTAGTAAAAAATGTTACTGATATTTGTAACACTATGTCATCACACTGTTGCCTGCATGTCTGTTCCTGCTGCTACCCTGTTGAGTCTCTAACCTTTATTGCCAACCCCCAACGCTGATCTTCTGCAGCTCCTAAAATGCAAACATCAAGCTGCTTGCCCACGAGACCCCATCCCCTCTGCCTAACTGCAGTCCTCCACTCTGTCAACTCCTCCCTGATCACTGTATGTCTCCCCAGGGAATTTAAGCAGGTCTAAGTCTCACCCCTGCTTAAAAAGCCAACCATACGCCCCTCCTTCCTGTGATGGAAGTGCTTCAATCTGCAAGAAGTGGTCTCCTTGTCCTCAGTCTTATTCATTCTTGATCCCACTGCAGTGTTTAACACAGCTGAGCATCAGGTCCTTTTGTGGGCGGCAGTGTAGCGTAGTGGTTAAGGAGCAGGCCTTACAAACGAAAGGTTGCCGGTTCGATCCTCGCTGGGGCACTGCTGCTGTACCCTTGGGCAAGGTACTTAACCCACAATTGCCTCAGTAAAAATATCCAGCTGTATAAATGGATAGCATTGTAAAGAACTGTAACCTATGTAAGTTGCTTTGGATAAAAGAATCTGCCAAATGAATAAATGTAAATGAAACCCTGTCAGAACTGAGAATCATAAAAAATTCTCTCAAGGGGCTCGCTTCATACATTTCTGAATGTTGCTGTCAAGTAATCGAAAGTGACACATGTCTCACAGTCCCACAGCCTTATCACCGGAGTGCCCCAGGGATCCATTCTTGGTCCCCTCCTGTTTTCCTTGCCCTTCTTGACTCAATAATATCCTCCCATGGATTCTCCGATCACTGCTGTTCTGATGATGCACAACTATTTCTCTCCTTCTCATCCGCCGATGTTCATATCACCACAAGCATTGCTGCACGCCTCAGTGACATTTTGAGCTGCATGTATAGTCGTTACATCAAACTCAGTCTTGTCGAAACAGAACTACTCTGTATACCTGCTTCACACTTCCTGTTCAAGGATCTCTCCATAGCCCTTGATAGCCTAATGGTCTCCACACGCCAGACCTCAAAGAATCTTGGTGTAGTCATGGATACCACTCCTTGTTCAGTTGAAATACCCACACTCACAATCCCATTTTTATTATCTGTATCTGTAAGAGGTGCAAACATTGGCCATCGGACCAGAAGCCAAACTGACAGGAACACCTCAGCTAAAATCCAAAGACAACTTTTTCAAAATAGATCTACTCGGCATTGCCAAGAATAACTTTGGTAAGTCCACATATTAGCAATACATCAAACAGTTCACTGTCCATTACTTTGATCCTTTGGATCTTTTTATTCCATTTTTATGTCATATTTTACCATCAAAATGTACAGTATATGAAACTGATGTTCTGCAATTTGGGGCAATTTTTCAGGAACACTGATTTGTCAAAAATCATTTTGTTTGCCCGTAAACCGTTGACCACAAATCTCTGAATAAGGCAGTATTATAACTCCAACTGAAGATGCATGTAGATTATGTTTTGTAGAAGTTCTGAAGGGAAGCCTACATTTGAATGAAGGGTCTGTGTTCTGTCTAAGTTTCTGATTTGTGTTGGTTCTGTTGGTCTGTTCTGCAGGATCTGGAGCGGTGGTCTTCATAGCCTACGCCAACATGGAGGATGTGCTGAAGGCCAGACTCTTCAACATGGACAACAACACCACCAAGACCATGATGTCCAATGTCGTCTCTGCCTCCCTCCCCAATACCAAAAACACAACGTTGCCCAAACCGGTCAATTTTACCCTGAGACACCTCACAGTGAGTCCTTGCTCCATCCAGACTCTTCACTGATCTAGAAAATCACACTAACATTACTCCTTTCTCATTCACTGCTCTCGCTGTAATAGCTCACTTATTTAATCATGCCCCATGTGTACCCCTCTCTTAAACCTGCAGTTAAAATCTACATTTACTCATCCCCTATTCATGATAAGATTGATATAATAAGACTTAGTCCAATAACTTCAGTCTTTACTCATTCACACCTGAACCTGTAGGACTGTGGGGCCAGGGTTGAGTGCCTCTTCTGTAGCTTTTGATGTTGTATCAGTCACTGTAGTCTCTAGTTTCCATCAGTGGGACCCATCGATTTGGATGTTGATTTGGTGTGTGCTGTGCCTCCCTCCCTTTCTCAGCAGGTGAACCCTAAGGGTAATCTCACCTGTGTGTACTGGAATCAGAGCAGGTGGATCGTGGATGGCTGTGAGGCCACAGAGACCAACTCCTCTCACACCGTGTGCACCTGCAACCACCTGTCCACCTTTGCCCTCATCATGCAGACAGGCGGACCACTTGAGGTGAGGAGGGGAGGGAGACGAACAAACCAATCAGAGAAAAGACAAATAGATGTATTAGGTGGGCCTCAGCCAAGGGTATAATAATAGAATTACTTCAGTAACAGAGCACTAACTCATGTGCTTCCCCAGCTCAATCCAACACAGACAGTTGAGTCCTTATTAGGTGGAATATAATCATTCAATAAAATCATATTTGATATGCTTTTATAATTAAGAAATTGATAAATAGTGCTAAAGGGAATATATTTTATGTGAATGTCTTAGATAGCAGTCAGGTGTTGACTGGCCTCTATGGTTTGAGACAGAGATGTCCTAGGGAAACACCTTACAGGCACATATATTTAAATATAAATTAGTTGCTTTTGTTGATGCAAATGTTAATAAACTGAAAAAATTGGACATTTTCCCCTCTGTCCCTTTGTGGCAGCCAAAGATAATTTTATTTTTATCCTCTGGATCAAATCTATGTTGTTGGTTGAACTCACCTGATGGGTAGAAACTCAGCTGCAACACATTCATAGTATAAGCAGTTACTAACAGCTGAAGCTGAGGAAAGCTTCCGCCATTTTTACGTTACCAGCAGTCTAGTCGTTTACTTTTAAAAGGCACAGTTCATTTCTGTTCAATATCTTGGACATTTCAGCATGTAGAAGCTTTTCTATGTACTGGAAGGAGTTGTCTTACCTGATGTTCAATCAGATGTCAGTACAGAACTTGATGTTATACAAGAAAGACCTAATCTCTACTTGGTATCTGCAGTGTATTCAGAAATGTCTCTCTGAGCTCAGCTAACCATGCAAACAACAAGACCAAATGATTATTGATGATTATTGAAAGCTTTTCTTTTCTTCAGCTGTAGTACAGCAATATGAACTGATTTATCATGACATCTGTTTAATGGTAGTGACTTAGAATTTATGTAGTTATGTGTTGTTGTTTTGACTTGGTATTATTTCAGTATTTATTTAAATACTTATTTATTGTTGCGATCTATAGTTGTTTTACATGCATATCAATATTTATATAAATAGGTATTTATTGTTTGCAGAGTGTTTAAATAAAAAAAAACACTTATCAAACTTTCAAGTTTGATAAGTGTTTCAACAATATGATATATGGCATCTGACGATAGCTATTTTATCATGAGCAATCTGCCTAAAACTGAGCCCAAAACCTTAAGAAACATTAAAAATAGGTCAGGGTTCTTAGGGTTTTGAAGTGTTAGAATGATTTCTGTGACTGTTGGATGTTGCCAGGATGACATCGTTTTGAAATGGATCAGCATGATTGCAGTGTCAGTGGGGCTGCTGTTTCTGGCCCTGGCCATCCTCACCTTCATCCTCTTTCGCTGGAACCCTAAAGTCAGCAACACAGCACGCCTGAACCTCTCCATCTGCCTCTTCCTGGCCCACCTGCTCTTCCTGCTGGTGCAGAGTTTCCTCTCTCACATCCAGAAGCACAAGGTTCTCCACCCACAGCTCCCAACCTTTACCTCATATCAGAGACTTCATCACTCTGTATAATCTCAGTGTCAGCTGTCTCCTCAGTTCTGTACTCTCAAGAACTAACCATACGAATATGGGAGATTGACAGACAGTTTCTTTGGTTGACAGATCAAAGAAACTGACAATCAAAGAGATTGACAATCAAAGAGATTGACAATCAAAGACCAGCTCCACTGGTCTGTCTGTGGCCTGTCCTAGCCTGACTGGATAGATGCATCTAGGCAGACAGGTTATGTAATCATCTCCATCATAAATTGGGGTTCATGTGAAGTGGGCGGGGTTTGCATTATATAACGCAGAGGAGGTGGTCCTCCACTTGCATTCCCACCCACCTGGTTATGGTTAATTCATAAGGTAACTATGGAGATTATTCAATATGTCATATTGAAATATTGGTTTTGAATGACTTCAGGAGAGCCTGTCAATAAGTGGAATAATGGGCAATCCTGTAGCACAGAGACCCATTTGCTCCGAAGGTGCTTATAATTGCAATTTACAATTGCTTTGGTAATGTGATGTTAAACGGAAAATGTTACAATATAACTAAAATATAAGTACACAAGGTATCGAGTTTGACAAGTTCCCTTTTAGTATTTTGTGTACAAACTCTAACATTAGTGTTGCCATTTATCATGGTTTACCTCTTTGTATTCGTTTACAAGAGCAAATGTAACAACTGCTTGCTGCCTGAATAATTCAGCACTGTTGTTATCTTGTATCCTTTGTTGTTAATTTTTTATACGTAGAATGTAGAATTGAAATCAAATGTTGAACAGGCTTATTTATTAATATCAAAGGTGACTTTACAGACACTTTAACTGGAATCTAGTGGTTAAACTATTTAAGTCATTTAAAGTGTGGTATAATCCATAATATATCACAACACTGTATTTTATATCTCATCAGAAATCAATTGAAAGGAAATAGTTTGAACTGTCAACACAGCTTTCCTCACAGTTAATTGCCCGTGTTTGTTTGTTTTCCATCACAAATACTTTGGCGAGTTCGTTGATTACTTAAATGAGTAAAAGTGAAGAAAGGATTTGTATTGTTAAAATTAGCACTTGCATTTATTTTTAAATAACTGTTGCAGACAACCATTGATTGAATGTAAGTGCAGGGTGTATAGCATTATATTATAACTTTGCATCAATGATAGTGATAATGGTGATGACATCAGCGATGATGGTGGTAGTGATGATGTGTCCGTCCTCAGCAGGTGTGTGCAGTGATCGCGGGCGTGCTGCACTTCCTCTTCCTGTCCAGCTTTGTGTGGATGTTCCTGGAGGCTCTGCAGCTCTTCCTGTTGGTGCGCAACCTGACAGAGGTCAGGATTATACAGAGGGAGGGAATTCACTGGGGCTTCCTGCTGCTGATTGGCTACGGCTTCCCCTGCCTGGTGGTGGGTGTGTCTGCAGGAGTGGTTCCCAAAGGATACGGCAGCGACCAGTAAGTGCAGAGAGGGGAGGGGCTAAGGAGATGGGGCGGGGCATGTACAGGGTGATCTACTATTGTTCTGTAATATGAGAAGACTGTACCCAGCAGATTTTCTTGTTTAAGTAGGATTTTTGATGTTTGCAGATCAGAGAGGAAAAATTAATTGGTTCACAAGCCATTGATTAAAGTACTCCTGGGAAATGGAAAGTTAGCAGCATTATGGGCAGCTATGAAATTTATGTTGACATTGTTCTGGATCACCCTGGAACTGTTCTTCCCTGGTGTCATGGTGCTGGATTTGATTGGATTGATTTGTGTGCTTGTGTTTCCTTTGTCTTCTTCCTGTAATTCTGAGTCTGGTTGGTCATAGATGTTGGCTGAAGACTGATAAGGACTTCATCTGGAGTTTTCTGGGGCCAGTGTGTTTTATCCTTGCAGTACGTACTTGAGTAATCTGTTTGATTTCTGTTTCCAGTTAAAGTCTCACTCTCTTCTGATGAAAATATACCATTATGTGACACGTACAGGTGAATGTCATCCTCTTTATTACCATCATTGGATACCTGTGGTTTGCTCTGGCTGGCCGGGACAAGGAAATCTCACAACTGAAAGACACCAGGTAGGAAAGAACAGGTAAAGGTGCAGGTAAAAGGGAGCAGATATAGATAACAAGAAACATTATAAAAAGGACAAAAAAGGACTTCTGCAGGTATGAGATTGAAATTTTATGTCGGTTACAACAGGTAGAGAAAAAAACAGTTGCCAGTAAAAGAGGATGTCAAGGAACAAAAGGACAAATACAGGTGTAAGACAATAGACACAGGTATAAGACACCTCTGTTGCAGACCCATCTCTCTCTCTCTCTCTCTCTCTCTCTCTCTCTCTCTCTCTCTCTCCCCTCTCTCTGGGAAGGATGTTGGTGTTAAAAGCACTATTCCAGTTCATCATTCTTGGTTGCCCCTGGATATTTGGCTTCTTTGCGCATAAACACAAGGTTCTGGAGTATCTCTTCCTGCTTATAACCTCCCAGCAAGGCACATTCATCTTCCTGGTGCACTGCGCCCTCAGAAAAGAGGTGAACACCCACCTGTTCTACCCACCTGTGTCCCTTTTCCCCAGTCACTGTCCTGGTACCGGTCAGTCTTACCTGCTTACCTAACTTATCTTCAATTGCTTCTTCTCACCTCTATGTCTCATGTTATTTCCCTGTGCCTCTTCCTCTGTGTCATTTATTATTTTACCACTCTTCTAACCAATAACCCATCTCACTTACAAATCTGCATCCTCCCCATCTGGTCTCACCTCTGTCTCTAATCTGTACATCCTATCTCCTCTGTCTCGCCTGCATCTCACCCCCATCTCATTTATCTTCCCATACTCACCTGTCTCACCTGTACCTGTTCTCTGTTGCACCTTTACTTCCTCCTATGTATGTTGCAGGTTCAGGACTGGTACAGGAAGTGGTGGAAGATTGTTTGCAGCTCCAGTGATGCCTCTGACTCCTCTGACTCCTCCAAGACATTCCCGATGTCCTCAAACGTCTCAGTGAGTGAAAGCTGGCATAGGTCAAGTGTCATTAACTGCTCTGCAGTGGAAAAGGGCCTGTATCCAAGCTCTTGTAATGTATCAGTAATGCACTGAGAGGGGAATCAGACTTTTCCTGCACATTAGTAATACAGCAGTCTTGGATGGGAGCCTTCTTCTGTGTTGCTGTAATATGTCAGATTCTGTGCTGTAATGATCCCCCTGATTTCCCTATATTAGATTGTGCCCAAAGCCTGCATTATGTTGGAAATAAAAGATTGGAAACATAGATACTTTTCAAAAAGCAGTATTCAGGGGACTATACTGTAGATCCTAACAGGTTTCTAGGATAAGCTTCTCTCCTGATGTTGTTGTTTCTTTCTTTTTTCTTGCAGAACAAAGAGTCCACTCTTCAGGAGACATGTTCAAGCCTTTCAAAAGCTGCCAGATGAGTGTTCTTATGTGAATAATCTAATTATGTGCCTGTTACTATAATATAATACACAATAATATGCATAATGCTTATTTTCAGTGGTATGAAACCATTAATAATCCATTATTTTCTTTCTTTCATTTTCATGCAAGAACAAGGGATAGACCTTGAAGTCTCCTTGTTCTTCCACACACGCTACACCAAATCATGGTTTAGTTAGCTATTCATGGTGGATCTGCCAGTAGCTCTGTCCCTATGAATGGAGCAAACCCAAGGGACTCCTGTTCTTTATAGCATAAAAGGGCCAATGGCTGTACATAGGCATTTCGCCAATCAGAGAAAAGGGAAAACACAGGAGCAGCCCTGTGTATTCCTGCCCCTCCCCTTCCAGCACCACAGGGTGTCTTACTGTGTTGATATTGAATGAAATGGTGTAACTGTTTATCTAGCTGCCATATTCCAGGGGTGCTGGACAGTAAGAATGTCCAGTTATGTATGATCAGGATGGTGTGGGTGAAGAGTGACATCTGACAGGAAGAAACTATGATGGAGTGCTATTATACCCTTGTGTAATGTTAACCACAGCAAGGCAGTGTATTCTTTTTATAAAACCATAAACCTTTTTTTGCTTCATAAATGATTAATCTTTGTCCTGTCCTGTGTTTTTTCTATATTTCTTTTTACCTGTGTGAAGCGGCTATACTACAGGCCTCTTAAATCACTCTAATGCTGTAAAAAATAAAACTTTTGGGATCATAGATGACATTCCTCACCATTAAACCCACAAGTGTTGAATTTTGCACTGTTGAAAGTTAAAATATTCATGTAGTGTTTCATGTAGCTTTGTGCCTTAGTAAAGTGCTGACTGCAAACTAACTGCTCAGTAACACAGTGTTGAGTGAAACATTTGGAAATCAGACAAAACTCACCTGAGAGGAGACAACAAGGAGGTTCCTCATGCTGAGCTCTGGCTGCCAGTTATTCCCAGTTATCCCTACTGCCTCCAGTCCTTTCCCTTACAGAGTATCTCTCCTTCTCTTTCCCTCTCTCTGTCTCAGTTTGTTCTCTCCTCCTCTGTTCTGTTCAGGCTTTACATCAGTCTGCAGCTCAGAGTGTCAGCAGCTCTGTGTGGAGAGACATGGCCCCGCCCTCTTCCTCTTCCTCCTCCCCCTCTCCCAGTTCCCTCCCTCATCTCTGTCTCTGCTCTCCCTCACTCACATACACACTGCTCCCCCTGCTGGAGCCTGTGGGTCAATGCTTCACTGAGTTCTGACCCTGTTTTCTCCAGAGGGACTGTCAGTAATGCTGTGGCTTTTTGTCTGTCTCAGTGGGCCTGATTCATTAAAACATTTGCAGAAATTATCGTATTTTGTTCTTGGGAGAAGTTAGTATGAAAAATTTTTTTGTCAAATTCATGAAACGTGGATCACCCAGTTTTTTTTCCCTTTTTCTTGCCCTCTTTTGTACGATGATGAATACCAACTATTCTTAAACTAGATGCTTGGGCATGTTATTTCTAATTAGCATAAATAAACACCCCTAAAAATCCGGAAGAAGATATTTCCTGACAGAAGTGGATGCATGGAAAAAATAAATACATTTTGTCGTGTGAGTGGGGAGAGTAGTGTCCATGACATCCGTAAATCACTGGTCGAAAATTAAACACGACATTGAACGGAATCCAACGTTTAAATCAATTTTAAATCAAAAAGTTTGTCCTCATCTTGTCAGTGAAATTAGTGTCTGACACATACTGTCAAGTTGTTTCCTTTCTCTGCGCAATTATTCCCCAACTTGAATAAAGGAAGATGTCTAATGGAGATGTGACTAACTGGGTTTCACTCAAAATGACGTAGCCGTAGACTGTGGTTTCTGTTTTCCTCCTTTTTTTTTTTTTTTTTTAAGTTCAGAGGCAATAGTCCATTTATTGTAATTTTATGCAGTCATTTAATGGCATGTAGTCATAAGCAGGTGAAAAACCTTAGAAAATGTAAAACATAAGACAGACAAAAAGACAAACAAATTGGTGCAAATCTACAACCATTGAAAGATTGTGCAAAATGCAAATAGTTTAAATGCATAAAATTCAAGTATTTTGAACTGTACAACAAACAAATATTATTAGCTGTACAAAATGCAAATACTTCTACTGTGCAAAAATACACATCTTTTAGCAGTGAAGATTAAATAGATAATTATTAACAAGAGAAAAATAGATTTGCATAGAAAATATAACTATTCATAAAAAAATACATGCTCTTTAAATTACATTTGAACAATCAATAACCAAGAAATACTTTAAGAAACCCTAACAACATTACAATCAACACACAACCAGTAATAGTGGGTAAAACTTCTCACTGGTACACCATTAGCCATGGGAAACTAACAATAGCAAAATGCCTGCTTTAAAATTGCACAAGCCCAGTAGCATTGATTTACCATACAAATTGCTAACAAGCCTAACAACATTTCAATGGCCATTAAACCTGTTTTTAACCCACTAAATGTAACCAAACGCAATGTGCATTCACTCGACGAACTGAAGCAATTCACAAGTTAACAGACAGAATCAGAACTGTACTGACGATTCCAAGGCAAGACGTGGCTATGTTCCCACTGTTCCAGTAACAAACATTAACTTAGAAATAGAAGATTCCTTTGCCTTACCGGCTGCCTCTCCAGTTTTTTAGACGTCTCAGATTGCACAGAGTTCGGGAGGATTCACACGGGTAAGTATCCGCCAATGCTTTCTGCATTGTTTGAACTCTCCACTCCTGCCGAGTTTAATTAACCACCTGAGCCTCGGAGCAGTATCGCGCGCGAGACCAATTGAGCTTAATAAGTCAGCTGATTTCGCTGCTTCATCGCGAGTGAATTTGTCACTGCCTCTTTTTATTTGTTTTATTTATTTATTTATTTTTTTCCCAGTGAATCTTTCCTAAAAAATCCCAAAATAAAGTTTAAAATCTGGTTTGACTTGACATATACAAAGTATGTGGGAGCAGACTTTGTGTATCAGACAGGTGTAAGTCAGGGATAAAAGGGTGTACAGTCACTTGTAGTTAATATCTGTATTCAAAGACGCTTAGTTCAATGCAAGTCAGAATTGTGGCCCTGTTCTCTGGAGCGATTTGGGCACAGAGTCTTCTCATTGCTGTTCATCTGATGGCGAACGGATGCCATCTTCCATGGCCATATTGTGGAGGACACAGCAGGCCAGTGTCATCTTGCACACCCTCTCTGTTGTGTACAAAAGTGCTGTGTGCTGTCTAGACACATCCACCAGCCTATTAACGCACTGGCAGTACGCCCCATCGCCGAGTGAGTGCGTGTATGCGGCTTTATGCACATTCCCATGGCAGCAGTGTCATCAGCCAGGGTTTCAGCATGAACAGAGAACAGCCCTGATGGAGGTGGCTTTATCAAAATGTTTGCCATTTGACAGTTGGGCCCTTCAGCAATGTTTACCTTATTTCTGTTGGTGGCATTTTTTAGTCCCTGGTAGTAACAGTGTGCAGGTTTTTTTTTTGTATCTTAATTTCCTAAAATGTCTATCAGAATGGCAAAATAAAAAAAAAAAAACAATGTCTTGCTCAAATTTGTATGCTTGTGTATGTGGTACAAGTGGTCTGGAGCAGACGTGAAATTTCTTTGTACATAGAAACAAATTCCAGGTAAGAAGACGAATTCCAAAATGTTTGTCATTTTGACCGAACACACAAAATACTTGCAAAATCATTTATACGCATGAGTAGCATGGCCCAGTGTCTCTCAGCCTTTGTTTACTGTCCAAGCGTCTTGCGAAAATTTAAACATCTCTGAAGTCTTAGAGTATTCTCTGTAATGCAGAACCATCAAGTCTTAAATATGTAATAGTATCCATGTTAGGGATGTATTAGAGAAGTAGCTCATTTGCACACACCCTCACAGAATTTTATTGAAATAGAGTCTCCAGGTGTATGATGGGTAAGGTAGTTTTGTGTCTCCATACGTTTACTACTTTTTCTCTCTGTCCTCACTCTGTATTCAAGTCCACTTAAACAGCAACTGAATTCCATGCATACACTATCCAAACACTTGACATTCCTTGTAAGAAATCAGTGCATTCAAACAATTGAATTGAAGGCACAGATTCATCCTCCATTAAACTGAAGTTAGATCATAATGAAGTACAAATCAAGCCAATATGAGAGTGTGGAAGGAAAACCCCGTCCGGTCCAGGCCGAGTAGACTCTCTCCACGCCTGTACAATTTGTAATCCCAATTAAGAAAAATTCACCAAGAAACAAGCACAAAAACAATCCAATGAATCTGATGCGTTTGGTTTATTGTATATGGTGATCAAATCACATACAGTAAACCCGGGCTGGTCCGTGGAGCAGTTATGTCATCAGTCATATCCCCAAAGCAGTCTGAAAATTCCCCAAAACATCCTACTTTTATACTTTTACTTAAATCCCTCCTATGGTGGAGCTTAGATTAGAACTTTGCTTGTGAGGTTACACCCCCTCACCCCATTTTCTAGCATGCTTTTCCAATACACCATTATCTTTACACTTTCAATGCTTTTTTTTTCAATTTATTTTAATTTTAAAAGCAGCCTGGAATTTCCCAGTATTTCAAGACCGCTCTACATATCTCCTTATTTTAACCCTCAAGGGCAGCCTGTATCTCTTCATTTTAACCTTTGAAGTATTTTGGAGTTATTTCCATTATTTCCAGGCTGCACCTGCTATATATTTTTTTAAAACTCGGGCGCATGGCCAGCATGGCCATGGCCATCCTTCACTGATATCAACTCCTTGTTCTCCTAACCCAAAATGACCCTGCATATGTACCTCCATGAACTAACATGAGCAAACCCTAGCAACAGCAATGCCTACATGCAACTAAACAGAGCAAGCAATCATGTAGTATTAACAATGTTTAAATGTCTCCACCAAGTAGGTGGGGTTACAGTGACAACACTTGTAACTAATTTTCCACTACAAGAGTGAAGTATTTTCTGTATTCAGGAGGGAGTGTGGGTGAAGTTTACAGTGAAGTAGTTGAGGGAAGTTCAGGAGGTCCTACAGTAGGTTGACAGTAGAATAGATGCAGAGTAATATTGTGGCAATTAGTCTCTGGGTAAGCTGACATTGGAGTAGAGATCAGAGTTAGGAAGGACTCTGTGGAATCTTACAGTGGAGTATTCAGTGGAGTCTTCAGTGAGGGTGATGGCTGACTGATCCTCAGAGTCTGGGCGTTTGGGGAAGTTGATGGTGGCGTAGTTTATGGCATCAGGAGAGTGTCTGGGTGAGCTGGCTGTGGCGTATATTGTGTTGACTGTAGGGTCTACAGGTGGGCATTGATCTGAATCTTCCATTTCCTCATATTCACAGTCAGCCTGGAGATAAAGGCAAAAATAAGTTTGATGTCTGCCCCAGATAGGTAACTTTCAAACTAATTTTCCAAAAAGAAAGGGGCAACTTTCAACGTGATGGAGTCGTTGGTGTCTGTTGGCTTCATGCAGTCTGGATGGGGAGGCTAGTAGTCATTATTTGCTGGGGCTCACAATGCTTTCAGTATTTTTCAACACTTTGGTTTCACTGGAACACCGGTTGACACCATTGGTTTTTGGTCTACAATGGCCATGAGTGGTAAGTTGTTTTGAGATGCAGATTTTTTTTTTTTTTTTTGCTGGGACTTGCAAGACCACATTTTAGAGTTGAGTTGCTGTGGTGGGGGAACTGCCTTGTGCCACTTTTGAGTTGGTTTGTCGTTTTTTCACTCACTCACACTGCTCATAGTTAGGTTCGGCTAGCTATTCCCTTTACAGCCCTTTAAACTGAACTGTTTTAAGCCACAGGTAGTCAGTCTGTAACTTGAATTTTCCTATATGAACATTTTTCACAATTACAGAATCTGTACTTGTGTAGGATCCAATGTTTCTGATGCATTTCCTTACTTGTAGCCAAAGAGAAACTGTTTATTTTAAAGCTCAAATATTTCATTGTGATCAATTCTTTGTCTTGTTCTTTTTTGCAGTAGAGCTGGTATCACAGTCCCCTGTCTTTCCTTAAAATGGAAGATATTTCACCCCCCCCCCCACCCCCTCCCCGCTCACCTCACTAGTCTTTCCTGTTTCTGTGTCCATCCATTTGGAGGAGGAAATGGTCACTGTGGAGAATAAAACATTTTTAGTTCAGTTACAGCATTGATGCCTGGTTGGTCTTCCTAAAAATATGAAGACTGCTTCGCAACAGGGTCCTGTATCACCCTGTCGGGGTTTATTTTGCAGTAATGACCGGCTCGCTGTACATTATCCTGCTTATTACATGGCAACTTACTAAAGAAGTCAATAATTTGGCAAAAAATATTGATTTTAAAATGATTTTATTGATTTAAAAATGATTTTATTTCTTCTGCTAAAAAAAATTGTCCGTTAAATTCTATGTTTGGAACTGCGTCCATAGCAACATAAATTCTGTAGCCTTCTTAAGATTAGCCTACTTAGCACTATAATTCACGCTAAACTGAACATTTCCATTGATGGTGAAGTGAGACAAGGTGAATGGGACTTCTTTGGGAATACTGATGTTGATGTTTTTGTCCTCATTCATCTCTACATTTCCTTCTTGCTGGGGTTTTGCAGTTGACACACCTGGAAACACAATTGTCACTAATGTTACAACTGGTAACAATATTACTATTATCACTGCCGCTTATCGCTTAAGTTAGTACGTGGCGATAGGCAACTAGGAGAAGCGCTCACCAGATCTGCTGCCGTTGCCTGGATTGGAGGACAGGATCTTGCTCCGCTTTTCCCTATCTGTAATGGTTGGAGCCCAGTAGCTCCTCAGGCTGCCCTCACATCTGTGCCCAGTCACAGACATTATCTCCCTCCTGTCAAGACCAGCCTGAGAGAGGAGCTGGACAGCTGTGCTCCTCCAGCTGTGATTGGTGTACCTCCTTGAAAGCCCGGCTGCCTGGCTGATTTGGGGTGTCATTTGCCCAAGGAAATTGTGCCCCGTGGGCTCACGAGAGTACCACACTGCTTGTCTGTTCAGTAGCTGTTGGTCTTTTTTTAGTGGGTGAAAGCTTTAGCGTCAGGAGGGCAATGGGATAAATACTTTTTAAAACTGGCAACGGGGCAGTTTGGATTGTCAGGCTCAGCAAAGATGCACCCCCTGTAATTTTGTTTACGTGGATCTTAGGCATCTTTGTGGTTCTTGGTCTCAGCGTTGTGGGCGAGAGAGATCATTGCCATTCTCATCTTGTTTCAAAATAAAACAGTCTCTTGTTAAGTCTCGATAGCCCTCTCTGCCTCTTGCCAGATGCAGCTGTACCTCGAGCCACACTTTTTGGACCAGTCCGCTTGCCATGTTCGGAGACAGCACCACTGATCACCTGAGGAGCCGCAAATCTGTAGCTGAGATTGGGGGTGGTGCTGGCTGACATCTTCCCTGTTTTTGCGAAGGTTTTTAATTACAGATTTAAATACCCCATTGCTGGATTTGAAGGTAGCACAATTCATTATGTCAAACTTTTAGAAGTGTCGACATATCCCAGCCCTAATTGCTAAATGTAACTGGTAGTTGAGTAAGTTTTACCATTGGAATTTTGAACAGATGCATAAAATGACCACAGCACCTGATTGAGGTTTTCTGCCCTGTAACTGTCAAAGTCTGTTGACATTTTCTTTTCGATTAACCAATCTTTAAACACTGCCATAGCCCGTACTGTGTTCCATGTAGTGTTTATTCCATGTCTGTTTTCTTCAATTTTGTCGATTTCTCTGTCGTCCAGCTCTTTGTGTCTTTTAACCTCTCTTGCTTTTTCTGCGCTTTTTTCTTGTTCTCTTTTTCTTTTCTTTACAGGGGACAGTTCAGCCATTAGCCATGAATCAAAAGTTTCGTGCTTTTCAAATATTTTAAAATCAATATTAGAAAAATCTTCCATGGTGTTTTCTGATGGAGTAATGTTTTTTGCCACAGGGTGTCGCGAATGAGCTGACGTTGTTAATTTGATTATTAAAGCAACAAAATTTACTGGACTTCTTTCTGTGGATTGATATGATTTTACGCGGTCCTCCTAAGTCTATGACCAGAACCGCGTCCATAGCAACGGTCTGTTATACATAGCAGTGGTCTGCTATTCAGAAATAACAGGCCGTAGAATGCCATAATTGACCAATCAGAATCGAGTTTTCAACAAAGCCGTGTAATAACAATTTATAATCTAGTCGCTAATGTTTTATAAAATTTGTGAGCATATTGCATTCTGGAATTTGTAACAGAGGCAGCAGGGCATGACAGAGTTGGTTGACCATCCCCTAACCTCACTGTAAAGTACGTGAAAACAACATAGATAGAGGATATAAGGAGAGTATTTCATCAGTTGTGAAACAAGCGTCCTGTGAAACAACCTCAGGTTAGTTTCACTCTCGATAGCCGACTAGGGTAAGCAACTTTGTTTTTAGCTAACACCGTCATTTTCTTGTACGTCGGAAGTATAGTTTGTAGTTTGTAACGTAATGTAATATGGAGCACCAAATGACTTAACAAAGCCGTGAGGAAGATCAGTGACTTTGAGCAGGAAATCGGTGGAGCGTGATGACAGACATCCCATAGCATCCCACTTTGGCAGAAGACAATGCAGAGGTAAAGGAAATGGGAAGATAGCAGAAATCCAGATGAGAAATGGCCTTGAGCTTTGGCCGATGTCTTAACACGGGGGTGGATGGAATATGCTTCAGAAAGGCTTAATCACTGTCATAGAAGACATGTGATGTAAGAATAGGTGAGAGGAGCGTAAGAAGATTCTCTCAGTACATATGTATAAATGGAAAACAAGTCGCTCTGGATAAGAGTGTCTGCAAATGCTTTTTTTTTCCTTTTTTTTTTTAGGTGACCCTTAAAAAAACCTAAAAAAAAACCCCTAAAACCTAAACCCCTGTTTTTTTTTTTTTTTAATCACAGTGAGAGGGTGAAAGTGTGTGTACCTCTAGAGATACAGAAGGGTATGCAGAAAGAGGTGAAGAAACGGGATGTAGGTGTTATTTGGAAGGTCATATTTGGAAAGGTGAAGTTTAAGATTCCTGGGACTGCAATGAGATGGTAGCATCATATAGACCTGCAGAACTCACAGCAGGAATCCGGAGAATCAGCGGGAGGGAAGAGAGAAACAGCCACAAGACAAGAGAGGAAATGGCAGGACCCAGAGAACAGGCATCCTGGGAAACAAGGAGGTGTTTCAGAACAGAGCCTTAGGGTACACCTGTAGAGAGAATATTAGTCTCATTAATCAATGAGAAGATGGGGCATCCACTGCATAATAATATGTACGACCAGGAAGAATTAAGCCTAGAGGTCTTTTCAAACGTATTTCCAGTTCTATCCAACAGAGGGAGTGAAGAGTTTTTACAACTGACAGAAACACAAAAGTTTTTTTTTATTTAGAACTGACTTAGGTCAAAACTGCTACCATGTGAAAGTTTTTGCAGTGCAACGCTTGTGTTCGGGTGTGTGTGTGTGTGTGTGTGTGTGTGTGTGTGTTTGACTCTCACCTGGTGATTTCCTGGCTTTCTTCTTCTGTCTTAGGAATATAAACAGGCCCACTCCAAGCACTGACACAGTGGCACCCAGACCCAGACTGATGTGTAGCAGTTGATCTGGCAGACAGAGGGAGTAAAGTCTTAGCTCTGAAACATGCTGAGACTGACGTGTAGCAGGTTATCTGTTATAAAGAGGAAACACAGTCCAAGTTCTGAGATGCGGGTTGTGTTCTAAATTGCACATTAATTAATTTTTTTTTTTTTTTTTTATTTTTATAGCGCTTCTTACAACACAAGTTGTCACAAAGCGGCTTTACATTTCCCCCCCAGCCTGAGACCCCCTGTGAGCAAGCCTAATGAAACAGTGGCAAGGAAAAGCTCCCTAATTAACAGGAAGAAACCTTGAGCAGAACCCAGCTCAGAGGGGGAGCCCATCTGCTTCTGGCCGGCACTGGGCAGATATAATTTAAGAGAAAAACAAAGTTGTACAATGTACATTTAAGACAATTGAGTCTGATAGACAGTAGTAATTAGCAACCATACTAATTCCATACTATTAGTATGGTACATTACCATACTAATAACATACTATGTAGTGTGCCTAGCACATGAGGCTGGTATTTCACACAGGTATGTTCAAATATGAGTGTATGGATGGTGTAGTATGCTTCAAAGAATGTGGGTCAGCTGAAAACACAAGACACATGAGCTGCGTGCTAGCCTCAAAGTTCGTTACCGTAGAATTTTGACGCAGGAGTGCACTCACAGTTGAGACAGTGAATGTCTGAGCTTCATTATTCCCGAATGTCACTGTTAAATGTACACAAGATTTCTGCGTATGTCCTTTTGTTTGGATAACGGAAATCAACTTGATAGAGCTACTATAGGTAAGGTAATCAATCCCTTTCATAATTAAAAATATGTCCTCCAAACCCCTTTTGTGTAGTGTGAAGAGAATAAGGAGTGAAATCATTCTGAGAACGATAAGCGCACCGTGTCACTGTTTCCTTGGTAATGCAGTAAAGTGTGATTTCGTTTCCCTTTTTTACTTAGCCCTTGGCGGTTTCATGGGCACTCATGCAGATGCTCTTATCTTTTGCGAATTCACCCCTCACTGTTGTAAGCCTGTCTTAATAACTTCTGTGTTTGTTACTTGGATCCAGCCATGTTGCCCTTCTCTGTGCTTTCTTAGAAGCTTCTATGACCTTTGGAAAGACAGTGCCCAGAACTGGACACAGTACAGCGAATGTGCTCTCACAGATGTGTGACATAAATTATACCCACCTTCAATGTATGCTAAAATTGTTAAAAAAAAATCTCTGCAAAATGTAAAGTGCTGAATTTGAAATGTAACCTGTCAAACATAGTTTTTTTTTTTAAAATCATTCTCAAAGGGAAGTTACTGACATAACTATCTCCTTTTTCACTTTTACAAAGCTGAAAGCTGCCAAGGGGCCCAGGTGGGTGGTGGAGCAGTCTGTAGGGGATTACTGAATGTGGTACCTTGAAACCATCAAAACCAGTGACAGAAACTTTGAGACTCTATAGCTGAACTGAAACCTTGCAGACTCATTCACCCACGAATAAGGAACAACATTAACACAATTTTTTTTCTCGGTTCACATGACCCTCCCCCTCCCTTGCACAGTGGTTTACCTCCACCAGCTGTGTCATGTTCGGAAGCCATTTATTCCCTTTAGAGAATGTCACATGGCCCACACGGCTGTGCTGATTGGACCACAGCTTGGTCTAGAAAGCTCAAGGGGTTCATGAACATACCAGATTCGGGTTGTACTGTTGTCGGGTGGAAGCGTTCATCAGTTACTGCGGAGACAGTAGGCCTCTCTGTAGAGACAGAAACAGCCGTGCTTTCTGTGTGAGGAAGAGGAGCTGCAGTGCTGTCAGAGTGAGGAAGAGTAGCTGCAGTGCTGTCAGAGTGAGGAAAAGGAGCTGCAGTGCTGTCAGAGTGAGGAAGAGTAGCTGCAGTGCTTTCTATGTGAGGAAGAGGAGCTGCAGTGCTGCCAGAGTGAGGAAGAGGAGCTGAGGGGAGAAGACAGAGCTGCTCTGATAAGAATAAACAACAGCGTGAAAAGAAACTAATTTACTAATTTGTGCATGAACACTTCACCTGAGTTTACCTCATTTCTTTTGGTATGATGTTTAGGCTATTTTTAGTCTCATATTAAAACGGTGTGTGGGTTTTCATTTGTATCTTAGACTGCTTCCCTAAACTTATGCATCCGCAAGCGTTGAGTTCAGTGTTCGCATATAGGCACTGAATCAAATTTTCAGCGCGTAACCTCTGTTACCTACAATACAGACAGATTTGCAATTATAATTTGGCAAGTTAGTTGATTAAACTATAAATCTACAGATTAGATGAGTTAGTATATTTTGGTTTATTGTACACTTTTGTAGCTTGGTAACGTGTAACGTGAAACTCACATGAATTCAACTACTCACAAATTCAATTTGTACGTAGAAACAAATTGTATGTATGAAGAAATTGATCAATTCCAAAATGCTCCTTATTTTGATCATACACACACTATACACACAGAAACGTGTGTACTCATGAATAGAGAATCTGGTTCATTGTCTTGGTTTGTGAAAAACTTGTGAATGTATCTTATCGTAAATGGAAAATATGGTTATCATCTCCACCTCTTGTCGTTTCTCTAATCTATTGAAAAAAAATTGAAAGATCATGGTCACATTTATACCCCCAGAAATCACAGACATGATCTGTGATGATGATGATGATGGTCCAAAAATATCGGGGGACAGTTGGTGCTTTCGACATGTGTGAGGCCTCGTTAAAATATGGTGTTTCCTATGCTGTGCAAAGGAACAACCATGTTATGGGTTCACTTTACTGCAATTCTGTTTTTCTTTTGCAGAGACCTGTACCCTGGGTAAATAACGCTTCAGAAAACATGCACATATTTAACTTTGATATTTACGGAAGAAATTAAAGATTTGTGCCTCACTCAGGAACAGGATTACAGTGCCCCATCTGGGAATGAAGACTGCATCATTTTGGTCACCTATATTTCTGATATTACTGATTTCCTACAGTAGGTACTGTATATATTACAATAAAAATTATACTCAGATTATGATGAATTACAGGAATAGCAGAATATGATGACAGCTATCATATGGATATAATAATATAAAACAAATGCATCATAAAACCCCTCATAACACCTTCGGTAACATCATTAAATATTACAATATAAAATGCATATCAGTATTTGCCATGTAAGCAGGTATGATATTATTGCAGTAAAACAGTATTGTCTTTCTGTGTAATGTTGTGTTTATTGTGTGGGGTTTGGCACAATTTCTCTCTAATACAATCTGTCCAGTATGAAAGTGCTATTTTAATATATTATTATAATAATAATATAATTATAATATATATATTATACTTATATTAAAAACATGTACTGCTGATGGCATCCAGGATGGCTGACACCTACCTCTTTTAATGGTAAGTTCAACTTTGGTGAAGACACTCATTAGCACACCTCTGATTCCACACCAGTATGTCCCAGTATCCTCTAGGGTCAGTCCAGTGATGGTCACAGTGAAGACTCTCGCTGTTCTGTCATCATACAGAGAAAACCTCCCTTTTTGTGCATTAATCTCACCTTTTTTACTTTTGATTTGAATGTTTTTATTCGGCCACTCACATTCCCCATTGCAGAGATATTTTAAACTCTTTTCATATCCTGTTAAATATGAACACTTTATTTCAACATTTCCTGCTTCATGCCCTGTTGCCGTGATGGTCTTTCTTGACTGTGCACACCTCATGGCTGTTGGAAAAAAGACAAGAACCTATACTGTAATTATTAGTGTGCATACAGTGTTCAGTGTAACAATGCTCAGTAATACAGCATTGAGTTAAATGTGTCAAGCATCATTTTACACCAACCCAATGTTAAATATAAAAATGCTAAAGAATACACTGATTGAATTGCATCGAGTGCTCCAAAAAGCAGTGTTGAATGAATCAGTACAGTAGCTATGCTCAGTAATACAGTGTTGAGTGTAACTCTGTTCTGTATCAGTGTTAAGTGAAATGAGTTGAGTTCTCCATAATCTTGAGTGAAGTATGTTCAGTGTAGTAGTGTTGAGGTCAGACAAATCTCACCTGTTAGACAGAAGGTGATAATAAGGAGGTTCCTCATGCTGAGCTCTGGCTCCCAGTTACTCCCAATTATTTCTAGTGCCTCCAGTCCTTTCCCTTACAGAGTATCTTTCCTTCTTTTTCTCTCTCTGTCTGTTTGTTCTGTCCTCTTCTGTTCAGTTCAGTCTTTACATCAGTCTGCAGCTCAGAGTGTCAGCAGCTCTGTGTGGAGAGACATGGCCCCGCCCTCTTCCTCTTCCTCCTCCCCCTCTCCCAGCTCCCTCCCTCCTCTCTGTCTCTGTTCTCCCTCTCTCACATGCACACTGCGCCCCCTGCTGGCCCTTACAGTACACTGTCTCACAGAGTGAGGGGTTGCATTGGCCCCAAAACCTTCTTTCTTTATTGCTTCCTGTTTTACTCTGCTGCTCTGTACTGAGCCCCATCCTCCAAAAGGATCCCCTGTTCCCCATAAACATGTACCCTTCTTTCCTGCACCAGTTTTGGAACCCCTTGTTAAAGTGGTGTAATAGGCTGTCTACCTTTCCTGAACTAGCGCATGGTGCTGTCAGAGGAGTGCAGGATATGTTGTTCCTCAGCTTTGTAGGTCAGTGAATTTCTTCCACAGAACCTCACACCTGCCCAAAACCAACTGGCTCCTCCCCAGGTCTGACCAGGACATTGCCCAATCACAACACTTCTTGTTTGTCCACAGAAAGAACGTGCTTCACACAGGGGGATTCAAATGCAAAACTTTGTTAGCAGTTTATTAACAAAAGAAAACATCAGAGCTTCAGTTAAAACATGATTGTTGTTAGTCCAACTTGTGGCTTGATAATAAGATGAGTATTCACAAGAAGAACATGGAACTTCAAATACAAAAATATTTAATTTCACATCAGAACTCAGTTAACAGATAGTCCGTAATAGTCACACCTATACCAGGAACACTCCCCCTGCTTGTAGGCATTCTCTGAATCAAGCATCAATGCACTGTCAACAGGGTATTAGTGCAAGTCTCTATGTACTACAATTCCCATATTCTCATTCTGTCTCCCTTTTTCAGACGTTATCTACCTTTATCAATATCTTATCAAGAAAACTGTGCAGGCCTGATCAAGAATTTCTAAACAACATCAGCAAAAAATTGCTAGAATTCACTGATCATGATTCTGTTGTAGGGGGTGATTTTAATGCTACAATTCACCCTCAGCTTGACCGCTCATCTTCTACACCTTATCCCTCTAATTCAACTTCTTCATCTTTTCTCAAAAGTTTTATCACAGAATTAAATTTAGTCGATCGAAGGTTACACATTCTACTCTCCAAGGCACAAATCATTTTCAAGAATCGATTATATTCTGGCTAGTGCTCCCTTACTTCAGTGCATATCTACTGTTGACATATTGCCTATCTTAATCTCAGATCACTCTCCTGTTATCTGTAATATCTCACCTGCTGCGACACATGCCAAATCCTGCAGATGGCGCTTTAATGACTCTGTGCTGTATGAACCCACATTCTTAGACCAACTTAGATCAGGACTAAAAGAATTTCTTGAACTTAATGCTGAGCACTGCTCAAACCCGCAGGCATTATGGGAAGTCACTAAATGCTATCTGCGTGGTAACTGTATTGCCTTCTCCTCAAAAATGAAGCGTCTTAAAATCAAATGCTTTACTGATCTAGAGAGAGAAATACAAGCTTTAGAACTTCAGCAGGCTCAGTCTTTCTCAGAAGAGATCTGTCAGAAAATACATAAGTTAAAAAAAGAATACAATAGTCTCTCTATGGCTAAAGCTGAGTTCATAATTCACAAGACTAAGCAAAAATATTATTTTCACTCAGACAGGACTAGTCATCTGCTTGCATTGAGACTGAAAGAAACCAAATCTAAAGCCAATATTAACATGATAAGAAATACTGAGGGTAAAATAGTCAGATCCTAGAGCTATTAATGACACCTTTAAAACATTTTATTCCACTCTATATTCTCCTGAGGTGATTCTTGACAGAGATGCTTGCACAACATTTCTACAGAACTTGGACCTACCTACTCTAACAGCACATGATAGAGATCTCCTTGAAGAGCCTCTAAAACTGGCAGAATTTCATAAGGCAGCGCAATCACTTAAAAAAGGGAAATCTCCTGGTCCAGACGGGATCCCTCCAGACCTTTACCTAGCTATCTGGGATGTGGTTGGGCCCATATGCATGCTCCATAGAGACCAAAACAAAGCACTTATAACCCTGTTACAAAAGAAAAATAAAGAACGCCATATATGAATAAACTACCCATTTATTGATATAAAAACAGTTCGCAGAATTACGGCGCAAGTTTGCTAGTTTGCAACTGAGTGCACCGCGCACGTTTAAAAACAAAGTTTTAAATTTCTGTTAAGTGGCACTGTTACTGTTAGGGTGGCCAACTAGCAGGGCAGTGAAGCTACACGCTATTTAAAAACATAGCTAAACAGTTTTAACTTTGTTTTAAATGTTTTATGATATCGCAGAGCGTGCTAGCAAGCAAACGCCTTACCACGTATCTGTTTGGGTTTCAGACCACGCCACTGTTTCGGGTTGTCGGGAGCAAAAGGGTGGTACAGTGAGCTGGGACTGTATTTATAATTTAATGTACAGCGGTGGTATAGTCCAGTTAACGCGGGTTTATTTATAAGTTTACTTTCTGAACATGGGAAAATAAGAAAAGCGGGAAATGTGTGATAATTGTAATGTCATTTGTATTGTCAATTATTTCTGTGATTTGTTAACAGATTACCAATTTTGGAATGAAACACGGTACTATTGTTTGGATCATCCCAGCTCCAGCAAGGAGGGGATAAAAGGCAATCTGTGACCTCACTTGAGGGTTGGTTGGTTGGTGGAGTGGATGATTGTAAAGACTGGTCTGAGTCTGAACATGCCTAGTTAGTGGGAATTATTGAAACCCCTATAAATAGTTTTGTTTACCTGTTTGTTATTTTATTTATTTATTTATTTTTTGTCTCTTGTTACATTTTTGTTGCTTAAGTTCTGTTTTTGTTTATTTTGGTACTTTATGGTCTCCTGCACTGTACATAGCTGTCACCTTCACCTGCACGCCTGGGAACCAATAAACACCCCTTGCCACTTCAGTTGTTGTTCGCTCCATTTTGGAATCTTTTGCCGGGCTGCTGCGGTCAACCCGTCACATTTGGTGTCAGAAGTGGGATTGTTGCCTCCGTGGAGCCACAACAAAGCAAGATGCCTCCCAAGACAAGGCAAGACCGGGCTGAAGAGCTGGAGCTGGGTGCAGAAGCAGCAAGTTCAACAGGGGACCAAGCAGCTAGAGGAGAGGTGAGCAGTACAGAGGGACTGGTGGCAGAGCTGACGGGCTTGGTGAAAGTTCTCCTCCAGAACCAAGCCTCAAGGGATGAGCGCATGGAGAAGGAGGTGGTGCGTCAAGAGCAGCACTGGAAAAGCATGCAGCATCAATTCCAGCTCCTACAAGACCAGGTGGGACGGGGCCACTGGGACAGAGAGCGGCAGGAGGAGGACGAAGAGTTCAGCAGGAGCTCAGCGTCTCCACAGCTGAGGGGCTCAGCTCAGAGGGGTCCAGTGGCAGACTTCAAGCCTCCCAAGCTACACCCTCTGACAAAGGACGATGACATTGAGCACTTCCTCACAACTTATGAGAGGATTGCTGCAGCATGCCATTGGCCAGAGGAGGAGTGGGCCATACGGCTGGTGCCCCTGCTGACTGGCTGATGTAGCAATGGACATTGATTATACCAGCGATTACGACAGGGTGAAGGAGGCCATACTGAAAAAGTATGAGATCAATGCTGACACCTACAGGCGGCGATTCCGGTCGACGGACATCCAACCCGATGAGACGCCACGTGAACTGTACGTACGCCTGAAAGAACTTTTTGCAAATGGGTCAAGCCAGAGCAGCGCACTGTTAAAGAAATATCAGAAATAATCATTCTGGAGCAGTTCATGGATGGTGAGCCCAGATATGGAGGTTTGGATTCGTGAGCACGACCCAAAGACTGCAGAGGAGGCGGCAGACCTGGCAGAAGTCTTCATCTCCGCCAGGAGGGGAGCCACAGGAAGCAGCTTTTGCCGGTGGAAGCCAGCTCCCAGAAGTAAGTCTGATGGGGGTGTTGGGGGAAATGGTCATGCCCAGAGTAAGCCCAACACATACCGTAGGCCAGTTAATACACTTAGCAGGCCAGAGGTGAAGTGTTTCCAATGTGGGGAGCCAGGACACGCTAGGCCACACTGCCCAGCTAGGAAGTTTAAGTCTTCGAATGTGTGTTATGTTCCCAGGCCATTTACACCAACAGTAGAGGTCACTATGCCAGAACACACAGTCAAAGTCCTTATTAATGGTGTCGCTACACATGCGATGGTGGACATGGGGAGTTCTCAGACCTTAGTCCTAGATAGTTTGGTGCCCAGGGATCAGTGGCAGGATCAGGCCCAGGTCCGAGTGTGTTGTGTCCATGGGGATGAAAAAGTGTACCCAACAATTGAGGTGTTTTTAACTGTTGATGGCCAGACATTCTTTCTGCCTGTTGCTCTGGCACCACGGATGCCTTACCCTGTAGTGTTGGGCCAGGATATGCCTATCCTTCTAGACTTGTTGCCCAGAGCTAAGCCCTGTAATGTCGCTGTCACCAGGTCCAAAAGTGCCAGTGAAGGTTTTAAGGCTTTACCTTTTCATGGTGTGGAAATTGAGGCAGAGCAGGGGAAAGCCCGTAAATCTAGAGTGCAGAGGAGAATGGACAAAATGAAAGGCAGTGCTGTCCATGACCACGGTAGCCCTTTGCCAGAACCGGATATGGGTCTAGATGTCAACGTTCCAGAGGACATTGTGAGCCTACAGCAGAATGATCCTACTTTACAGCCATGGTTTAAAAAGGTGTCGGTAATTGATGGTGTTAAGCAGGGGAGCATTGATTGCTTGGAGGAGGAAAAGTTTATTCTGAAAAATGGCATCCTCTATCAAGTCAAAGGGGGGATAGAATCCCTGGTAGTGCCAGCCTCAATGAGACCCACTGTTATGTCTCTGGGCCATTCAATTCCATGGGCAGGACACCTAGGCAAGCATAAGACCCCGGCGAGGATTGCTAGTCGGTTTACCTGGCCTTTGCTTTATACAGACGTGGCAGAGTTCTGCAAAACATGTGCTGAGTGTCAGTTAACCTCTGGGAGGGGGGTGGCACAGGCCCATCTACAAGCATTACCCATTATTGACACCCCATTTGAGAGAATAGGGATGGATATAGTGGGGCTCCTGGACCGTAGTAGAAATGGGAACAGGTACATACTGGTCATTTGTGATTATGCCACAAAGTACCCTGAGGCATTTCCCCTGAAGAACATTAAAGCCAGGCAGGTTGCTAGCTGTCTCATACAGCTCTTCTCACGAGTGGGTGTGCCCAGGGAAATACTCACAGACCAGGGAACCAACTTCCTTTCAGAGCTCCTAAAACAGGTCTACAAACTGTTAGGGATAAAGGGCATTAAGACCACTCCTTATCACCCCCAGACAGACGGTTTGGTTGAACGCTTTAACCAGACACTTAAGAACATGCTGCGCAAGTTCGTCTCTGAAACAGGAACAGACTGGGACCAGTGGCTGCCTTATTTGCTCTTCGCCTATAGAGAGGTGCCACAGGCCTCTATGGGGTTCTCTCCATTTGAATTGTTGTATGGTCGTCAAGTGAGAGGTCCACTGGATCTCCTCCGTGAGTTCTGGGAAGGCCCAAGAGGAGGGAGCAAGAACGTGGTGGCGTATGTGGTCCAAATGAGAGAGAGGCTGGAAGAGATGACAGCGCTTGCCCAGGAGAACATGAGGAGAGCACAAAAGAGCCAGAAGACCTGGTATGATCGCCATGCCAGAGATAGAACTTTTGAGCCAGGACAGAAGGTGCTGCTGCTGCTTCCAACCCATGAAAGCAAGCTGCTGGCAAAGTGGCATGGTCCATATGAGGTCCTCCGTAGAACAGGGCCTGTAACCTACGAAATCGCCATGCCAGACAGAGGGAAGAAAAAACAGAACTTTCATGTCAACCTACTGAAAGAGTTTCAGCCCCGGCAGGACCCAGTGAAGACCCAGTTGTTCGTTCGGGCAGTGGCTGAAGAGGAGGAGCCGGCAGAGCAGTATTTCCCCACAGACAGCCTCCCACAGCCAGTGGACCTTTCACACCTCAGTCCACTACAGCAGGAACAGCTGAGCAGTCTGCTGGATCCAGAACTCTTTCAGGAGAAACCTGGATACACCAACCTGGTGAGGCACCATATACATCTGAAAGAAGATGTACCAGCAAGGCAGAAATGCTACCGCATTCCAGAACGCCTACTTCCCGTGTTGCAGCAGGAGCTGGAGACGATGGAATCCCTGGGAGTGATTGAGCATTCTAACAGTGAGTGGTGCAGTCCAATTGTGCTTGTCCCCAAAAAGGATGGAACCATCCGGTTCTGTGTGGACTTTCGTCATGTGAATGCCCTGTCGAAATTTGACCCTTATCCCATGCCCCGCATTGATGACTTGGTGGAAAGGCAAGGAAAGGCCAAATTTATCTCCACCCTGGACTTGAGTAAGGGCTACTGGCAAGTACCACTGACTGAGCAAACAAAGGAACTCACTGCTTTTAGAACACCCATGGGTTTATTCCATTTTACTGTGATGCCGTTTGGCCTCCAGGGGGCACCAGCTACCTTCCAGAGACTTATGGATAAGTTGCTGCAGGACACCCGAGACTTTTCAGCGGCATACCTGGATGATGTGGTGATCTTCAGTGAGACGTGGGAAGACCATCTGCACCACTTGCGTCAGGTGCTGCAGCGCATCAAGTCCGCAGGGCTCACCATCAACCCCCAGAAGTGTGCCTTGGCTAGAGGAGGTCCAGTACCTGGGGTTCATCATAGGAAGCGGAGTGCTCCGTCCACAACTGAGAAGGTGGAGGCGATCCGGTCCTGCAGTCCTCCAACCACCAAGAAGAAGGTGAGAGCGTTCTGGGTTGGTGGGCTGGTACAGGAAGTTCATTCCTAACTTTTCTGCTAGAGCAGCTGTTTTAACAGACCTCACCAGGAACAGCGCCCCTAGCAGAGTGGTTTGGACTGAGGACTGTGACCGGGCCTTCCAGGACCTGAAAGATGCTCTGTGTGCAGACACAGTGCTGCAGAGCCCAGACTTTAGCAAGCCCTTCATTCTGCAGACAGATGCCTCAGGTGTGGGGCTAGGTGCTGTCTTGTTGCAGGGTGAAGACGGAGAGCGCAAACCGGTGGCTTTCCTGAGCCGGAAGATGTTCCCCAGGGAGACCAGGTACTCGACGGTGGAGAAAGAGTGTCTTGCAATAAAGTGGGCACTGGACTCTCTCCGCTACTACCTCCTGGGACGACACTTTGTGCTGGAGACAGACCATCGGGCCTTTACAATGGCTACATCGGATGCGGGACTCAAATGCACGCATCACTAGGTGGTATCTGTCTATCCAGCCTTTTAACTTTACTGTTCACAGGACAGGGTCCTCCAACCAAGTGGCAGACTTTCTGTCACGGATGCCAGAGGACTGTTCAGCTGGCTTGATGTCCGGAGTCCTCATCGTCCGGAGCGGGCCTGGTGGCTTGCACCGCAGGCCACTTTCTCCGGCTGCAGAAGGGGAGGAAATGTAACGAGCTGCTAGCCCATACGGAATGTGTCGATAATCGACAATAAAGAACGAACGCCATATGAATAAACTACCCATTTATTGATATAAAAACAGTTCGCAGAATTACGGCGCAAGTTTGCTAGTTTGCAACTGAGCGCATCACAAGCACGTTAAAAACAAAGTTTTAAATTTCTGTTAAGTGGCACTGTTACTGTTAGGGTGGCCAACTAGCAGGGCAGTGAAGCTACACGCTATTTAAAACATAGCTAAAACAGTTTTAACTTTGTTTTAAATGTTTTATGATATCGTGTAAGCGTGCTAGCAAGCAAACGCCTTACCACGTATCTGTTTGGGTTTCAGACCACGTCCACTGTTTCCGGGTGGCTGGGAGCAAAAGGGTGGTACAGTGAGCTGGGACTGTATTTATAATTTAATGTACAGCTGGTGGTATAGTCCAGTTAACGCTGGTTTATTTATAAGTTTATTTTCTGAACATGGGAAAATAAGAAAAGCTGGGAAATGTGTGATCATTGTAATGTCATTTGTATTGTCAATTATTTCTGTGATTTGTTAACAGATTACCAATTTTGGAATGAAACACGGTACTATTGTTTGGATCATCCCAGCTCCAGCAAGGAGGGGATAAAAGGCAATCTGTGACCTCACTTGAGGGTTGGTTGGTTGGTGGAGTGGATGATTGTAAAGACTGGTCTGAGTCTGAACATGCCTAGTTAGTGGGAATTATTGAAAACCCCTATAAATAGTTTTGTTTACCTGTTTGTTATTTTATTTTATTATTTTTTTTTTTGTCTCTTGTTACATTTTTGTTGCTTAAGTTCTGTTTTTGTTTATTTTGGTACTTTATGGTCTCCTGCACTGTACATAGCTGTCACCTTCACCTGCACGCCTGGGAACCAATAAACACCCCCTTGCCACTTCAGTTGTTGTTCGGCTCCATTTTGGAATCTTTTGCCGGGCTGCTGCGGTCAACCCGTCACAGACAGGCTTGAATGGGACTATCTGTGGACAGTCTTGGGGCGCTTTGGTTTTGGTCCTAAATTCATACATACCATTCAAACACTTTACAAACATCCTACAGCTTCTGTTTCAACAGGCATCTCTCAATCACACCCTTTCCCATTACAACAGGGATGCCGCCAAGGGTGCCCCCTATCACCACTCCTTTTTGCGCTCTCACTGGAGCCCCTGGCCCAATCTCTCAGACAAAGCCATAGTATCTCTCCGGTTACCTTATTCAGTACCCAACATTACATATCTTTGTATGCCGATGACATCATTTTGTATCTTTCAAACTTAGATGTTTCCATACCAAATGTTTTACAGCTATTTAACCACTTTAGCAGTCTGTCTGGATACAAAATAAACTGGGATAAGTCCTCATTGATGCCCCTAAATAACCAATCACAACACATTTCCCTCCCCAATGACCTTACATTTACTAAATCAATCACCTATCTAGGAATCCAAATAAAAGACTCTCTGTCAGGAATCACTGAAACGAATTTCAGTGAAATAAAAGATAAAATAAAACTTGATATACAAAGGTGGACTAAACTTCAGATCTCAATGCAGGCCAGAATCAGCACTGTCAAGATGAATGTCCTACCACTGCTAAATTTCCTGTCTTTCATGATACCTTGCGCCCCACCCCTAAATATTTTGAGGAGTTGAACACCATAGTGTCTAAATTTATTTGGAATGGTAGACAGCCGAGAGTACAATTCTCTGTTTTGCAGCGCACAAAATCAGAAGGTGGCCTAGCCGTGCCCAATTTTTAAGCTCTATTACTGGGCATTCCAGATAAGAGCAATGCACAACTGGACAGACTCAGAGAGTAAAGTGCCATGGAGAAACATTGACTCAGCCATTGCACATCCCCACAGGCTTCAAGATCTACCTTCACAGGTGTAGGGGCTCAGCAAAATCACACAAGTTTGGCAGCATTATTTCATCCACCCTCGCTGCATGGCGCAATGCTGAAAAAGCAATAGGCTACTCAAAGAAATTTTCAATGCATTCTCCTTTATGGAACAACACCCACCTCCTATCAAACCACCAACCTTTTGTCCATCCTCCATGGTCCTCTAAAGGGGTTTTTTACATTTTCTGATATTTTTGATCTTAATGGCTTACGACATTCCAAGACATTAAAACAGAGTATAGTCTGCCAGGCTTTTCTTTTTTCTTATACTTGCAATTGCGATCCTCAATGAAAGCTTATGGTGTGCCATGGAACTCAATTTTGTGTGATCACCCTATGTTTAGATGGATCGATCCTACCAAAGACTCTAGAGGGGCAGTCACAAAAATCTACAATAACTTGCTCAATAGCACTCATAAGCCTTTAAAGATATTGCCAAAGTGGGATCGGGAACTTTCTTGGTTAGGTTTCCACCCTGACTGGGAAACAGTGTGGTCAAATCTTTGCCTTACTTCTAAAAACCTCAGTCATGTGCTCATTCATTTTAAGACTATCCACCGATTTTATTACACACCCTACAAATGTTACCTCTTGAAACTTGCACCTCTTCCACACTGTAAGATATGTAACTCAGGCATTACTGGTACATTCCTTCACATGTTCTGGGACTGTCCTGTCATCCAGTCTTTCTGGCGTCATGTCATCTGTACACTACGTGATCTTATTGGACTGCACCTTGACTTGGATCCTTGTTTGTTGTTATTGAATGATGATTCAAAATACCAGCTGCCACTACATCAGAAAAGACTCTTGATGGCAGGACTCACAGCTGCTAAAAAAACAATAATACAGCAATGGTTTTCCCCAGACATAAATTTAAAACAATTTTGGATAGCCTCCTTCCATTACATAGTTTGTCTAGAGTGCACAACTGCAAAGATTAACAAGGCAAAGGAATCCACTGTAAATTCCTGGATGAACATAGCCTCTGACCTTAAGGAGCTGTTTGAAGAAGTCAATAAGTTTGATTTTCATTCTGTCAGCATGAGTTTACTGCCAGTGTTTGTTGTGTGACATGTTCTATGTGTTTTTTTTTTTTTTTTTTATTTGTTAACTACACCAATCCGTATGCTCTTACTGTCTTGTCTTTTTATAAGATAATAAAAACCATAATCACCAAAAAAAAGAAAACTGTGCAGTAAATGTCTGACAAAAACTGAAAAAAAACAAAACAATAAACTTTAGCATAATAATTGACCGTTTTCCCAATAATATCAAATCCTACTCTGGTGTAATCTACAGAAGTCCATTCTATATGTTTTTCCACACAGTCCACTCAGTGTGGAAAACATACATACATGATGCCAAGGCCTTTACACAGATAACAACGAGATAAACAGAAACACAAAAGTCTTTACATAAAAATCATGCCTCTCTTCTCCTCTCGTTCTCTTGGGATTCATTTGTATGGTGTCATCTTACATTGAAAAAAAAAAATAGGAACACTTTTTAAACATTTGGAGAATTGAGGCAGGGTAATATTATTGGCAGCTTAAATATGTTCATCTCAATTGAAGAATGATTAATCAAAAGAATGAAAAGTTCTCTCTTTCTTTCTCTCAGTCCTTTGTTCGCAGACACATCATTCGGAGTTCTGTACAAAGAGAATGACAGGAGCATTAGAGGATTGCACAGATACCAGCAGTTCTGTGCAGGGTGGATTTCTGTACCACTGTTTTGATTGGAAGGAAGAGCAGGACCATTACCTGGGGCCCAAAGCAAAGCCCCCCATGAAATATTACACAAGTGGTACAGGCCCATGTAGTATTACCGTGGGGTATAGGTGCAGAGATCTTATTATTCCAACTGTTCTCCATAGATTTCTTTACAATGAGAAATATTACCTCCTGTTTTTGATTTAAGAAATTTTTCTACATAATTTAAACTATAATATAGCACACTATAATACACTGGAATCCAGTATTGAGTAATGTGTTGTTAAAGCTTGAATGAGGACAGAGAAACGCACTGAAAAAAAAGAAATGATTAAGCACAATGATCTAAGGATACGTACAAGGATGTAAATCATGTATTGTGTAATGCATTCATGTTTATTATAAACACTGATACATTTCCTGTATTATTGTATTGGTAGTTCTTAACCTTGATTCATTTTAAACATGCTTAAAAAATCTTCACAACTGTCAGCTATAATTGTTCTCCACCATATTAAGAAAGTTATGAAAATTATAATACACAGGCATTTCTTATTTAAAAAGCAATTAAACTGCAACACAGACACTTCTGTTTCATGGTGAACAGCCTCTTTAAACAGCCATTATGTCCCACTGTTCAGATTCATTAAGTGGGACACAGTGGCATTCAGTGCTGGTCAGAAAGCATTTTCTTAATTTCATATTTCATCCTTTAAAACGCTGAGTCATTTTTGTTCTTTTCTTGTCTAAAGATATCTATTAAAAAATATATATATTTCCTTAAAAATATGATAATACTCCAAAAATGAACCATAAGCAGTGAATTTTCTCACAGAAATGAACTGGAGGAGCATACCCCCTGACCCCCCACTTTTTGAGAGGAGAGAAGGAGGCCCCTGATTAGACATTTAGCCTGTGGTCTCAGACACTGTAAAGCAGCATTATTGCTGTGACACTTACCGGAGTCAGAGGAGTATCTGGTACCTGATTCTGTATGAGCAGCATCTTCCTCAGGAGGAAGAGGAGCTGCAGTGCTGTAAAAGTGAGGAAGAGGAGCTGCAGTGCTGTCCAGGTGAGGAAGAGGAGCTGCAGTGCTATCAGAGTGAGGAAGAGGAGCTGCAGTGCTGTCAGAGTGTGGAAGAGGAGCCGCAGTGCTGTCCAGGTGAGGAAGAGGAGCTGCAGTGCTGTCAGAGTGAGGAAGAGGAGCTGCAGTGCTTTCTATGTGAGGAAGAGGAGCTGAGGGAACAGGAGTTAGAGTTAGTTCATTACATTCTCTCTACATTGAGGGGTCACGTCAGCCAAAACCAATGAATGTAGATATAAAGTACAACAGTGTCCAAAATAGCCAGCATGAAACACGCACTCTCTTACTGCTGACACACCCTTCTGTGTTTCCTCTTTAGCTTAGTGCCACATTTCCATGCGTCAGGATAGGGAAACTGCTCTGTGGTGTCAGTTAAAATTAGCAGCCTTTCGCATTTTAAAACCACAAGTGAAAGCAACCAGTCAAACTGTTAAACGGCCTTAAATTCAGTTTCTGTGCTGTTTTCTGAGTGACCACATGATCTCTCTTCCTATTAACATCATGAGTTTTTTATCGACTTCTCTCAACAGTGGAGACAAGATGTCAGCCAAGAGCCATCAATTCAATGATTAATCAAATCAGTTTGATGTTCATTGTATCCTGCTGTGTTCCTTTTTGAATGTTCAAATGGAAAAATTGTCTACATAAACACAGTATCACAACACAAGCTTGACTTAAATTAAATTACAGAAACAGCAAAACAAGATGAAAACTCTTTTAATATGACATATGATATGTATGCACAAAGTATTTGTTTTGGATCACATTGCATTTATTGCACACAGCTGTTTTGCCATTCTGTATTTATTAATGCATTGTATGGTTTTAGGCAGAACTTCTCTTCTAACACATTCTGTCCAGTGTGTTACAGTGTTTAACTCTTTTGAGACAGTGATGTTTTTATGCTTAATTTTTTTTTAGTGTTGATGGCATCCAGAATGACTGACACCTACCTCTTTTAATGATAAGTTCGACTTCAGTGAAGACATCAATTAGCAGACCTCTGATACCACACCAGTGTGTCCCAGCATCCTCCAGGGTCAGTCCAGTGATGGTCACAGTGAAGCCTCTCGCTGTTCTGTCGTCATACAGAGAAAACCTCCCTTTTTGTGCACTAATCTGGCCTTCTTCAGTTTTGATTTGGATGTTTTTATTCGGCCACTCACATTCCCCATTGCAGAGATATTTTAAACTCTTTTCATATCCTGTTAAATACGAACACTTTATTGCAACATTTCCTCCTTCATGCCCAGTCGCTGTGATAGTCTTTCCTGACTGTGCACACCTCATGGCTGTTGGAAAAAAGACAAGAACCTATACTGTAATTATTAAAGAAAAACTCTTAAAATATAAATATCATAAACACAAAGAGGAGTGAGAGAGATAAAACAGCTTGTAATGAGAGATACTGTAAAACTGCTCAGTAATACATTTTACGCATGTCAGTGTGCATACAGTGTTCAGTGTAACAATGCTCAGTATTACAGCATTGTGTTAAATGTGTCAAGCATCATTATTCATCAACCCAATGTTGAATATAAAAATGTTAAAGAATACACTGATTGAATTGCATCGAGTGCTCCAAACAGCAGTGTTGAATGAATCAGTACAGTAACTATGTTCAGTAACACAGTGTTGAGTGTAACTCTGTGCGCTGATACTTAGTGTTCAGTATCAGCATTGAGTGAAATGAGTTGAGTACTCCATAATCTTGAGTGAAATATGTTGAGTGTAGTAGTGTTGAGGTCAGACAGAACTCACCTGTTAGACAGAAGGTGACAATAAGGAGGTTCCTCATGCTGAGCTCTGGCTCCCAGTTACTCCCAGTTATTCCTAGTGCCTCCAGTCCTTTCCCTTATAGAGTATCTCTCCTGCTCTCTGTCTCTCTCTGTCTCAGTTTGTTATCTCCTTCTCTGTTCAGTTCAGTCTTTACATCAGTCTGCAGCTCAAAGTGTCAGCAGCTCTGTGTGGAGAGACATGGCCCCACCCTCTTCCTCTTCCTCCTCCCCCTCTCCCAGCTCCCTCCCTCCTCTCTGTCTCTGCTCTCCCTCACTCACATACACACTGCGCCCCTTACTGGCTGTTACAGTGCACTGTCTCACAGATTGAGGACCTGCACTGTAGATTAAACACAGAGGTGTTCTTCCTCCATGGTAACTGTCAGCACTGCAGAGACCCCCTACATTACACTGTAATACCATTGTAGGGACAGCACAATGCATGTGGGTTCAAAGAAAGCTTTGAAGGGCAGGTCCAAAGGTAAATCTTTCAGTCTCCCTTTGAGTAAATATAATCTATAGGCAAATGTTCACAGGAAAGGTGTGAAACGTGTGTTCTTTTCCACTGGCAGTACCCTCTTGAGGATACACTGGAAGGTAGTGAAACCCAACCAAGGGCCTTTAAACTCGGGGAATCATATGGATTACAGAGACACAAGAGCCAAAGCACATCCATGAAAAGCCTAACTGTACATGTCTGGCTAAAAAGGTTACTGAGAGCATGGCGTCATTATCATGAAGGAAGACTTTCATCATTACAGAATAGAGAAAGGAGCTTTTGTTTACTCTTCCCATGTGTTCCAGCTCTGCTCCATCTCCCTGCCCTGTCCCTGGGATCCTCCCTACTGCTGAGAGTGCTGATCTTGTTTTGACACTCCAGCCTGACCGCCTGAAGCCTTGGGAGGCCCTGCTCTGCCATTCTGCCTGGACCTGCCTGATCTGCCTGCCTTCTTGAGGGAAGCCTTTTGACCCAGCCTGTTTGGTGATGGAAGAGTAGGGGTTTTGCTGAAAGAGAAGATCCCTGCTCCTGTTTTGGCTCTGCTTCACCAGTCCCTTTGTTCACTGCCTTCCTGGTGTTTTGTACCAGCTGCCTGTACTTTGCAAATGTAGTGAAACAGCAGGGAATGTGAGAGTAACTTTGTTTAACCATCCTGTGATTTTATGGTAAACACAATTTCATGGGGACCTTTGGACATTTATCCTGTGGTTTTTGTTTCACTGAGTCTGTGCCTCTGCCCTGAATACTCCCTGTGTCATGGCTATCCCTGTGATCACACACACATATTTAAAGGTGGTTGTTTTCATAACCAAATAGAACACCATCTCACACAAGCAGCACAATACATAACAGATATGCAAAGTATAACACATGGAAATTTATCTAAATATACATTGTGGCTGTTACTTCCAAATTCTCCATGATTCAAGTCAAGGGTGAGACAAGCTGTGAAAGGCTGTGAAAGTGTTTGCAGCTGGTCACCTTCAAAGTGCATTTATCTTGATAATTGAGTTACTGAAGTGTGTAAATGTGTTGTCTTATGTTTCTCTTTAATTTTTAGTTCAACTGGTCACTGGTCTGTGTCCACATTTTTTTGAATGATAATTGAGTACATTGAGTACATCTTAAGAGTTACTGAAATATACAGTGTTCACTAAAGGTTAGAAAAGCTTAGGGCTGTGAAAGTATTCACAACTGGTCACCTTCAAAACACATTTGGTTTGATAGATGAGTACATTTAACATCTTAAGAGTTACTGAAGTGTATATTTAAAAATACCCACTGTCACAAAATAATTAATACCTGTCACAATTAAAAAAGGCTGTGAAAATGTTCAGCAGTGTTCATCTTCTGATTCCATTCATTTTTAATGGATTAGGTTTTCCTGTGTAGCAGTATTTCCATGCTAGATGTCCGCTATGGTGTTTTTAAAAAAAAAAAGGTAACTTTCATAATGAAACTGAAAATTGTAAAACTATTCAAAATTGTTCTTTCTCAGATTCTTTAATTATTCATCTTTAAACGAGCTTATAGCCTGTAGTGTTTTTTTTTGCCACACTATACATATTTTATGTTGTTAGAAAAATATATAAAATAATTATTATTTCATTTTCCCACATTTGGGCAACAATCAGCAAAGTTCATTAATATTACACAATGACACAGTTTGATGAGTTCATCAATTAGAAATGTTCTGTTTGCACTGAAAAAATAATATTTGTGTTGTTTGAATATTCAATATTGAATGTTGAACTGTAAGCACAATTAAAGTTGTTTATCAAAGTCCTGTTCAGTGAAAGAACAGTTCAATTTTTTTTTCTGCCATGTGCTTTTGTGTTCTCTCTCTTGCCTGCCCCACCCCTTGCTTCCCTGCCCGATTGCTCATCTGCTCTGCCCGCTTGTTCACCTGTGTCTCGTTTTCTTGTTAGCGTGTTCCCTTTATATTCCTGTCTTTTTCTTAGCCCTTTGTCAGTAAAATGTAGTTTTCTGTTTCGGGGTCTTGTCTCGTTTGTATTCTGCCTGCCCGTGTTTATCTTGCCTGTTTTTCCTAATGCATTTTGTCTTGTCATACCTTCCTGGTTTTTGACACATGTTTTTCGCTACAAATTTAAAAACCATTGACTCTTTCTCTTCCTTGCCTGAGACAGAAGAGTTTCTCTGTCTGTGGAACCTTAGTGGGCCCTTGTGGCACCTTTTCCAGCCATCTGGGTGCAAATAAATGTTTAACTCATACTTTTTCTCTTCCTCACAGACAGAAGAGTAAGGAGGAACATACTGTAAAGGCAAATCTGTTCCTGTAAAATAACATATTCAAAGTCTGTTCTGCACCCTGCAGCACTCTCCTACTGAAGAAGAAAAAGAGGTCCCTGTGTGACTGACACGCAGGAACTGTCCAACCATCGTTCATGAAAATCAACCTTTTTGCCACCCTTTTCTGTGAGTATTTAACACTTTTAACCATTTAAAAAAATAAGAATTTTTGATTTGAATACAGTGCAGTTGACATGACAAAAAAAAGTGCTTTCTACAGATCAAAAATGCTTCCCTGATTAGTCTTACACTGGAGAAGAATCTTATCAAAGAGGAGCAGGTGTGAAACTGGGCATTCCATAGTCTACACAGTCTAAGATAATAAAATTCCATCATGAGTATTTTGAAGAATGAATGTGACCCAGAGAGACAATTTTACAGCTAAAACAGCACCAAATCACATCATGTTGAGATCACATGAGACAAAATTCTGAGAAATTACAAGAGAAGGAAAATGGGTTCCACTGTGAGATCACAATGGTGTGAGAGAAAACCATCATTCAATATACAAAGGGAGTGACAAAAAGAGTATGTTCCCAAATTGAAAAAGTCTCAAAACATATTTTGTTACAGCTGCCTTTGGTGTTTGTTATCTTGTAATCTGTCTGCTGGTATTTGGGAGTTTCAGGACTATCCTCAATCATTTTCATGTTTTCATTTTCATGTGAAACCAAATTGTTTCATCTCATGTTCCCTCAACAAAATGTCTGTATACAAGTTATGAGTATGTTCCAAGACACATCCATTTGTAGCTGTGAGTGTTTGTCATGTGTGCTACGTTTATCCAATCAGCTAAAGCATGAGTATCAATTGGTGGGGTTCAGGGCATCCCTTAGTCTTACATACAGGAAAGCAGCTGAATCTAAGGAAGAGAATTCTCATTTAAGTCATGGAATACTTACGCTCTCATTGAATGCATCCTTTTATACCTTTCTTTGAACATAATGGGCTTGATGTCATAATGGGCTTGATATTTATTCCAAACATAAGGAAACTGACAAGTCACAGCATGGTGTATTTATTACTTCTGAGGGAACACAGAGGTGTGACACGAGATGAAAAGCATTTTATTTAGCAGTGGTCTTAAAAAAAAAAAAACTAGAATTGTTTTAGATGATCTACAGTGGCACATTAGAGGGCATGCTTGTGGAACGAAAGTGTGTCCTTCCATAACAGAAAGAGCCTTCCATTAAGTAAAGAGCCAGTTAGCTAGATACAGCGACAGCACAATCACAATCATAGAGATCAAAGGCATAACTATAAATGTAACTGTTGTGTGATGGTTTGCCTAACAAAAAATCGCTAATAAGTCAATTCCCACCTAAATGTGTGTCAGCTAAATGGTCATGTTCAGTTGTCATCTTTTTATTAATTTTCCTTTTCTTAATTGTACATTCAGACTTTGGTTTCTTCCCTTTGGGCTGATAACACTTTAGAAGCTATAAAATAAAAATAATACCTACTCGTCTTGAGATTGTGTCAGTGGAAGACTGGACATGGATGTGGATATATCTCCTCAAGGTCAAATCTCTTCTTTACAAAATAAATCAAGGTCACAAGGTGGTAACTATGTATACAGAAGAGATTCTGTATATTTAGGATACACATTAGCAGTTAGCCTACAAGGAAAAAAGCATGATAACAAATAATACTTACAGCTGAAGTTGAATGTTTACATACACCTTAGCCAAATACATTTAAACTCAGTTTTTCACAATTCCTGACATTTAATCCTAGTAAACATTCCCTGTCTTAGGTCAGTTAGGATCACTACTTTATTTTAAGAATGTGAAATATCAGAATAATACTAGAGAGAATGATTTATTTCAGCTTTTATTTCTTTCATCACATTCCCAGTGGTCAGAAGTTTACATACACTTAGTATTTGGTAGCATTGCCTTTAAATTGTTTAACTTGGGTCAAACGTTTCGGGTAGCCTTCCACAAGCTTCTCACAATGAGTTGCTGGAATTTTGGCACATTCTTCCTGACAGAACTGGTGTAATTGAGTCAGGTTTGTAGGCCTCCTTGCTCACACACGCTTTTTTCAGTTCTGCCCACAAATTTTCACCTGGATTGAGGTCAGTGCCTAGTGATGGCTACTCCAATACCTTGACTTTGTTGTCCTTAAGCCATTTTGCCATAACTTTGGAAGTATGCTTGGGGTCATTGTCCATTTGGAAGACCCATTTGCGACCAAGCTTTAACTTCCTGGCTGATGTCTTGAGATGTTGCTTCAATATATCCACATAATTTTCCTTCCTCATGATGCCTTCTATTTTGTGAAGTGCACCAGTCCCTCCTGCAGCAAAGCAGGCCCACAACATGATGCTGCCACCCCCGTGCTTCACGGTTTGGATGGTGTTCTTCGGCTTGCAGGCCTCCCCCTTTTTCCTCCAAACATAACAATGGTCATTATGGCCAAACAGTTCAATTTTTGTTTCATCAGACCAGAGGACATTTCTCCAAAAAGTAAGATCTTTGTCCCCATGTGCAGTTGCAAACTGTAGTCTGGCTTTTTTATGGCAGTTTTTAAGCAGTGGCTTCTCCCTTGCTGAGCAGCCTTTCAGGTTATGTCGATATAGGACTCGTTTTACTGTAGATATAGATACTTTTGTACCTGTTTCCTGCAGCATCTTCACAAGGTCCTTTGCTGTTGTTCTGAGATTGATTTGCACTTTTCGTGCCAAAGTATGTTCATCTCTAGGAGACAGAACACGTCTCCTTCCTGAGCTGTATAATGGCTGCGTGGGTGTTTATACTTGTGTTTTGTTTGAATTTGATAACATGGTACCTTCAGGCATTTGGAAATTGCTCCCAAGGATGAACCAGACTTGTGGAGTTAAATTTGTTTTCTGAGGTCTTGTTGATTTCTTTTGATTTTCCCAATGTCAGATGAGTTTGAAGGTAGGCCTTACAATAATCCACAGGTAATTAATTGACTCAAAGCTTCTAAAGCCATGAAATCATTTTCTGGAATTTTCCAAGCTGTTAAAAGGCACAGTGAACTTATATATGTAAACTTCTGACCCACTGGAATTGTGATATAGCAAATTATAAGTGAAATAATCTGTCTGTAAACAATTGTAGGAAAAATTACTTGTGTCATGCACAAAGTAGATGTCATAACTGACCTGCCAAAACTATAGTTTGTTAACATGAAATTTGTGGAGTTGTAAAAAAATGAGTTTTAAGACTTCAACCTAAGTGTACGTAAACTTCTGACTTCAACTGTAACCTAATAAATATGCAGATGCTGCAGAAGGACTAAAACATGGTGATGGAAGAGTATGGGGTTTCCCCTTGAGCAGCTGGAAAGAGAAGATTGCTCAGAGAAGGAGGCACAGTAAAATTATTCACACCTTCAAAATTAGTAGATTTATTATATTAAAGGGTTACTAAAGTATGTATGTAATACAACTCCCCACTGTTTTTTTCTTTTTTTTTTTTGTCACAGGGTTTTATATTATTAAAATAATTGATAACTGTCCCAATAAACCAAGGACTGTGAAAATAATCACAACTTGTCCTCTCTCAGTTCCATTTTCTTTTCAGTGATTTCATTTTCTCTTTTAAAGAGTTACTGGAGTATACATATACATTTTCTGCCATGTGTGATCACTTTGGCACTGTTGGAAATTTTTGAAAAATGATGAACATTAAATTAAAAAATCAAATCAAAAATCATGAAATTATTCTAAATTTCCCCTTCTTCGATTCCAAGTTGGTTTGAAATGATTTGGCAGCTAAAAAGTGTTACTGTGATATAATAAATCTGTAATTCAAGTCACCATACTGTACATGTGTTTTTAGGGTGTTCATTAAAAAAGTTAACATTTTTCAAAATTAATTTAAAATTAGTAGAGTTCAAAATGAATGTTGTAGTTCTATTTCTACATTAATCACAAAGTGAATAATGCCTGAATTTAACCAACTTTTGCCCTGAAACTTTAACTCAAGTTAAAGACAAGTACGGTTTGCTGAGATCAACAATCATGAAAATCAATTTAAAATATTCTGTTTGTAATGAGACTGCGGCTGTAAATAAGCCTACTTACCTGTAAAAACAGGAACCCTCCTCAGCAGCAGCCCTGGAGGACACAAATGTTTTATTAAAGACCAGGACAGCTTCGTTGGAAATTTCATTTTAGTTGTGATGATGCGCGGCTCCGAGTCAGTATAACAAAAAAAAAGATAATTAGGTGTCCATCCCGTTATTGACGGACTTTATTATTATTATTACCTATAAAGTAAGTTTTATGAAACTTACATTCACCTAAATGGTAACATTATTTCGGTCACCAGGAATTAATTACCGTTTCCATAAGAATCCATCTAATTATCCAAACAAACTGCGTTAATTTAACTAAAGGTACAAATTCAAAACTGTGTGACCGTTAAGGTTCGGTTTCTGGGAGAGACGCGAGCCGAGGAGGGCGGTGAGGAAATGACAGTAGCTGTCCATATTGCTATATCATTTACCGTTAAAAAAACAGTTATTAACTGTATTAAGTTCAAAAACAGCATAAACTCAACGTCAGCTTCGTTTGAGTGATTTCATTCAGACCTCGCAGGTGCTGTTAGGCTGCACCGTTGTGATGATGCGCTGCTTCGTATCTTCGGGCTGTGAGTAACGGCTCGTCGGAGGCAGCATAATCGCGAATACAGTTAATTAGGTAGGAACCGGTGCTGTTATCTTGAAGGACTAACATCCTAATTTCAAATTTTAAGGAAACTATAATTTTAAAGAAACTTTGGGCAGACTCGTCTTGACACTCAGGACTATCATTTTCCTTAGTTTAATTGGTGATTCTTGGTCCCCAGACTTCAGGACGACTTTCTCAACCAAAGGCAGTGTGGCAAGGTAGCACTCTCTTTTGGTTTTGACTCAGATGGAAAAATGAATTGTCTTTCAATAAATGCCCAAGCTTCAAGACTGCTGGAGTATGTTTTTCCTGCGTCAGCTGTATGTATGCTACAAATTGGACTGCGAGTTCTTCTGATTTTACGAGGTGGTGTAGACAAATGTCATATGCAGTTGTGATTGTTTTTCACTGGCTGTGTTCATCCAGTCAGCCGAAGTGTCTGCATCAACGATTGAGCTCCATGGAAGTGTGTAGAGAAGATCTGTCTTAGATAAAAGAAATCAGCTAAATCAAAAGAAATCAAAAGAGAGAGAGAGTTCCTCTTTTAAGTCACAGAATGCTTGTATTCTCAAAAAATATATCCATGTTGACCATTATTTGTAAAAAAATGTGCTGATTCCCTGCAGTTATTCCCAAACTGAAAATGAGGAGAATTGACATGGTCTGTTACTGATGCAATCTGTGGGACAGATGAGATGTGATGGTATTTACATTTACATTTACATTTATTCATTTGGCAGACACTTTTATCCAAAGTGACTTACAAGTGAGGTATAATACATCACACAAGTGAAAAACCATACAGAGTCAAACCATTATGTTAAACCATTACAACCAGACTATTACATTTTTATATATTTAGTAGGAGATAGGGGGTATTTAATTTAACCAACATAACAATGGCGACAAAACGTAAACTAGAATTGTTTTTATTTTTCTCAACTGACTTAAAAAAAAAAAATCTAGCACATGAGAGGGCATATTTGTAATCTGGCCTTCCATGTTAAAAAGAAAGAAAACCCAATTAATTAGACTGATAGCATAATCACAATAATCATCAAATTAGACTGGACGAGAAGAGTCTCAATGAAAGTGTATTCTAATGTGTTAGCCAGTGTATAGATAGCTGTCACTAGAAAGCCGGCATCTCTGCCCAATCTGTTTATGGAAATTGGCTTTTATGGGGTCAGTGGGGGTACAACAGCTGTGTCCCAGCCTGGATTCAGCCTCCCAGGTAGCCCCACTCCGTGTCTAATGCATGAGAATCCCACTCACTGTAGGGGAAAGCAAGGGGTTAATGCTCAGAAACTTAATCCAACCAAACTACTGTCTCTCACCTGCAGGGGGCGCTCTGGTGCTGTGGAAGGGGGCAGAGCAGATCGGTGAGTATGTTAATTGTGGAACTGCACACTCTTCAACACACAGACATAAATATGAATAATGTGTAACCAGATATGCTGTCCACACCTTTGTAACTAACATTTATATGAAATATTAAACTTGTTGAATTCTAGCCATTCTCTGTCATTGTTTCAATAACCCAGGGAAAAAATAAATATAACCATACAACCAACATCCACCCGTAACAACAGTAAGAGTAGATTCAAAGGTGCATGCGAGACCAAAAAGGAAGGACAGTATAGGAAAGTGAAAATGAGGAACAAACTGCAGACAGTAAGAGTGGAAGGCAGCCACTACTGGTGTACAACCACTGCTGCTGCAGTGACAATGGTTGAGAAATTTTCTGCTAATATGTTTGCTCATGCAAGACACTGCAAACACATTCCTCAGTTTCTTTCCAAACACCTGCTTGGAAGTGGTTGTCCCTCACTCTGGACATGCAGTTAAGTAAGCTCATTCTAACTGTCTGTCTGTCTGTCTGTTGGATTTGAGTGCATCAACAGGTTTCATGCTTCATGCTTCAGTGCTCCTGTGTGAGTTTAAAGGATGCTAAAGGAGCCTAATGTGCAGTTCCAATGGGGGAACAATGCATTGAAAAACTGCATGCATTATATTACAGATTTATGAAATGAAACGTAATAAGTCATTAGGTAGCAGGTGTTTCTACCCCAATGCTGAATACATACATCAGCTTATGAATGAATACATTTTTGCCACAATAAATGTTTGCTTTTAGATTAAGCTGTGTGCACTTTAAAGAGGACAATCAGATGAATGATATGATCCCCTGTCATAGCAGAGGACATTCTAAACCTGAAGCTGTGGCAGGTCTCAGTCTTTATCAGTGTCTTTGTCTTTGTCATCATTAGGTGATTTCCAGGTCAGACTGGTCAATGGGAATGATTCCTGCTCTGGGAGAGTGGAGGTCTTCCACGATAATAAATGGGGCACGGTGTGTGATGATGACTGGGATATGAATGATGCCAGAGTGGTCTGTAGAGAGGTTGACTGTGGGAGTGCTAAGTCAGCTCCAGGCAATGCCCACTTTGGACCAGGGACTGGGAAAGTCTGGATGAGTCATCTTCAATGTTCAGGCCATGAGGGCTCTCTCAAGGATTGCTCAGGGGCCTCGTTTGGACTTTATTCGTGTCCTCACTCTAAAGATGCTGGGGTTGTCTGCTCAGGTGAGAACCTCCTCTTATTCTGTTATTCATATAATGTAGTACATAGACCTATCAGACCTTGATTGATTATATACATGAGCAGTCCACGTATAAGAGTATTTTTGGCTTACTCTCATGTAATATGATTCTCAGTTGATCACAGCTGCACATATGCAAAGAGCTACAAGAAACATACAGCAATGCAGGGGCACCACTACTCAAAACTATGTAGCCCATCAGCTCAAGCTCCAAAACTGTATTTAAGGGCCCAAAATGTAGAGGAGGAGCCTAACCAGAGGGGTTAGGTAGGATATATGGGGACACATGCTGTCGAGAAGCTGGCCAATGCCCCTCACAAAAAAGCAATGGCTGGGGCAAAGCATACAAAAAACTGATAATTTATTTAACCCTTTCATACATAAGTTCTAAAATATTTCCAACTGCACCCCAACTGCCCCCGAGTGTGACTTAGTTTGTGCTATGTTTTACGTTACATGGTTTGTTATGTTTTCATTAGCATTATTAAGCTTCTCATAGTTTTCACTTCTGCATTTGCCATACTTTGTAACCCAGTGGTAAGCCAGTGGTTGCCCCTCACTCTGAACACACAGCTGAGCAGGCCCCCTCTATCTGTCTGTCTGTTGGATTTGAGTGTATCAGCAATTTGCATGCTTTATGCTTCAGTGCTCCTGTGTGAGTTTAAAGGATGTTAAAGGAGACTAATGTGCAGTTCCAATGGGGGAACAATGCATGGAAAAAATACATGCGTTATATTACAGATGTATGTAATGAAGTGGAATAATGTTGTACTAATGTTTTAGCAGGTTACACCAATGCTGAATACATACATCAGCTTATGAATGAATGCATTTTTGCCACAATAAATATTTACTTTTTATTTAAGCTGTGTGCACTTCAAAGTGGACAATCAGCTGAATGATATGTCCCTCTGGTATAGCAGAGGAGATTCTAAACCTGAAGCTGTGGAAGGTCTCAGTCCTTTTCACTTTCTTTATCTCTGTCATCATTAGGTGTTTTCAAGGTCAGACTGGTCAATGGGGAAGATTCCTGCTCTGGGAGAGTGGAGGTCTTCCACGATAATAAATGGGGCACAGTGTGCAGTGTTGACTGGGATATGGATGATGCTACAGTGGTCTGCAGACAGCTGGGCTGTGGGAGTGCTAAAGAAGCTAAAGGCGATGGCTACTTTGGACAGGGGACCGGGGAAATCTGGAACATTCAGTGTTCAGGCAGTGAGGGCTCTATTGAGGAGTGCTCACAGAATAGGACTGTAGATAATAAGTGTTCTCACTCTCAAGATGCTGGGGTTGTTTGCTCAGGTGAGAAATTTTCTTATTCTGTCATTGATATAACGTAATGCATGAACAGTGATACATATATGTGAAGAATAACATATTATGATATTGTGCTGGGGGAAGCTACAGTTACATTTAGCCCATAACTGGCCACAGGGAATGTTTACATTACATTTACATTTTTGTCATTTAGCAAGTGCTCTCAAACATGGAGGCATACAAGATGTGAATACATTTGAATATAACAGACATTAGATATACATAACTGACAGTTAAACATCTGATCCTAAGTTACTTGTGACTGACAGAAAGTAAGAACACACTCTGAGAAAAAAAGGGTTACAAAGAAGTTCTTCTTGGGGAAAAGGTTCTACCTAGATTCATACAGTGTTCTTCCACAACGACAAGCCAAAGAACCCAATATGGTTCAAGTTAGAACCCTTTTTACTAATAGTGCATACAGGTACCTCAGAAAGGGTCCATTGCTTGTTTATTTCCTTTGCTACTGTAGAATTTTTGGCCTGTTTTATCCACACATCTGATATGCTTTTGTGTTTCAAAATACCAGTATTGTACTAACAACAGCTTGTGTTGTAATGTTATGTTTTCACTCTTGAAATAGGGTCCAAACAGTTTTGTAAATGATTTTTAAATAAAAAAAGATCTGATTCACTCCACATTTTGCATAGTTCAGAAGTACAGTACGTAGTTCAGTAGTACAAATATGTTTACATTTACATTTTACATTTATTCATTTGCTGTGGGGGTTTAAATACAAAAGAGTGCTAGTGGGCAAACAACAGGCAGGAGCTGGTGACAGGTCATTCAATGTGTTCTTGGCCTGTCCACAGATAGAGTACTGTATTGCTGTGGGGGTTTAAATAGAACTGTGCCACACAGGGCTGGTGACAGCTGTGTTCTTCTCCACAGATATAGACGAGTGCACAGACACCTCTGTGTGCGGCCCCAACGCAAACTGCAGCAACACTGTGGGAGGATACACCTGCTCCTGTCACCATGGATACAGAGCCCCCCCAGGGGTCACTCTCACCAACTCCACATACCCCTGCCAAGGTGAAGGACAAATACACACACATACACACACACACACACACACACACACACTCACACACACACAAACACACACACTTTCTGCACTTGGAACTTTCACACATGTTCATTACACTCAAACTAATGACGTATTGACACCACACCTATGTATGACAGAGTTAAAAAAACATGGCTCTTCTGTGCGAAAAACACAAACACATACAACACACTCACGCTTATATGTTAACTCATTACGTCCCATGCTTCTTCCTCATTTGGCACAGAGGATCAGCTGCTTGATGGGTCCAGTCACCATCCCCTTACAGAACATGTTACAGATTGCACTTTTTCCCTCCAGTGATCTTGTGGACTCGAACTGGTTTGAAATATTCTACAGTTTCTGCACAGCATTACCCAGTTTGTAGAGCAAACAGGTCCAGACTCACATTGTGATGGGAATGGGAGTTCTAACTAACCTCCTCTTCTGCCATATACCCCTCCGTCATTGAGCATAACAATCTTCAATGACTGACAGGGCCTGAAATTGTCTCTCCATTCCAGATCTGTAAATTCATGTAGGGGCACTTTGTCCCAAATAGTCCTGTGTCACACAGGGCTTTCATCCACATCCGTCAGATATAGTTTTGACACCTCTGTGTGCGGCCCCACGGAATGGGCAACAAAGGGGTATTGTTCTGCTCTTGTCACCATGGATACAGAGCATCCAGGGTCACTTCTTTGACTCAATATCTGTATGGTAAAGGACAAATTTCACACACACATTATTGCTTTATTAGAACTGAGAAAAAAATTGATCTGCTCAGTTTGGAGTCACTAAATCTTGCTATCTCATGTGTTGAAGAAGCAACTTCTAATGGTCTTTCACAGAGAACTGCTGGATAAGGCTTTCCAGTGCTGGTCATCCGCTAATCATTTTCTCTAGAACAGACATACGCTTAGCCACACCATCCTCCAGCTGTCTCCTTCCTTTTCAGCTAACAGTGGGCGTGGTTAGTCCTGAAAACATCAATCAAGAATGATTTCAGTCTGAATGAATAAAAATGTCCCAGTGCAGTGATGGGGACACTGTGCTGTTGGAGACCTCGTCTCTTGGATGAGATGTTAAACCGTGGGGCTGACTCTCCTCAGTCATTAAAGGTCCCATGGTACGAAAGAGTAGGCAGTTCCTCCCTGTCATTCCTACATTCCTGATCAGGCTTGGTGTGGCACACATTTAGTCTCCTTCCTTCTGGCATCGTTTTGAAATGGCTTGAAGACATTATTGATCTAATCTCCAGGTCTAAGGGCTCTGTAAGTAGGAGGATTGACATATCATTATACATATGATCATGTCATCACAGGGCATCAGTGTGGCACAGTAGTGGAGCAGTAGTAACTGAAAGGGTCCCAGTTGATTCTGATATTGTAAGTTTGGGCAAGAGGTACTTAAGTGGTTCCATCCTTACTATGAGAAAGGGGTATTGTGACAGTCCTACAGTGTGAATGGGGTATAAAGAGCCAGACTGGTTCCAGTATTACATTGGAGAAAAGATCTAAAATGAGCCAGCCTGGTTCCAGCTCTACACTGGGAAAGGGGGATTATAAGCCAGCCTGGTTCCAGCTCTTACTGGGAGAGGGGGATAAAGAGCCAGCCTGGTTCCAGCTCTACACTGGGAGAGGGGATACAATCAATGCTGCATTAAACTTTACATCAGGGTGAGGAAAAAGAGCCAGCCTGGTTCCAGCTAAACATGGGAAGTTTAGGACAAAGAGCCAGTCTGGTTCATCTCTGCACTAGACATTCAGCCTTTCTCCATTTCTTTACACTTTTATTTAGGGATAAATATCAAATACTGGTTCCAGCTCTACACTGGGACAGGGGACTCAACATTGTGCCTGGTTCCAGCTCTGCACTGGGAGAGGGGGATTAAGAGACAGCCTGTTTCAGTATTACAGTTTGACAGGGGGCTCAAGAGGACAGCCTGGTTCCAGCTCTGCACTGGGCAGATGGGGGATTACAACAGCCAGCCTGATGTCCAGTATTACAGTGGGACATTATTGACAAAGAGATACCAGCCTGGTTCCTGTTGTACAGTTGATATTTAATGTCTCCAATACAGCTGGATATTTACTGGGTCAAGTCTTTTTAAGGACCTGTGAATATGAGGGCTAGATAAGTGACAGCCAATCACAGTTGGATAGCCTTGTTTACTGCCAAAAGTGAGCCATTTTAGAGTGTGGCACTTAATTTTATCTAAAGCATGACACAAGTAATGCTACAGTAAACTTTATATGAGGGTGAGTTCATTGCCTCTGTTTCAGTCTGTGGTAAACATAAAGAGTTTAGGACAATAGACTGTCATTTCATCCCTCCCAACTAGACATTCAGTGATTTCTGCATTTTTTACTTTTTACTTTTATTCAGTTAGAAATATCCAACTATAAATTTTTGCAACTAAATGTTTTCAGTCTAATAATGTCTTTGTCATTTTCAGATTATTATTTACATTTACATTTACATTTATTCATTTGGCAGACGCCTTTATCCAAACTGTCATAAAACATCAAAGGCAAACAGGCACAAGGGCAAGATGTGTACATTACTCATACAATGCAGACAGTGCGCCTGTTCAAGCCTTTCTTTCTGTCGCAAAACTCTTAATCTGTTTCTAGGTTTACTTATAAAAGAAAAATGCAAAGGACAATAAAGTACTGAGGCTTCACTTACCTAGGTGAAAAAACATACGCAATACAAGTTTTGAGCTCTAATAATATCTATGTCAGAGAAATACAAGGTATTATTTACCAGATATTCTTATCAAGAGGGACTTACACAGGTTACAATTTTATCCATTTATACAACTGGATTTTTAATGAGACAACTCTTGCTTTGGTATTTTTTTCAAGAAGGGTACAGCAGCAGTGCCACAGCAGGGAAATGAACCAACAACCCTTATGCAAATAGTATGCATCATGAAATTGTTTGACACTGCAGGATTTTATGAGAGCAGGGAGTTTTGGGAATTGGAGTCTAGCACTGCATTTAATGTATGTCTGCTCTGTGATGCAGTTTGATTACCATATTCAAGAAGTAACAGGTCAAGTATAAAAATTACAGTACATGAGTGCAAATGTACCTGTATGTAAGTGTACATGATTATGTCCATCTTTGCACAAACACTTCAGAGGAATACCATTTTTCCACTGGTGTGCACATGATGATGAGAATGCTCCTACAGGTGTGCACATGAGGGTGAACGGGGGGGCTGGAGGTTGGTGGGTAAATAGGACTGTGCCACACAGGGTTGGTGTCAGCTGTGTTCTTCTCCACAGATATAGACGAGTGCACATACACCTCTGTGTGCGGCCCCAACGCAAACTGCGACAACACTGTGGGGTCATACAGCTGCTCCTGTCACCATGGATACAGAGCCCCCCCAGGGATCACTCTCACCAGCTCCACATACCCCTGCCAAGGTAAAGGACAAATATACACAAGCACACACACACACACACAAACACACACACACAGACACACACTCACATAATTGTGGTCATCATGAAGACGCTGGTGTTATCTGCTCAGGTAAGAGGTCACTGAATCCTAACATCTCCTGTGTTCAAGAAGCGACTTCAATTGCTCTCTCACAGATGGTGAGATAAGGCTTTCCCAGTGCTGGGTTTATCTGCTCTGGTAGGAGAGTCATTTTCTCTAAATCAGACCAGTATTGGGCTCCATTAGTCCAGGAACACCAAAGCTGCTGCTGCAAGCGGTGCTGATGGGACAGTCTTATCCCTGGATCTGACAGAAGACCAGTGTGCCAATGCAGGGATGGGGACACTGTGCTGTTGGAGATGTCGTCTCTTGGACGAGATGTTAAACCGTGGGCTTGACTCTCTTTAGTCATAAAAGCTCTCATGGTACTTACTTAAAAGTACATTAAGGTCCCATGGTTCTTAAAGGAATGTTCTTAAGAGTAGCAGATCCGCCACTGTCATTCCTACATTCCTGATCAGGCTTGGTATGGCACACATTCAGTCTTTTTACTCCTGGCATCTTTTTGAAATGGCTTGAAGACATTATTGATCTAATCTCCAGGTCTAAGTGCTCTGTAAGTATCAGGATCCACATACCATCATACATATAATCATGTACAGCTGTGCACATGAGGGTGAACTGGGGGGGTAAATAGGAGTGTGTCACACAGGGCTGGTGACAGCTGTGTTCTCCTCCACAGATATAGACGAGTGCACAGACACCTCTGTGTGCGGCCCCAACGCAAACTGCAGCAACACTGTGGGGTCGAGTACAGCTGCTCTTGTCACCATGGATACAGAGCCCCCCCAGGGGTCACTCTCACCAACTCCACATACCCCTGCCAAGGTAAAGGTCAAATGCACACACAAACACACGCGCACACACACACGCACACACACACACGCCTGTGGTCATCATGAAGACACTGGTGTTATCTCCTCAGGTAAGAAATCACTGAATCTTTACATCTGTGTTCAAAAAGTAACTTTCACTGCTCTCTCACAGATAGCTGGGCTGGTGGGTAAGGTTTTCCCAGCGCTGGGTTTTTCTGTTCTGGTAGGAGATTCATTTTCTCTAGAACAGACATACCAGGAGCAACGCCACCATCCAGCTGTCTCCTGCCTGTTGGCAGAAGCAAAGCAGTTTTGGGCGTGGTTAGACCTGGGAAAACTAGGCTGCTGTTGGAAATGGTGCTGGTGGGACAGTCTTATCCCTGGATCTTACAGGAGACCAATGTCCCAGTGCAGTGATGGAGACACTGTGCTGTTGGAGACCTCGTCTCTTGGATGAGATGTTAAACCGAGGGACTGACTCTCCTCAGTCATTAAAGGTTCCCTGGTACCAAAGAGTAGGCAGTTCCCCCCCTGTCTTGTCTACATTCATGATCAGGCTTGGTATGGCACACATTCAGTGTCTTTACTTCTGGCATCTTTTTGAAATTGCTTGAAGACATTATCAATCTAATCTCCAGGTCTAAGGGCTCTGAAAGTATGAGGATCTACAAACCATCATACATATAATCATGTACAGCTGTGCACATGAGGGTGAACTGGGGGTAAATAGGACTGTGTCACACAGGGCTGGTGACAGCTGTGTTCTCCTCCACAGATATAGACGAGTGCACAGACACCTCTGTGTGCGGGTAATAGACCCCAATGCAAACTGCAGCAACACTGTGGGAGGATACAGCTGCTCCTGTCACCATGGATACAGAGCCCCCCCAGGGATTACTCTCACCAATTCCACATACCCCTGCCAAGGTAAGGGACAAATATATACACACACACATACACACACACAACTGCGGTCATCGTGAATATGCTGGTGTTATCGGCTCAATTAAGGAGTCACTAAATCTTGCTATCTCATGTGTTCAAGAAGCAACTTCTAATGGTCTCTCAAAGAGAACTCGTGGAATAAGGCTTTACCAGTGCTGGGTTCATCCGCTGAATCATTTTCTCTAGAACAGACCTACCAGTAGCCACACTATGCTCCAGCTGTCTCCTTCCTTTTGGTAGGAGCTAAGCAGGGTTGGGCGTGGTTAGTCCTGGGAAAAACAGGTTGCTGCTGGAAGAGGTGCTGGTGGGACAGTCTTACCTCTGGATCTTATAGGAGACCAATGTCCCAGTGCAGTGATGGGGACACTGTGCTGTTGGAGACCTCGTCTCTTGGATGAGATGTTAAACCGAGGGACTGACTCTCCTTAGTCAATAAAGGTCCCATGGTACAAAAGAGTAGGCGGTTCCCCCCTGTCATATCTATATTCATGAGCAGGCTTGGTATGGCACACATTCAGTCTCTTCAATTCTGGCACCTTTTTGAAATGGCTTGAAGACATTATTGATCTAATCTCCAGGTCTAAGGGCTCTGTAAGTATGAGGATTGACATGTCATTATACATATAATCATGCCATCACAGGGCAGCAGTATGGTACAGTGGTAAGGAGCAGGGCTTGTAGCTGAAAGGGTCCCAGTTGATTCCTTGCTGGGGCACTGATATTGTATGTTTGGGCAAGAGGCGCTTAAGTGGTTCCGTCCTTACTCTGGCAAAAGGGGTATACTTTTCAACTTTTGACTGGGCCTACAGTGAGAATGGGGTACAAAGAGCCAGCCTGGTTCCAGCTCTACAGTGGGAGAGGGGGATAAAGAGCCAGCCTGGTTCCAGCTCTACACTGGGAGAGGGGGATTAAGAGCCAGCCTGGTTCCAGCTCTACACTGGGAGAGGGGGATAAAGAGCCAGCCTGTGTCCAGTATTACAGTGGGAGAGGGGGATAAAGAGCCAGCCTGGTTCCAGCTCTACACTGGGAGAGGGGGATAAAGAGCCAGCCTGGTTCCAGCTCTGCACTGGGAGAGCCAGCCTGTGTCCAGTATTACAGTGGGACAGGGGGATAAAGAGCCAGCCTGGTTCCAGCTCTGCACTGGGAGAGGGGGATTAAGAGCCAGCCTGTGTCCAGTATTACAGTGGGACAGGGGGATAAAGAGCCAGCCTGGTTCCAGCTCTGCACTGGGAGTGGGGGATTAAGAGCCAGCCTGTGTCCAGTATTACAGTGGGACAGGGGGATGAGGAGCCAGCCTGGTTCCTGTTGTACAGTGGATATAAAGGTCTAAAATGAGCTAGGCTGGGTCCAGCCTTTGTGTGGAATGAGGGTATAATGAGCCAATCCTATTTTAGCCTTATATAGTGCCAAAATTGAGCCATTTTAGAGTGTGGCACTTAATCCAATGGGTAGCATGACACAATTAATGCTACAGTAAACTTTATATGAGGGTGAGGAAAAATATATAACTTGGTCAAGGTAAACATAAAGAGTTTAGGACAATAGACTGTCATTTCATCCCTGCCACTAGACATTCAGCAATTTCTGCATTTCTTTTACTTTTATTCAGTTAGAAATATCCAACTATAAATATGAAACTCAGTTTTGAGTCTAATAATGTCTTTGTCACGTTTCAGTACATTATTTACATTTACATTTACATTTATTCATTTGGCAGACGCCTTTATCCAAAGCGACGTACAAAAGTGCATATTGTAGGCAAACAGGCACAAGGGCAAGATGTGTACAGGTCATACAATGCAGACAGTGCCGAAACTGAGCCCAAGGTCAGTGTCGCGAGCCAGCTAATCTGATCTAGGTTTACATATAAAATACAAATCAAAAGGACAATAAAGTACTGCTACACTACCTAGGTGAAAAAACATAAAAATCGCTTTTCTTTTTCTGTAAGGTAAGAGCTTTCAAGCGCCACACGGGAGTCAGAGAAATATTTTCCCCATTATTTACATCCTGTCTCTTATCAAGAGGGACTTACACAGGTTACAATTTTTAGCTTTTATACAACTGGATTTTAAATGAGACAATTCTTGCTTAGGTATCTTTTCCAAGGAGGGTACAGCAGCAGCAGTGCCCCAGCAGGGAAATGAACCAACAACCCTTACGCAGATAGTATGCATCATAAAATTGTTTGACACTGCTGGATTTTGTGAGAGCAGGGAGTTTTGGGAATTGGAGTCTAGCACTGCATTTAATGTATGTCTGCTCTGTGATGCAATTTGATTGCCATATTCAAGAAGTAACAGGTCAAGTAGGAAAATTACAGTAAATGATTGCAAATGTACCTGTATGTAAATGCACATGATTATGTCCATCTTTGCACAAGCACATCTTTCACAGCATTATCATTTTCCAGTGGTGTGCACATAATGGTGAGACTGCTACTACAGGTGCGCACATAATGGTGAATGGGGTAGCAGGGTCAGTGTTGGAGCAGGGGGGGTTAATAGGACTGTGTTTCACAGGGCAAGTGACAGCTGTGTTCTTCTCCACAGATGCAGACGAGTGCACAGACACCTCTGTGTGCGGCCCCAACGCAAAATGCAGCAACACTGTGGGAGGATACAGCTGCTCCTGTCACCATGGATACAGAGCCCCCCCACGGGTCACTCTAACCAGCTCCACATACCCCTGCCAAGGTGAAGGACAAATACACACACACACACACACACACACACACACACACACACACACACACAAACACACAGTTTTTGATTAGGGATGTCTTGAGGTGCACTACCATAGATTTATTTATGCCCAGTTCAAAAATTTTCTCTATTAAATTAAACCGATTGGCATTCATGACAGATGAGATTCATGATGAGATATTACAACATTGCATTCATAGCTGCACAGGTACTGAAACATTAGTTCCATCCTTGAAATGTAGTGCTTCTCCTTGCTGCTTTGTGCAGATGTGGATGAATGCAGGAGAACCCTGAAACATCAGTGCCATCTTTGCAATGTAGCAGCAACACCTTGCTGCAACTTCAGATGTGGATGAATGGAGGAGAACCATTCAATCCCGGCTCAAATGCAACCTGCAGTCACCACCTGCAAAAGTGAGTGGGGAGTGGGGCTGGGAGGGACCATTCCCAGCCCAGGGCTCCAATGGGAGCTGGGAGTCACCACCTGTACAGGTGAGTGGGGAAAGGAGTACTTCAGGGTGGTGCTAATAAATAATCCTCATTTTTGATCTGGATATCTTCACTACTTACACAATGTTGTCACAGTTGTTCTTTTAGTCTCTGAAAGGATTAGAACCAAAGTGTATGACATTTGTATTTCACAATGCCCACATTATCACAATGCCAATAATGTACTGGAAAATGACAATAACGAAGGGTACCCCTCTTGTGGGTCTTAATGGAAAGCAGTCCTGAGCTCCAGTTCCAGGTTTTATCAGATTCCTCATTATCTGCATTCACTGTCTCTGGACAGAAAGGTCTGTGTTTGAAATGAGTGTGTTATTTGTGTTCCAGGTGTGACAGAGGGCTTAAATACAACAGAATGTGAGGTGAGAGCTTTTGTGTGAGTGGTTAGGGTTAATTTTTACTGTGACTGGGAGGTAGGGGTTGAGCCAGGAGGGTGACAGTGGCAGGCAGGATAACAACCCCTCCCTGTTTTTCATCCAGTTGCTACCAAGTGTCTGCATAACATATTATTGTAGACACTATTTTTTTAAGATTTATCCAGAGTATTTTACCTAGACCCAGGTAATTTCCCAATCCTGAATTCATTTTTAACCTTTAGTGAAGCTCTACTTGAGCGAATGCATCATCAATGATCCATTTAAACACTGGATATTTAAATTCTTGTTTTGGCTGTGTTTCCCAAATTTTGACCCCAGCGGGAATCGAACCCAACCTTTCAGTTGAGTCTTGAGGAATCTTTCCATAAATGATCAGCTCTGATTGGTTGTTTCTTCCAGGGTAAATCAGAGCTCTGATTGGTGCTCTTCCAGGGTGAATGCCAGCTGGACTTGCTCGATAAACTGCTAGAAAACAGCAGCTCACTGGTGCTTCCAGCCACAGTGAGTTCAGTATCTCCTGCCGTTTTCACTGTGCTGTGTGTATTTTGTGTGCTGTGTAGCACTGCACAGAGAGTGGCAGCCATGTTGCAGTGGATAGATGCTGCCTCTCTGTCGTTTTCTTCCCCTATATTTCCATCCCCTTTCTGTATGTCAGTTGATGTGTCACAGGAATGCTACGTCTGTTCTCCTCTGCCTTTGGTATCATATTTATGTTGTACTTTTAATCCTACATCACTGTAGTTTTATTACTATGTAATGTAATGTAGATGTGACACCAGAAATCAGCTGCAGAAGTAAGTCTGATTTTCAAGGTTAGAGTGAAAAACCACGCTGGTGTATGTAATTGAGGTGTTACTGTAATGCTGCTATTGTTCTGCTGTGCTTTGGGAATCATATTTATGTTGTTTTATTTTTGATTCATTGTTATTAATATGCCATAAATTTGTCATTTTATTGTTTCTCAGACAGTGCAAACGCTGCTTACTGTAGCTCTGGATGCAGTGGATTCGCTGTCTCAGGGGAATGGGGAGGTGGGAGAGTGGGAGAGGAATGTGGTTCTGGAGATCACAGAGAAGCTGGTGTCAGCGCTGGTGAAGCCAACACAAAACCAGAGCAGCACCAGCGTCACTACTGAAAAAATAGGTTTGTACCCGCCAGCATCCTCGAGCCTGTGGGTGAGGTCAGCTGACCTGGGCCCAGTTTTATGATGACCTTTTGACCCTTTGCTCCCTTTGGCCAGGAGATCCAAACCCTTTTCCAGAGATCACTGTGCATTCAGGGCTGGATCTCAATCAGCCTTCAGTTCTATTTATTTAGACTTTAGGTGACTGCAGGTCTACCTATGATATCCTTTTCCTGTAATCTTCTGCTGTAAGCTATTTGTGATGGATCTGTGCTGATCTCAGTGTGTTTGCAGTGGTAAATACACAGTTGGTACAGATACGCCTGCATGCAGCTAAAACAAGCAACAGCAGAAGCTGTTCAGATTAATGAAAGTCACAGTGAAGCGTAATTGATAAGATGATATATTTTATTTGAGCGAAAACAATTTCATTTTTTTAATTCATTTTGATTCAAACATGTATTTATACTTCATTTCTAACTTCCACTGTTCCTGTAAGTTTGTGTATGTAACCCCATTCTGAAAGCTGGCTTACTTATGTAATTATCATATGCATATGATAATGACATAGCTGGGTGTGAACCTGAGCCAAAGGGTTCAGCCTTGTGTTTGAGCATTTTACCAGCTGAGTCACACAGTTTAATTCCTAAACCACATACACTGCCTTCAAGTCAGTTCAGAGGTTGTAATATTACATCATTACATCATTGGCATCTTATCCAGAGCTACTTCATCAGTTACAGTTTTTTTTTTTTTTTTTTTTTTAAGTGTTATCCATTTATACATCTGAAGAATTTGTGGGTTGAGTACCTTTCACATTTCTTCTTAATGGCTCTCTATCAAATGAGTTAAGATATCAGTCATGAGTGTGTTAATTTGGGTTAAATTTAATTTTTGCTGTAGACTTATTAAGCATTTTCAGGGAGGAGATTCATTGGCTTTTAACAGGGGGAGATTATCACCCACAATGGAAACACAACCAGACACACACAAAAATACACTCATAAGCTAGTTGACAGTTTTATGAAGTTCAAAAGCACTGTGATGACTGTTTATACTTTCACCATTCAATAGAATACTCAACAGATTTAGCCTTCTGCAGGAAACAAAATGGCTGAGCCATGAATAAGCAAATCATAACAGTTTACAATCAATGCTTTCACAATCCCGTTTCCACTGACTTTCTGTAAGCGGTGGAAACATTCGCCATCGGGCCAGAAGCCAACCTGACTGACACACCTCAGCTAAAAGCCAGAGACAACCTTCTGAAAATTGATCTGCCTGGAATTGCTAAGAACAACAATGGTGAGTACACAGTTCACACCTCAGCCAAGCATACAGTGTAATGTTCATCCCCTTCAATTCCAGTATTATATGCACAGTACAGAGCAAGATGCTGATATTCTGCAGTTTACAGCAGCTTTTAAAGGAGCCATTTCCTCAATCACTCAGTGTTTATGTAACATAGTCAAAAATCAATTTGTTGGCTGCTTAACACCCATAGCTACACATCTCTGAGTGAGACACAGCACTGTAACTCCAACTGATGATGTCGGTAGAATGTGTTTCTGTGACATTCTGAATGGAAGCCAAATTGCTGCATTCTTCAGCCAATGTTCTGAAGGTTCTGTGTTGTGACCAAGGTTCTGATTTGTGTTGGTTCTGTTGGTGTGTTCCTCAGGATCTGCAGCGGTGGCCTTCATGACCTACTCCAACATGGAGAAGGTTCTGAAGGCCACGCTCTTCCACACAGAGAATGACACCATCAAGACCATGATGTCTGCTGTGTTTGCTGCCTCCCTCCCCAAAACCAAAAACACAACATTGCCCAAACCAGTCATTTTTACCGTGAGGCACCTCACAGTGAGTCCTTGCTCCATCCATACCCCTTGCTGACCCAGAACAACACACTTCTCAACCTATCCTGTCTTTCATATCTTCCATCTATCCTTGCTCCACCTATCTGACTGAACTCATCAGAATTGGCTGAACCTGATTTAATCAAGCAGCAAGGGTAGATAGAAGATATACAGGACAGGGTGCCATCAGGAGTAGAGTTGAGAAACACTGCTGTATACTTACCAAACACAAATACCCACAACCCACAAAATTTGGTCCTTCCTTTTCATACCCTTTCCTGAGCTCCAAAAACAAACTGACTTTATACCATCACCTAATTACATCTCTCAGTAACCCACAATAACAGCCACCCCTCGGTGTGTGCTGTGCTGTGCCTCCATCCCTTTCTCAGCAGGTGGACCCTGAGGGCCAGCTCACCTGTGTGTACTGGAATCAGAGCAGGTGGATCGTGGATGGCTGTGAGCTCACAGAGACCAACGCCACTCACACCGTGTGCACCTGCAACCACCTGTCCACCTTCGCCCTCATCATGCAGACGGACAGACCACCTGAGGTGAGGAGGGGAGGGAGACAACCAAACCAATCAGAGAAAAGTCAAACAGATGTATTAGGTGGTCCCGATTCAAGAGCCCACCTGATTGCATTACTGATACTTGTGCATCCTCAAAACCAGTAAACATTCCCAAGTCCTTGTGCCAGAAGCTGCAGGTGAAAAATCACTCAAACAGAGAGGTGTAAAGTTCTGTGTATCTGAAGATTTGATTGGTTGGTTGGTTGAAAAAATGGTTTCATTCAGCTGTGGATTAATGGATTTTTCTAGGAAGACAAACTCCTGGAGCTGATCAACACTATCGCAGTGTCAGTGGGGCTGCTGTTTCTGGCCCTGGCCATCCTGACCTTCATCCTCTGTCACTGGAACCCTAAAGTCAACAACACAGCACGCCTGAACCTCTCCATCTGCCTCTTCCTGGCCCACCTGCTCTTCCTGCTGGTGCAGAGATTCCTCTCTCACATCCAGAAGCACAAGGTTCTCCACCCACAGCTCCCAACCTTTACCTCATATCAGAGACTTCATCACTCTGTATAATCTCAGTGTTGGCTATCTCCTCTGTTTTGTTTCTGTGATTCTAACAGTTATTTTTCTAGTGATGCCTTATAAAGTTAAAAATGGCTTAGTATCAGTCAAGACATTTATACACTGATACACTGATTATCTACTGTACACCTTCACCAAAGAAAAGGCAACAAACAGACTAATTTATAAAAAGTGTTGGTCAAATATTAGACTTAAATGAAGAATGCTGAAGTACTGGACAGACTATTGTCACTCCTATTGTCCTGGGGTCATAATGACCCGAAATCATATTCTGACCTAAGAAAATGATATAAACATTAATCTAAGTACATGGCCTCCTTTAGCTTCCTAAAATGACCCCAAAAATGGAAATTTGGGGATTTTTTTTTTTTTTTTTTAGCATTTTCAGGGTAGCTGCCACAAAAAAGTAACACCTATTGTCTTAGGGTCAATATGACCCAAGATAACAGAGTGGATGAAAATCTTTATGAGCAGCTCTGTCTAACTGAGTGCCACAAACTCATCAAGTATTCCCTCATACTCACAAATACCTGGTACTAGGCCCATTTCAAAGATATTAGCATGCATGCTAGTTGAGCATGCTACATTGCTAGCAGTACACAATTTCCATGTTATTCCATACTGTATCAAAACCATTAAAAACACTGACCCCTAATGATTGACTTGAATTTTACACTGCTCAACTATTAGCAACAGAATTGACCTTGCACAAGCGTAGACTTTTTCTTGAACAATTAAAAAGATCTTGTGGCACCTGCATGGCACAGAGATGGATTCCTTGTAATTTAACATCGGCATCGCTGGTGATTCAGACAAGAAAAAAATGTGCCCAAACACCAGAGCCAGTGCCAACACCAGCCCCAAAACATGCGCAATGTCATTTTTGCATTGGGTCTGAGAATAAAACCCCAATGATCTGCCAGAGATGCAATTGACATCTGTAAAAAATATGCTCACAACTTTTGCCAGTCATGTGTTTGAGGTAACACCTCATGATTTTTCTACACACTGTCAACACACTGTATAATAAGAGAGACTGCATGTAAAAAAACTACAGAAAAAAAAACAACAAAAAATACAATAAACCCCCCAAACATTACCAAACTATTCCTTTACCCTACCTACCTATATCTAATATTGATGGATGTAATATTGATGACGATGATGTAATATCGATGATGATGATGATGATAATGGGAATAATGGTGATGACATTAGTGATGATGGTGTAATGATGATGTGTCCCTCCTCAGCTGGTGTGTGCAGTGATCTCGGGCGTGCTGCACTTCCTCTTCCTGTCCAGCTTTGTGTGGATGTTCCTGGAGGCTCTGCAGCTCTTCCTGTTGGTGCGCAACCTGAGAGAGGTCAGGGTTATACAGAGGGAGGGAATTCACTGGGGCTTCCTGCTGCTGATTGGCTATGGCTTCCCCTGCCTGGTGGTGGGTGTGTCTGCAGGACTGGTTCCTGAAGGATACGGCAGCGACCAGTAAGTGCAGAGAGGGGAGGGGCTAAGGGGATGGGGCGGGGCATGTACAGGGTGACATACTATTGTTCTGTAATATGAGAAGACTGTGCCCAGCAGATGTTCTTGCTTCAGTAGTATTATTGATAATTACAGAGCAGAGAGGTGAAATTAACTGGTTCACAAGCCATTGATTAAAGTACTCCTGGGTAATGGAAATCTAGCAGCATTATGGGCAGCTATGAGATTTATGTAGACATTGTTCTGGATCAGCCTGGAACTGTTCTTCCCTGGTGTCATGGTGCTGGACTTGACTCCATACTGGACTGGATTTGATTGATTTGTGTGATTGTGTTTCCTTTGTCTTCCTCCTGTAATTCTGAGTCTGGTTGATCATAGATGCTGGCTGAAGACTGATGAGGGCTTCAGGTGGAGTTTTCTGGGGCCAGTGTGTTATATTCTTGCAGTACGTATTTAACTATCTGTTTCTAATTGTGTTTCCAGTTACTTTCTGACTCTGTTTACACTTCTGATGAAAATATACCATTGTCTGACCTGTACAGGTGAATGTCATCCTCTTTATTACCATCATTGGATACCTGCAGGTTTATCCTGGCTGGTGTAAACAAGGAAGTCTCTCAACTGAAAGACACCAGGTAGGAGACAACAGCTACAGAAATGAGAGGGCAGATACAGGTAAAAGAGGAAAGGTACAATTGAAAGGTACAATTTTACAATATGATACATTCCAGGTAGGAAAAGACAAGTACAGCAAAAAGAGGAGATGAGGTAAGAGATTTTAAATTTTAGGTAGGTGAGAGCAGGTTTGGAAAAGACATGCTAGTAAAAGACAGAAAATGACCATAAAACTATAAATCTGCATTTTAGTGACAGTGTCTAACAGCAGCTGGGTGTCCCCATTTAAAGTTTTGACAGTTTTTCATTTGACTTTCTGATATTAAAATTGGTGAATCTTACACCTGCGTTTTCATGTAGCAACATACCAGTGTAGTGATGTTTAATTTAATGTTATGGTAGAGTTTTTAAAAAGCTACTGGGCATAGTGATCACTTCTCTTTGTTTAACGCCACTTAAGATGAAACAATGTGAAAGAGCTGCAGACACGCACTTTACTCAAAAGCACGATATTGTGTCAGACCTGAATCTAAGTAAACTAAAATATTTACAGTATATTACCCCACCTTTTCTGTAGGGCATAAAATTATGGAAAACTCAAAGTAAGAAAAATATGGGACCTCACACTCTCAGTAGAGCATGATCCAATGTTATAGATGACACAACTGTGAAAATCTTTCTTTGACCAGTTGGTAGCCTGCTGGTACTGAGTGAGTTTTGCTCAGAGTAAATGAGGTGTAATGCCACTTTAAACTAAATGAGAGGCCTACAAGCACAGCACTCTTATTGAAGAGAAAACATGGCAACATTAAAACATGAAATGAGGCCACTCCACTGGCCGACTCCAGTGAAAAGTCCATGCTTTATTTTCAGTTAAAGACAGGCCTACCAGTATTGTACCCATTCCTACCATGGCTTCTCATTTGTATTCACAATTCTGCCATTTATTAATGTGAGACATTTAAAGTCCTATGTCCAATAAATGAATGCCCATGCTAGAAGCTTTAAAAGGGGTATATAAGGGGGAATTGGACTTTTTTGGGCAGAAAGTCACAGGAACAGTTAAGCTATTGACAGCCTGTATAGGAGAACCCCCTTCTTCTCTCTCGCTCTCTATCTCCCTGTGAAGAGTCATGGTGTTCAAAGCGCTGGTCCAGTTCATCATTCTCGGTTGCCCCTGGATACTCGGCTTCTTTGTGAACAACAATGAGATGCTGGAGTATCTCTTCCTGCTGTCAACCTCCCAGCAGGGCACATTCATCTTCCTGGTGCACTGCGTCCTCAACAAACAGGTAAACACCCAGCCACAACAGAAGGAATGTACCATTCCAAATACAATGCATGTACCCTGAAGTGAACCACTGCATGTACAGTTACACATAAGGGGAAGGAAAGATCACTTGGGGGCAGAGTTGTAGGCTGAAGAGGTGGGTCTCAGCCTCCAACAGAAGATGGTGTTGCACTTCTGCAGTTCCGACTGCAAAAGTAGGCTTGTTCCACCACATAGGGGCCAAGACAGACAGAGGATTTGACCGGTGTGCAAGGTTATGAGATGGGGGAGAGCCAAGCATCCTAGAGAAGCTGATTGCAGTGGCCTGGTTCGCCTGTAGGGTCAGACGATCGATTGAAGATAAAAAGGGGGCCAATCTCAGGCATGCTCAGGAGACTGACGCTAGGGTTTTGGAATGGATGTGAGCTGTTACCGTTAGCTAGTGGAGGGAGATCAGGGCGGGAGAAACACGAGAGAATTTGGGGTCCAACCGAACAGCTGCATTCTGAATGAGCTGCAGGGGTTTGATCTGCAGGGGGGTTTAGCTGCAGAAAGATCCCTCTCTCCTGTTTCTGACACTCCGGATAGCATCCATCCAGTTGATTGTTTTTTGTAGGTATACTCTATTGTCTTTTTTCTATAGGTAGATAGCGAAATAGCAAGCAGCATCTTATTCCTGGAGTGCTGTATTAGTTTGTTATGTTGCAGTCTTTTTTGTTTAGGTGGGATAGACCCTGCTCCTCTATTGTAGGGAGAGATCTGTGCCTTATCTCACCTGTCTCCTAAAAGCTGTCCGCTGTCTCACCTGTCCATCTCAGGTAAGGCACACCTCTTCCATCATCCTGGACTGACCTGTCATCACAATTATTTCCCCTGGATCAGTGCTGATCTCACCTGTAAGGCTTTTTTGTTTTCATTTCTTGTCTACCTCTACCTTCCATCTCCATTATTTCACTGTTGGTATAACTATATAACTGTAACTGTATAAATTAGAAAGTACTGTTCCTCAAACAGACCTTTTGCTTTCCATCTCAGTGTGGAACCCCATCCTGTCCCCTATCTGACTAATACTGACTGTGTTCCATCATCCCATCTCACCTGGATAAAAGCATCCTAAATCCATGTGTCAATGTAAATGTACCTGTTCTCCATCTCACCTTTTCCTCCTCCTATGTGTGTTGCAGGTTCAGGAACAGTACAGGAGGTGGTGGAAGACTCTTTGCTGCTCCAGTGAAGCCTCTGAGTCCTCCCACTCCTCCAGGTCGTGACTCCGCAGAGGACTCGTGGTGAGTGAGGAGATGTCAGAATGATATAGCCATAAACATACGACTAAAGTATCCAGCACAGCCACCTGCACACGCTTTGGGGCCATTTTGGGACTGTAGTGAGCCGTTTTACTGAAAGCATTTATGCTGACAATATTTCAGCTAATGTACAGTGAGAATGCACTTTAACGTTTATCTGCTCATTGTTTCTGTGTTGAATAAAGTCATGAGGTGAATTGTTATTTAGTCATATTCCAGTATAAACATGGAAAGCAAAAAAGCCCTATAATTATGCATTGTTTTTTTTTTCTTTTCTTATTAAGCAATAACTGATAATAATAATTGATGCTGTGTATCTGCATCTACTTAGAGGGTTTCGATATTACATGTGGTAGGGAGCCAGTGTAGCATAGTGGTAAAGAGAAGGGCTGATAACTGAAAGGTTGCTGGTTCACTTCTCTGCAAGGGCACTGCTGTTGAATCCTTGGAAAAGGTAATTAACCCAGAAATTCCTCAGTCACTATCCAGCTATATAAACTGATAACATGTACAAATTGTAAGTCGCTCTGCATCTGCTAAATGACAATAATGTAATGTAATGTGCCATTGAAAGTCATCACTGAATATTGATGTTAAGTGTAGGGTTGGTGCAACTGTCTGTGGAAATCTCCTCTCATAAGGAACCGATGCTGAGAATTGCCAGAGTTAATTATACAACTATGTTAATGTGTATTCAATGTGGATTCAAAACAATGATGAGATTTTTCCATTCTCCAGAAAAGAGTGTTTTCAAAGCAGCCCCCCAATATGCTTGTGTGCAGCCAATCACTGCTGTCCTCACCAGATGTCCCACAATGCACCACAGGAGACTGAATGTTGTTGAAATAAAATTAATTGCTATCGGGCCCTAAATAGGGATTACACACTAGCAGAGTATCTCCTCACTGTCAGAGATACAAAGCAGAGACAGATCCTGACCAAGTACGGGCTCAGTGACGACACCATAGGTATGTGGTCACCGTGAGACAGGTGAGGAAGAAACAGAGATGCACTTTCTTCTACACTGTAATACCTGGCAAACAATTAGTGACATATTCTTGGAAATCATTTGCGCAATAACCGTATAAATGTAAATGCATTTCTGTATGTGAGTGTGTGCATTTTTTGGTTAATTATTATTTTGTATCCATATTTATGTGAAAATTGCTTTGGCATTACTCTCCATCTGTGTGACTATGCAAATAAAGCTTGTTTGAATTGAATTGTTGTCTTCCGAATATATTATTTTTAAAGAAAAAAGCCAATGCTGTTTATATTATGATTGTCCTTTTCCAAGCTTCTCTCCCTCTCTCATATATATACACTCATGGAGAAAGAGAGAGGGAGAGAAGCTTGGAAAAGGACAATAATAGTATAAACAGCATTGTTTTTTTCTTCTTTAACAATAATACATTGTTAGCCAGCTAATATTGAAAATTAACCTGGCATCCAACAGTTCTCTGCTTGGTGATTGTCTAGGTAAGACATTGACTATTGGGCCTAGGATGGGGAAACTGAAGCTCCAGAAAATTCACAGTTATGTGGCCAAAAATACAATGGCTTGTGCATTTACACACACACACAAATCTTCATGTGTAGGCCAAAGTTTTTTATACTTTATGAAAATAATGTTCCACTAAAAATATATGAAGCATAGTCAAAATATGACAGTGTTATTTATTTTTTTTTAAAGGATGAATGGAATCAATTTTATTCTTCTTTAATCCTGAATTGAAGTGACAAAGAACGCCATCACGTAAAACAGTTCTGTTGTCTCTGAGTTTCGGGTTGCCAGTTAGCAACGATGGCTGCCCTTGAATCATTGGTGTACTCCAGTGTTTCTCAACCCTACTCCTGGCAGCACCCTGTCCTGCATATCTTCTATCTATCCTTGCTCTACCTACCTGACTGAACTCATCAGTGGCACGTTTTATTAGCTGAGCACACCTGATTTAATCAAGCAGCAAGGATACACAGAAGATATGCAGGACAGGGTGCCGCCAGGAGTAGGGTTGAGAAACACTGGTGTACTCTTTGCATTTCTCTTCAGGTTGATTGGATAGGCCTAATACTGACTCAGGTTATACTGAAACAATTTGCAAGCACCCCAAAAATTATGGTTCACCTTCAAATTCACCAAAAAGGTAATTGTTTTCCCATCTGAGGTTGAATTTTCAGTATCCACTACCCTCTTGCTGATTTTGCTTATCATTAGCTAGCCGGCCCATTACATTAATGCCAATTTCAGACTATATTTGGAGTGCTGTGTTCAGTTCTGGCCACTTTACTGTAAGAATGACATAGAAGCTCTTTAAAAGGTACAAAAATAATCTTTTTTTAAGTTTGGCAAAAGGAGAATCTGGGAGTTTTTACTGAGTTTTGTCAAAATTTTAAAATGGTTAAAAAGAGGTGGATAAACAGACTACAGAATGTTTTTTTTTTCAAGACAGATTAAACCAGAACCTATTTTGGTCCTGTCAACAGAACAAGAGGACATCAGTGGAAATTAGTTAAATGTAAATTTGGTGCTGATACTCTGAGGTTTCTTTTACTCAGAGTTATAACTGCATGAAATAGCTTTCCAGGATTTAAAGGGGAAGCAGACACCATTAGCGTGTTCAATAACAAGCTTGATCCAATCCGAGGTTCTCATCATTGAACTTTTTATTGTTTTATGTTGTAATGTAGTCCCTGAACCTTGTGTTAACAGCCAGAATCTCCTAATATAGGAAGTACAGAGGAAGGGGGAGATGCAGTAACTGAAATTTTGGACATGATACAGAATGTCTGTGCTGCTACTGATTAGCATGTGCTGAGCCCAAGTCTGTAAAGCATTGTGGGATTGCAGCCAGTGTAAATGTGCCCTGGCAGGTCTGTTTTGGGAACAGATCCCTTCAGTAACATATGAGCGTCGCTGCAGCGGTTTCTCAGACCCTTCTGCCTATTTGCATTCACACTGTTCATCTACATCAGACATGCCTCTGTACGCAAATCATTTTGCAGCGGTAGCTGAGAGGGCTCCTGTTTGTAAACATGTTTTGTTCATTGGTCTCGTGGTTTTGTTTTTTGACTTGCCACTCTTTTCCATTTCCTTGTACATCACTTCCTTTTTTCCATCTCTTTCTAACTCTCTCTCACACACCTTCAGATTCTCCCTTACTGTTTCCCTGGTCTTTTTGTTGTCCTGTATTTTAGGACAGTGAAAGAGAGCGCTGGAGTTTATGCTGAGCACAGACAGGCAGCCGCCTCCATATGCGCATGTACAGGTGTCTGTGTGGGTTGTTGGGCCTTGTCTTCTCAGCACATGAGGAGAGGGAGGGTTAGGGAGAACAGCATGTGTATTATGACAAATTCACACACATGCATGCACGCACGTACAGAGATCTATATCTACCCAACTCTATTACAGTTTTTTACAACCGTTTTCACACTTAGGTCAATACCATGGCCACTTTTTCAAAACTCTTTAACACTGTGTGCTTAACAACCATGCATATGAGCACATCAGTTAATCTTTCGTGCAAAATGCACTACAACCATCAAAACACTTCATAGTTCACCTAAAAGTGACTCATGCTGCCATAACTATAGCAAATGCTCTCTCCCAGCAGACTACTTTGTCACTCAAAATACAATGGACTAAAAAACAGAGACAACTTGAAGCATTGCAAAATGCATACATTATTTGTTGCTGTATCCTCTGTTTTTAAATAGATTAGTGCTGCATTGCAAAAAAGTAAAGTGTACAGTACATATTGTAATACCAAACAAATCTGAAATGCTGCAGTATGCCTCATGGCAGCTCTATGCTACAATTTCTGAGGTATACTATAGTACAACAAAAAGTCTGCAGATGCTTTTCATTTCTAGTACAGTAAGTGAAACAACAACACATGATACTACCACTAGAAGTCTGCTGTAGCCCTAATGATCCATGGTGTACTCTGTATTTTGGGTCAAATTTTTATGATTTTCACTTTTACTGCAACATTCTCCCTTGCCTTGAACCTTTAGAAAAAAATCTTTAGCATTTCTTATCCACCCCTACAATCCCCCACACCCCATTAATATTTGAAGCCAAGCAGCTATCATGACACCAAGAACAAACTTTTTGATCTGTTGTTTTGCCTGTCACAATACTTTAGATACCACTACTGAGTGTGGTAAATTTACTGTAGTTGCATTCTTGGGTCACTTTCTCTCACTGATAGCCCATGACTTACATATACAGCAGTAATAGTGGAAAAATCTCTTCAGCGACAACTACATCTATATTTTACCTATATACATGCACATTTCAACGCAAATATGTATGTGGTAACAAATATGTATGTGTAAAAGTGGTAACAAGGCTGCAAACAAAAAACTGAATAAACTTTCTGCTAAAATCAGAATAATCTGTCTTATTTCAAGCATGTAGTTTCATTTGTCTGTCAAAATTCAGCATATTTTCATCTACAGTGATCGAAATTTCATTTTTGAACTCAAAGTTAACTGTTTTGAACAGAGTATCTTAATGTCTGCAAAATTTGCTGTAGTTGTACAGAATTTTGCTGGTGGTGAACATTGACTGAGAGAGGTATTCATGAATTTTGGGAGAAGTGGTGATTGAATGCATTTTGTATCAAAGCAATGCAAAAGTATACACAGTTTAGTTCACATAGTCTACTGATATGGTGGATGTGTTAAGTGTTTTGAAAAAGGGGACATGGTATTGAGACACGTGTGAAAATGATTGTAAAAAACTGTAATACTAAAAAAAGCCACATTTACGCAGTTTGTCCAACTCTGTCTAAAGCCCAGACATTCACAGAATTAAGAATGCGAGCTGAACTGGTTCAAATATTAAACTGTAATCAACTCTTAAAATTTGCTAGATACAACTATTTGTTTTAAACCTGTGGGCCCCCTGGTTATCATCACTAAGTGAGATGCATGGGATCGAACCTTTGGCCACAGGGCTCAGCTTGGGTTTGAAGTGAACGCCTCAGCTCTGAGCTACTCAGCAGCCCTACTTATTTACTTTATAAAAAATATACTTTGTTAAAGAAAAAAAAAATATGTATATATATACACACACACACACACACACACACACACATATATATATATATAGAGAATTCAATGAAAACCTGACTTTTCAATGGTCCGATAATTGAAACTATGCGTTAATAAATAAAACAATGTTTCCTGTTGTTCCTGTTGTCAGTACATACACAGTTTACATGTAACCACTCATTTGACAGTCTCTGGCAGGGCCCTGCCCTCTGGCAGGAAATTCTCATGACTAGAGTCCAGTTCTGTGCTGATATATGCAGAGCACTTTCAACATATTTTCATTGACATCCCAGATAAACAACTTGTTGATGTTCCTCCTTTTTTGTTGCTTGCCTCACCAGGGGTTTAGGGTTAGGGTTAGGTAAGGTCTTCAACAGATGCTTATCCTTAGCACTATGCTACACTGCCACCCTAATAAATGGAATAATAATATATAGAATAACGCAATAATAAACAGTAAACAATAAATGGATTCTTAATGTACAATCATAAAATTAGAACTTTCTGTGCCACCGATCTTGATGTAGCCAGTGCCCTGAAACACATCCTTCATCTGCCTTTAAAAACAGTGGGTGGGCCTCATGCAGCCCAAATATGCAGATGCATGATACGAAATGATGATGTCATTGCATTTCTTTTTTCTTTCACAGGTATGTAAGCTGAACTGGGATAACGGATAACAGAATCCTTGCAGGTGCATTATGGGTAATGCAGTTTTGTACTTCCACCAACCCTGTCCTCACTCACTTTCTTTCCACACTCTCATTCTGTATCCAGCTGCGCATACAGACATTTAAACAAGAGAAGTGGCCCATTAAGTCAAACCTGAGTAAAATATTGACTCATTATTCTCTCTGAATGGTCACAGTGCAAGTAGGTTGAGTCCATTAGTATTTACTGTGCACACAACACTCTATGAAGCATCTTTTGTGTCAACAATTTGACATTGCTAGATGCAATCGTATTCAGATTAAAATACAACATTTTTAAAATGTCTTAAGCAGAAAAATCAAGTATCCAACACCTGTCCTCACTGGAACAGGTACATATTAAGGGATCATAAACAGTTTTTCTTTCACTTAATTATACTTCATTTAGTTTAGACCATGTATGAGTGGAGTAAGCTGATGATTCTCCAGGGCCTTTTTGTTAATTGACAGTAGCATAGGGTAAGTCAGTTTTTGGTTGGTCTTTGGGTAAGATGACAGTTGAGTAGATGTCAGAGTTAGGAGGGTCTCTGTGGAAGCTCACAGTGGAGTATTCAGTGGAGTCTTTAGCGAGGGTGATGGCTGACTCATCCTCAGAGCCTGGGCGTTTGGGGAAGTTGATGGTGGCATAGTTCAGGGAGTCAGAACAGTCTTTGGGTGAGCTGGCTGTGCAGTAGATGGTGTTGATTGCAGTGTCTGCATGTGGTTGCTGGTCTGAATCCTTGATTTCCTCATAGTCAGCCTGAGCCTGGTGAATTTGACAGAGGACATGAGCAAATTAGGTAGATGCAATGGAGATCATAGTAAATATATACTGTACTTCATTACTTAACATTTACAACGTCTTATTCCACATTTAGAATGCTCCTCCGGGTTTTGATCACCACAGTGGAAAACAGATCGGAATAAGCGAGGTGCACTTTTTGGCACATACAAAAAAAAATATATACAATATAACTGTAAGTAAGTATAAGTTTAAGTATAAATGTATCTTCCATCTAAACTTCTTCACTTCAGCTAAATTAATGTATTTCAGAAGAGGCAAAGTTCAGCAATTCCTCTCCAATGTCGAACCCAAGCGCAGGAAAGACACTGGAAATCATTGTATTGTAAACCTTAAACCAGCAGGCAGGGAACTCTGAAAGGTAAAACAGGCCCTAACCTTAAACCCATCCAGGTCCTGCTGTTCCCTTTTTATATTTACTACAGAGAATATGAGGAAAGCGCTGCTTTCAACACCCCCATCCCCCACACACTCACCCCTCCAGTGTTTCCTGGGTCCATCCATTCGGAGGAGGAGACGGCCGCTGAGAAGAATAAAACACTTCACCTCAGCCACAGCATTGAAACATTTACAGTTAATGATCAGACAGATGCTTCATCCACATCCACATTAGACCATGAGACATCAGACGGTATCTTGGCTGTAGCCTGTAGGGATCCTATGATACCACTTAAAAACAAGAAGTGAAACGTGCTTGTGCTCTTTTACTACAATGGTAGCTCCACTTCCAGAGAGGAAGTTCTCTGTCACATACATTTCAGATTTATCTGTGTTTCATTCTAATTTTGTGTGTGTGCCTGTGTGTGTGTGTGTGTGTGTGTGTGTGTGTGTGTGTGTGTGTGAGACAGAGAGATAGAGTTCTTTCAGGTGTGTGTGCCTGTGTGTGTGTGTGTGTGTGTGTGTGTGTGTGTGTATGTGTGTATGCGTGTGTGTGTGTGTGTGTGTGTGTGTGTGTGTGTGTGTGTGTGTGTGTGTGAGAGAGACTCTCACCTGTTTTATTCTTGGATTTCTTTTTCTGTTTGAGGAATATAAGCAGGACCAGCCCAAACACCACCGCAGTGACGCTCAGACCCACAGTGATGTACCCCACAGTGGGTAAGCCGTTAGCAAGACTGGCTGCTGAAACAAGGCAAAGTGTCAGTCAGTGACGACACACAGATGTTTCATACAGCAATCGCAGTGTCAATGATGGAGGCTGTTCCTGAGTCTGTCTAGATTAACCATCATCATACATCAGCTGATATATTAAATGAGACGTGCAAAGCTGTAACAGAAAATGGTAAAGCTGAAACAGGATTGCGTCATGAGAGTCCATCTGTAGACACCTGCTGCAGAGCGATCAGTCTCTCTGCTGTTTCCCCTGTTTGATCTCAGCTAACAGCCCTGCATCTGACAGGAAAACAGAAGTTTTTTTTTTTTTTTTTTTTTTTTTTTTACCAGAGTCCGTTATCATGGCGGCCGTGCTCGCTGTAATGTTCTGCTCTCCTGCCACTGCAATAAAACAGCCAAATATAACAGGTGACGAGGTAAGAAATTTACATTCAACACAGATAGGTAACACTGGATGGACTCAAACCGAACAATGATTTAGAGTTCAGAGTGCAGGTTACAGGAATGCAGTTTCTGAAAGAGTTGTTGTTTATGGTTTAAAATGGAGGAGAGATGTAATTAAGTAGGAGTTGGGAAAGAGCAAACAAACTTGTTTGTGCAATTGTTCAATTATTGTTCGGTTGGTGGATTATTCAATTCATTGTGTTTATATCTTCAGCTGAAGAAAGGTGAAGCATTTTCACTCATTTGCCACCATAGTGACCTCCCAGTTCTGATATGACTGTATTTCCCCTGCATGGTGCCCGCTCCAGCCTACTTCAGACATTTTTAGAGCTGCACTCTCACAAAGTATCAGCATACTTCACAAATGAATGGGAAAGATGTCACAGTGCTATAATGGTGACAGAGAGGAAGTATGTGTGTGCACGCAAGTGTGTGTGTGTGTGTGTGTGTGTGTGTGTGAATGCATATACTGTTACTACTGTGAATACAAAGCACATTCTACTGTCTTACAAAAAGACTTATTTGAAATTAGACTTGAATTAAACTTCAGACAATAAAATGTTGAAATGTTGAATTAAAAGAGAGATTAATAGGCACATTAATAGGCACATAGCAAGTGCTTTTCATTTTGTATGCCATAAAATCACTAGGGCCAAAGACCACAGGGTGACAGGCTGACAGAGATTGATTTTACAGATGAAATTGCTAAGGAGAAATACAGAGAACCTGTTACCGGTCGTTAGAGCTGCACTGGTCTGGACTTCAGGAGGCGCTGCAGTACTGTCAGAGTGAGGAAGAGGAGCTGCAGTGCTGTCAGAGTGAGGAAGAGGAGCTGAGGGGAGAAGATCAACATGATCTGATGAGAATTTCAGGTCTTAACATGAAAAGAGGAAGTGATTCAGATCTGACAGCTGCAGAACAGTCCCCATGAGAGCAAAATGTCCTCGTTCTGTTACATCACTCTGTGCTCACCTGTTCCTGCCCTGTTTCTGTAGGTATCCGAAAGCGGAACAAGCTCTAGAGTGTGGACCCACAGTGAAGAAATCAGCCGGAAGGAAGTGATAAAGAACCAGAAGAAGCCACATCTGTGGCACAGGAGAGAGAGGAGAGAGGGGAAGTGAGACGGTGTAGTACTAAGGGGGCAGAGTGAAACATGTGCCAAGCTACTGAGTGAGATACACATTACAATACATTACTGCCATTTAGTGTAGCAGAGCTGAAGTAGTAGCTCGTGTGAGCCCTGCGTAAAAGCCTTAGGGAGTGGTTAGCAGGTAGCCAAGCGGTAACAGCGGTTACGGCACTCCCTGAGAGACCTGGTTAACTAGCGTTGTTGCCGACAGGCTGCGGGCAATGTGCCTTTGGCTCAACTGGCAACGACACTGGCCGTGAGGGGTGGCAGCGAGCGGTGAGAACCCCGGTTTGAAACTCACTCGCTCACTGACCCTCATAACATCTAATTAAGCACAACGCAGTCTGACTACCGTTACATTAGCAGACGCTCTTATCCAGAAAAACTTACATCAATTGCAGTTTTTACAATGGTATCCATTTATACAGCTTTATATTTACTTCAATTCTGGTTTAAGTACCTTGCTCAAGGGTACAGCAGCAGTGCCCCAGCAGGGAATCGAACTGGCAACATTTGGTTATGAGTCCTGCTCCTTACCACAATGCTACACTGCTGCCCATTCACATCACATTTATTTACGATACATAGTGTTTAGTATATGGTTAGCTTTATATAAAGGGGTAGACAAAATAATGGAAACACTAAATGAAATGTGACTCATTTTGAAGTAAGTCAAAATGCAGTTTGTACCCAAAGAATTGTTTCATACTGCTCCCAGTACTAATTAACACTATGTTTCTGCTATAAATGACATTGAAATAACCACCTTAATATGTGAGTTTTTTTAAGTAATATGTGGGGTCTAACAGATTTTGTGGGCAGCAATGTAGCATAGTGGTTAAGGAGCAGGACTTGTAACCGAAAGGTTGCCGGTTTGATCCCCGCTGGGACACTGCTGCTGTACCCTTGGGCAAGGTACTTAACCCACAGCTGCCTCAGTAAATATCTAGCTGTATAAATAGATAACATTGTAAAGAATGGTAACCTATGTAAGTCTCTTTGGATAAGAGCATTTGCCAAATGAATGAACGTAAATGAAAGAGATCAGAAAGTTGGTGCCCAAATTGCAGGTGACAGAAATGGCAATTTTTTTTCCACATGTCGAATGTCATGACATCGCACTCTACCAGCTTGTACCTTGTCTGGCCAACACTGAAACCTGGTCATGCAGCGCTTCTAATATTATTGACTCCTTATGGTTTTTTGCTTGTGTTGTACTCTACCTCACTTGTAAGTCGCCTTGGATAAAAGCGTCTGCCAAATGAATGTATGTAAAAGTAAAATGTAAATGACAGAATACACCAAACAAGGAAAAACTGCTTCAGGAAAAAGGAACTTTGGTAGCAAGTCGAAGCTCACCAACAGGAACGGACAGACATTTGAATCTATATCTATTTATATCTGCTGAAAACCACAAAAAAACGGCTTCAAAAATTACCACAGAAATAAATCTACACCTCTGTGGCCGAGTCTCAACAAAAACTGTGTATTGTGAGCTTCACAAAGCTGAAATTACAAATGGTCAAATATCCCACCAAAAATCATTCAAAACTTGTGTAACAGCATTTCAAGAATGACTGAAGCAGTTCTGAAGGGTGGCTGGCTCTTTATGAGTTCACAAATATTCATATACTAAATTACATCATAATGATTTAGCAGATGTTCTTATCCAGAGGGAGTTACAGAGGTAATGCCTCTTTCCAAATTGAGCATTTTTAAACATTTGTACCAATGGGTATTTACAGAGGCAGCTCCAGGTTAAATAATATGTTTCCCAAGGTTGCAACAGTAGTGCCCCATTGTGGAAGCAAACCAGCAACCTTTTGGTTATGAGCCTTTGTCCTCACCACTATGCTACACTGCCACTCGCTATATTGATTGGCGTTTCCATTATTTTGCACTATCTGCCCTCTGTAGTGTTCAGTCTCCTTTCTTGTTAATTTGTTAGAGTGTTGTTTATGTTGTAAACCAAGCGAAGAAAGCAAGATGAACTTAGTTGCAGTGAGATGGGGGTGTTGGCTTTCGGTGAAATTGATGCACTTGCAAGCTAACTAATAAACTGTTGTACAAAGAACTTCAGTCTGGACTGTAATTGTAGAAGAGGTAAAAGATGTTTATTGATGATCTTCGGTACAGCAAGGCTTCGCAATCTCAGATGTTACATACACTAAGTCTCACACTTAGAGTTTCGCCTTACACATTCATCAACCTCTCACGGTCCAGTCCTTCTCCGTTGGCAGTTGGAGGTAGAGAGATGCAGTGCGAAACTCTGCTTACAAAGAACATATCTTATAGTATTCTAAGAGTGACATAAGCTGTTCAGAATGTTTAAGATTTACTGACCTTGCATCGTCTAGAGCCTGGCGCCTAATTGGAAAAACATTGCTTCCTAGATTGATAGGAGGGCACACACTGACCCAACTCCTCTTTGTCACAAACACAGACAAGAGAATGAAGTGGGAGACAGGTCCCGCTAGGTATTAAATCCCTATATCACCAAATCTTTAATATACAAGTGGCAAAGATCTCAGGCATCTTGGTTATGATATATGCACCTGAAGCATCGTGATTGTGATATATGCATATACACTAAGATATAGAGTGAGTGACCTAGTACTGAACTAAAACTACATGAGTGCTCAAAATTATGGGCCTTTTAATTGGTACGGCCTTGTACCACGTACACACTGTGTGTGTGCGGGTGCATGATTAGTTCAACATAGCAGCATCACTTAAAATGTAGGTCATAGGCCATAGCTCTGTGACCAGCCTAAAACTACACAGAATACAATCATCATTATCCCGGTGTCTACTAATTCTACTAAATTAATCAGTCTACTGATATAATGATCACTAAATAATCACCGCTATTCTTCAGGGGTGAATGCAGTGCAAGAGAGGGGAGCACAGAGAGGAAGAGAGAGACAGATGGAAGGAGAGGGTGCATAGACAGAAAACAGCCAAGCAAAGAGAAGCAGGAGTGTCTTCATTACTGTAACTGTATGATAGCTTTATTTGATATCATCGGTAGTGCTATTTGTAGTTACACATTTTGCATACATGGCTGCTTTGGTTTGGCCTGCCAGTAAAGCACCACTGAACTGAGGCAGAACTGAGAGGAGGAGGGGTCGTGCAGGTACCTGTGGAGTAAGCCCAGCCCTCGGTGACTCCAGGTGGGGGTGTGGGTGTGGCTGCTGGGGGCGGAGCTGTGTGTGAAACAGAGAGAAGGAGTCTGTCCATCACTTACTTACATCATTTACATCAGTTACTGCAGAAAAAAGTTCCTTTAGGATCAATAGAAAAAAACGAGGCAAAACTGTACAACATCTGTGTGACATTCTGCCAATGCCAACCTGTCTAAATGAAAAGTCTTACTGAGGACCCCACATTGGAGTGCTCTCCTTCCCTTAAACTTGCATATACAGCCTAGTTATCAATGTTATTGTGATTTATGATTGTGAACCAGAGTAATGTACAATCAGATTTGCAGATTACATTACATTACCATACAATCATTTGGCAGACGCTCTAATCCAGATTGACTTTCAGTGCCGGAGAAAATAAGTGTATCCAAGTATTAAAGTTGAATTAGCAAGTGTCAGACCAGGCTAACAACTCTCTCAGATCAGTGAGTGTGAGCATAACACCATTTGAGCCTGACCACAAGTTAAGTTAACTCATGCAATGTGACTAAAAAAGGGAAGCCAAGTATACAATACAACCATATATCAGAAAATATAAGCTACTGGTCCTGTTTAACTGTGTATCTACTCATATACGCAATTCCCTCAGCAGAGACAAGAGCTCTGATCTGTGGAACACACATTTCCTAACAGTTCTGTTCAATTACGTTATTTTATTCCATGCACTCAGTTGAGAAAGCAGGAAGTAAAACTAAGCTTAGCTGGCGCAGACATCTGAAAACATGACCACATCTATATCAACATCTTCATCTGTGTCAGTGCCTTTTTCAGTTCAGCAGTTCACCTGCTGATGAGTACAGTAAAAATAAAACACTCCATAAACATCATTAAACTGCACACATGTCAGAATTTGCTTTGACTGAACCCCACCTTTTATATACTCTAAGAAGGAATCATAAGAGTGAACACCATCAAACAACATGATCCTTCTCTGCCATGCTGTCTGTCTATATGCACAACATCAGTCTAACCTCTACAGTGCAGAGTAACATGCCTCCATAAAAAGCTTTCAGCATACAGGAAAAGTTACAGAAAAAATATATCTAATAGAAGACGTTCTCTGTAAATCAGTAAAAACAAAGCAAAGGTCTTTTATTAAAATCATTTTTATGAAAATAAAGCCTTTGCTTAACTATTTGCTGAAACTGCTGTACCTCACACAAACTGAAAGCAAAGCAACTCTGCTCAGGGTTTCCTGATTCGTTTATGAGTCCTGTGCTATTTCACTTTACTGAAGAGAATGTGGACCTGGCATTACGTAGCTCCAGGCTTTCCTGCTAAAACCATTTTTAGGTAAGATTGTGTTTTACCACAATGAGTGGTTAAATTGAGCCCACTTGAAACGTATGTGCAGCAAATTGCTTGTGTGTAAATGATGCAGTATGTATAACGGAGTGTAGGGTGTAAAACGTGGGGTTATTCAAGCAGAAAAACAGGAATTAGAGTCTTACCTTCCTCTACTTTCAGCAGTACCTCAGTGTCGATATCAAAGGCAGATTTAATATCAATCCCACACCAGTATCTCCCATCATCCTCTTGGGTCAGGTCTATGATGTTAACAGTGAAGAATCTCCCTCCAGTGTTGTCATACAGAGAAAATCTCCCATCTTGCACCCAAGCATTCTGCTTTCCAGTTCTGATTAGATCTATACATTTAAAAAAGATGTCACCTTTGCAGAAGTATTTCTTGTTGTCTTCATGACCCTGGAAATAATCACACCTGATGGTGACGGATCCTCCCTCATATCCAGTCACTGTGATGGAGCTCACGCAACACAGAGCTGTCAATCAAACAAGGAGAACAATATTAACCATCCCTAGACAGTTTTACATTTTACCTGTTACATAAAATATTGATTACACATCACAGGGACAGTGACTCATGACACTTTTTAAATAACTTTAAAGTTTCACTACGGCAGAGATACATTTAGCCTTTTGTCTTGCCTAAAGTGTGTTCAGTAACACAGTGAACTGTGTGGGTCTGAACTCACCTGTTAGACAGAAGGTGACAATAAGGAGGTTCCTCATGCTGAGCTCTGGCTCCCAGTTACTCCCAGTTATTCCTAGTGCTTCCAGTCCTTTCCCTTACAGAGTATCTCAATTTCTCTTTCTCTCTCTCTTTCTTACTTTGTTCTCTCCTCCTCTATTCATATCAGTCTTTACATCAGTCTGCAGCTCAGAGTGTCAGCAGCTGTGTGTGGAGAGACATGGCCCCGCCCTCTTCCTCTTCCTCCTCCCCCTCTCCCAGCTCCCTCCCTCCTCTCTGTCTCTGCTCTCCCTCACTCACATACACACTGCGCCCCCTGCTGGAGACTGTGGGTCACTGCTTCACTGAGTGCAGTGCTGACACTGTATTGTCTAGAGCAGTGTGTCTCAATCCTACTCCTGGAGCCCCCCTGTCCTGCATATCTTCTATCTATCCTTGCTCCAAACACACCTGATTAACATGCTCTTGATTAAATCAGGTGTGCTCAGCTGATCAAAAGTGCCACCGATGAGTTCAGTCAGGTAGGTAGAGCAAGGAAGGATGGAACACGTGCAGAGCAGGGGGGGCCCAGGAGCAGGATTGAGAAACACTGGTCTAGAGACTCTAGAGCAGTGTTTCTCAGCCCTCTCCTGGAGGGGCCCCTGCCCTGCATGTTTTAGATCTCTCCCTGCTCCAGCACAGCTGATTCAAATGATCAGTTTGTTATTAAGCAGCTTCAGGAGTTCATAACGAGTTGTTCATTTGAATCAGCTGTGTTGGAGCAGGGAGAGATCTAAAACATGCAGGGCAGGGGGCCCTCCAGGAGAGGATTGAGAAACACTGCTCTAGAGGGTCTGTCAGTGAAGCAGTGTTTTTTTTTTTTTTTCTTCTCTGTCTCTGCTTTTCTGTGTCTCTGTGTGTCTGTTTTTGTCCATCTGTCTCAGTGAATCTCTCTGTATCTTTCTGTCTCCAGGAAGCTCGAAATCACTTTTTCATATATTTTGGTGTTTTTTTCAAAGGCGTAGCTGTTTCAATGTTATGTAGTAATTATTTATATTTGTCCCAATCTAAATATTGTCCAAGCCACCTTTGAAAATTAAATGTCTCTGAAACTTTATTGTTTTGATACAGACTGAAGGGTCTGCGTGTGGGTGTTGGTTCTAATCCTTGATTTTCTCATATTCTTGGTAAGCCTGGAGGTAAAAACAGAAGTTGTTATGAGGTCTGACCCATCATCACATCTGATAAAACTCAGGTTCGAGACAAGTGTCTTTGAAGCCAACTTTCAACAGAAAGGGGTTTAAGTTTCAAAACAACATTTTTATGAATGAAAAGTTAATGAAAATAACAGGAAATAAAATTAAAACAATAAATATGACATTAATGTTTAATGTTCAGAGTGATTGCCCTGCCGCACCATGAATCACAGATCCTACATCCACCACAGCAAAATTTTACTCACGTTCCCTCAGCACCTCTACACAAGTTGAGGGTCAGGTAACACAGGTAAGCAAGGTAAACAAGATCAAAGACTTTGCAGCAATAGGAAACCAGTGGAGGGCACTGTGATATCAGAAAGCAGGGAAAACAAAACGTGAGAATGCAGAAGTATAAGCAGGAAGGAAAGCAATGCGAGTATATCCGTAAGTGCTGTGGCTTTGGGCTTTGGCCAAAGTGTTAACAAGGAGGTGGCTGGTATATGCTTCAGAATGTAATGGCTGAAAGTAACCACAGAAGACATATGATGCAAGAATGGGTCAGGGTTGTGTACAGTGACCTCCAGACACCTCAGTTTTTTTGTTTTTTTTTAAGTGGGAGGGTGTGCAGTTTGTCAATAAGATTTCAAGAGAAAGAGGAATTAGAGATGTGTTTTTTTTATTGCATCAAACTCACACTTCTTGATAACTGACACAGGGTGTGTTTCCACTGTCTGTGACTGTGATGTTTCTGTGTGTCAGAATGCAGTACTTGCTCTGTGGTATCGGCTAAAATTAACAGGGGTTAGTATAACCAGGACTCAAGAAATTAGAAGGCTGTTCTGTCATTTAGTCACTTTAATGAACAAAGAGACCTTTTGCCCCATCAGTGTGGGGAGACTCTACTAATCGAGGGGAGAGGGAGGCTGTAGATGACTTAGGAAAGAGAGAAATTAACCAGTAGCTGGGACTCATCTGCAGTAAAGACGTGCAACTGGATAGATTAAAACCGTGATCATGGTGAGATGATCTGCATCATTACAGATGTATGTAATGAAATGTAATAATGTTACACTAATATGTGTCTGAGGTAGCAGGCTACCCCAATGCTGAATACATATTCTGAATGAATTCATTCTTCCACAATAAATATTTACTTTTAGATTAAGCTAGGTGCACCTCAAAGTGGGCAATTAGCTGAACAGTGCAATCCCCTGTAGCAGAGGACATTCTAAACCTGAACTTGCAGAACGTTTCAGTCTTTATCAGAGTCTTTGCAACGGGAGTGGTCTCTGCTCTGGGAGGCTGGAGGTCTACCTCAATAGCCAGTGGGGAACAGTGTGTGATCATGGCTGGGATATGAATGATGCTGCAGTGGTCTGCAGACAGCTGGGCTGTGGGAGTGCTGTCTCTGCTCCAGGTGGTGCCTACTTTGAAGAGGGGACTGGGAGTATCTGGATGGATGAGGTTCAGTGTTCAAGCAGCTATTGCTCTCTCACAGAGTGCTCTCACAGTGGGTTTGGGACACACAGCTGTTTCATTGTGAAGATGCTGGCATTGTCTCCTCAGGCAAGGGAGCCATTTTCCTTGGCAGTTTTATTCACACAGAATAGTGACCCAAACTCCTGAGCTGATTCTGATGGGGGACATGACACTCGTAGATTTAGGGACACTGTCTGGAAACAAGTTCTCACCGAAAGCAAAACCTGCCTTTAGCCTTGCCAGCAAAGGGAGAGGTGCTTTTGACTTTGAAAGACCACCATAATTTTCAAAGACCATATTGTCTTCATATTCTTAAGTAAAACACCAAAGGGCCAATTAGTGTGACAGGATAAAGGATACAGCAGGCAATATGCTTTTGGAATAATACCCATTTAGTGTGTGTGATGTAATCTGGGCAATTGCATTAGTTGGCATTGGGTTGATGAATACACTATGTGGTAGATATAGCTTTACGTATGTGTATGCACAGACATAAGTAAATATTGTTATACATATGTATTTCCTCATGGATAACATTTTTGCAACATTTTTCATGGGCTCCCGAACATGGTGAGAGTTAGTGATGGGGAAGCTGCTTCGTAGCGAAAGTGAACAGCAACATGTGTCCCTCTGTCATCGCACATGTGTAGAGAGAAAGCAGTGAATTCTGGACACATTCTTTCTAGGCTTGTTCAGCCACTAAACCACATCCACACAACAATATGCGTTTAGCAGACACTCTTATCCAGAGTGACTCATATAGGTTACAATTTTACCCATTTATACAGCTGGATATTCATTGAGGCTACTGTGGGTTAAGTACCTCACCCAAAGATACAGCAGCAGTGCCCCAGCAGGGGAATCGAACTAGCAACCTTTCAGTTACAAGCCCTGCTCGTCACCACTAAGCTACACCGCCCTCCCCCAGGGAAGGTGCTCAATCCAAGACACGCTCACGGCTGGGCTTTGCCATCAGCTGACCCTGACTGCACAGAGAGCTCAGACTGCTTCCACTCCAATTCAAACCAGCTTTATTTGCATAACACACAGATGTACAATATTGCAAAAGCAATTTTCACACAAATATGCAAACAACATGACAATTAACCAAAAATCCATACACACACAGACACACACACATATAGGCTGTGGCATTCTCATACATACCATGCTGCTAAAGGTGCAGTGTTTCCCTCCCCCAGAACAATTTGTAATTTGTCTTCATTGCATTTGTCTCCAATTCTTTGCAAGTTATTACAGTGAAGGAGAAATCGCTAAGGTGTGGTCACTGATCCTGTACTTGGTCAGGATCTGTCTATCATCAATAATCAATGATTAGACAATGACACTATATGATATTAAATTACATTATTGTCATTTTGCAGATGCTGTTATCCTGAGCAACTTACAAAGGTTACAGTTCTTCCATGTATACAGGATATTAAATGAATCGATTGTGGGATAAGGATCTTCCCCAAGGGTACAGCAGCAGTGCCCGAGCAGACAATCGAACCAGCAACCCTTAAGTTTTTAGCTCCTTATCACTATGCTACACCGCTGCCCTACCACATGTAACTTTAAATCCTCTCAGTACATACAGATACACAGAATCAATGAGTTATTACCATTGCATAAAAATAATATAAAAAAAAAAACTGCATCTTTTTTAGGCTCCGTCTTTTTATAGTGAAATAGAAACTAAATGACAATTCACCTAATTACTTTATTCAACACAGAAACAACGAGCAGATGAACCTTCAAAGTGCATTCTAAATATACATTAGTAGAAATATTTTCAGTGTAAATGCTTTCAGGTAAAAGGCATTTTTTATTTCAAAATTTATATTGGGACAGACTCATGAGAAAAGGCAGAGTCAGATGGCTTCTCAAATCTGGCTCCTTAAAGCGTGGACTCTTAATTCTGCAAGACAAAAGAAAGAGACGATCATTAGCAGGACAAATGAAATTGGAGAGTGGTTAGGATCTATGGTATAGTCTGCTGATACCACTCATTGGAAAGGATCTATGGCTTTAATATGCCATGACCAACATAATAACTGCTTTCAGTATATTCTTGATGTGGTGCCAAACTTAATGTCCAATATGAAAATGTTCATGTGTTCTTTTTCTCAGACTTAACCTCTAAGCTTGTGTGGCATGTCAAGTGATGGAAACAGTAATGATTTTTGCTCCTCTAAGTTCCTCATAGGCTTTGAGTTGATATAAGTCTTGCTATTCCTGATGGTGCTTACACAGTTTCCCAAGCATTGGGGGATTGCTGATAGCCAATGACAATTGAGCAATAATAACACTAACCCGCTAAAAAAATGTTGTGTTGACACTGTCATGGTTAATCCACTCAAGGATAACTGGGAGTTGACTGTACATCTTTTATGGTGGGTTTTGGATCTAATAACAGGTTTACAGAGCTGCATTTTCTTTTCTGTTAATGAAACTCATTGGAAAAGAAACTTTGATCTATCATGGAAAGTGCTGGAGATCCTGGCAGGTAGGAGAGAAATCCCTACCAGAGGATTCATCATAGCACAGAATCTGAAACATTACAGCAACACAGAGGAAGCCTCCCATCCAAGACTGCTGTATTGCTAATGTGCAGGGAAAATCTGATTCCCCTCTCAGTGCATGACTGATACATTATAAGGTACAGCATGGATACAGGCCATTTTCCACCACAGAGCACTTGGCTTTAGTCAGCTTTCACTCACTGTAGCGGTCTGGGACATTATGAATGATTGAGAGGACTCAGAGGCATCCTTGGAACCGCAGATGTTCTTCCACCACTGCCTGTACTGTTCCCGAACCTGCAACACACACAGGTGAGATGGAGCACAGGTTTGGGTGAGACAGGTAAGTCTCGGAATATAAACGGGATGTGAGTGGGATTCAGGTGAGACAGAGGAGATAAGATGTACAGATTAGAGACAGAGGAGAGACCAAATGGGGGCCGGGGGGTCTAGATATGTAAGTGGGGTTGGGTTATTTTTTAGACAGGTAAAAATGGTAACACAAGAGGTGGTACAGAGGTAGAAAAACAGATATGTGATATCAGGCGTAGAGGTGAGAAAAAGCAATAGAAGATAAGGTAGGTTAGCAGGTAAGGCAAATTGGTACCAGCACAGTGAGTGGGGAAAAGGGGCAAAGGTGGGTAGAACAGGTGGGTGTTCACCTCTTTTCTGAGGATGCAGTGCACCAGGAAGATGAATGTGCCCTGCTGGGAGGTTATAAGCAGGAAGACATATTCCAGAGTCTTGCTGTTATTCACAAAGAAGCCAAATATCCAGGGGCAACCAAGAATGATGAACTGGAATATTGCTTTTACCACCATCATCCTTCAGAGAGACACAGAGAGAGAGAGAGAGAGAGAGAGAGAGAGAGAGAGAGAGAGAGAGAGAGAGATGGGTCTGCAACAGTGGTGTCTGACACCTGTGTCTATTCTCTAACACCTCTAGTTGTCCTTTTGTTTCTTGACTTCGTCTTTTACTTGCAACTGTAATATCTCTACCCTTTATCATCTACCTAATAATTCAAATCTCATACCTGCACATGTCCTTTTCTCCTGTTCTTGTCTTTTCCTACCTGTATTTATCAAATAGTATAATTGTACATTTCATCTATACCTGTTCTCTCTTACCTGTACCTGTCTTTTCTTACCTGTAATTTATCATGTTCTACAACATTTTCTATATCTGTTCTCTTTTACCTGCACCTCTCCTCTCATTCCTGCACCTGTTCTCTCCTACCTGGTGTCTTTCAATTGAGAGATTTCCTTGTTCCGGCCAGCCACTGTGAACCACAGGTATCCAATGATGGTAGTAAAGAGGATGACATTCACCTGTACAGGTCAGACAACGGTATATTTTCATCAGAAGTTTAAACAGAGTCAGACTGCAACTGGAAACAGACATCAAACAGATAAGGCAAGTACGTACTGCAAGGAGAAAACACACTGGCCCCAGAAAACTCCACCTGAAGCCCTCTTCAGTCTTCAGCCAGCATCTATGATCAACCAGACTCAAAATTACAGGAAGAAGACAAAGGAAACACAATCACACAAATCAGTCAAATCCAGTCCAGTACGGAGTCAAGTCCAGCACCATGACAGCAGGGAAGAACAGTTCCAAGCTGATCCAGAACAATGTCTACATAAATCTCATAGCTGCCCATAATGCTGCTAGCTTTCCATTACCCAGGAGTACTTTAATCAATGGTTTATGAACCAGTTAACTTCTCCTCTCTGATCTGCAAACATCAAAAATCCTACTCAAACAAGAGAATCTGCTGGGTACAGAACAATAGTAGGTCACCCTGTACATGCCCCGCCCCATCCCCTTAGCCCCTCTCCTCTCTGCACTTACTGGTCACTGCCGTATCCATCGGGAACCAGTCCTGCAGACACACCCACCACCAGGCAGGGGATGCCGTAGCCAATCAGCAGCAGGAAGCCCCAGTGAATTCCCTCCTGCTGTATAACCCTGACTTCTTGCAGGTTGCGCACCAACAGGAAGAGCTGCAGAGACTCCAGGAACATCCACACAAAGCTGGACAGGAAGAGGAAGTGCAGCACGCCCGAGATCACTGCACACACCAGCTAAGGAGAGACACATCATCATTACACCATCATCACTAATGTCATCACCGTTATTACCATCATCATCATCATCATCATCATCATCATCAACATCATCATCATCATTACCACCACTATCACTGATGCAAAGTGAAAAAATGCAAAGTTTGTATAATGCTATACACACCCCCTTACATTCAATCAAGGATTGCCGGTAACATTTATGTAAAAATTGATGTAAAAATAACTGCTAATAAGTGCTAATTTTAACAATACAAATCCTTTTTTCACTTTCATTCATTTTAGTAATCAATGAACTCACATCGAATCACATCATTGTAACACACTTTAAATAATTTAAATAGTTTAAACACTAGATTCAAGTAACCTTTGATATCAATACATAAGCCCATTCAACATTAATTTTCAATTGTACATTCTACGTATACCAGGAATTAACAACAAGTGATGAATTATTCATACAGCAAGTAGGTGTTACATTTGCTCTTGTAAAGGAACACATCGATGCAAAACATGATGCACAAAAACACTAATGTTAGCTTCAGTACATGAAATACTAAGGGAACTTGTCAAACTCGATACCTTGTGTAGTTATATTTTAGTTATATTGTAACATTTTCTTTTTAACATCATATTACCAAAGCAATTGTAAATTGCAGTTACAAGCATCTTTGGATCAAATGTCACTGTGCTATAGGATTGCCCATTATTCCACTTGTTGGCAGACTCTCCTGAAGTCATTCAAAACTAAAATTTCAACAAGACGTATTGAATAATCTCCACAGTTACTGTATGAATGAACCGTAACCAGGTGGGTGGGAACGCAAGCGGAGGACCACCTCCTCTGCGTTATATAATGCAAATCCCCCCCACTTCACATGAACTCCAAATTATGATGGAGATGATTTCATAACATGTCTGCCTAGATGCGTCTGTCCACTCAGGCTAAGACAGGCCACAGACAGACTAGTGGAACCAAAGAAACTGTCTGTCAATCTCCCATATGCATATGGCTAATTCATCTTGTCATGATGTTGAGAGTACAGAACTGAGGAGACAGCTGACACTGAGATTATACAGAGTGATGAAGTCTCTGATAGGAGGTAAAGGTTGGGAGCTGTGGGTGGAGAACCTTGTGCGGGTGGATGTCAGAGAGGAAACTCTGCACCAGCAGGAGGAGCAGGTGGGCCAGGAAGAGGCAGATGGAGAGGTTCAGGCGTGGTGTGTTGCTGACTTTAGGGTTCCAGCGACAGAGGATGAAGGTCAGGATGGCCAGGGCCAGAAACAGCAGCCCCACTGACACTGCAATCATGCTGATCCAATTCAAGATGATGTCATCCTGGAAACATCCATCAATCACAGAAATCATTGTAACACTTCAAGACCCTAAGAACCCTGACCTATTTTTAATGTTTGTTAAGGTTTTGGCCTCCATTTTAGGCAGATTGTTCATGATCGTTCATGATCTATAATAGCTATCGTCAGATGCCATATATCATATTGTTCAGCAGAAACTGGCATAAACGGAAAATACCACCTGGAACCACTACATGCTAAATTTTATTTAGCCTTTAATCTGATATAAAATATTTTTTGTTTGTTAAAAATATTGAAAGTTTGATGAAACTTTTTTTTTTTTATTGAAACACACACGTCATGATAAATCAGTTCATATTTCTGTACTACAGCTGATGAAAACAAAAGTTTTCAATAATCATCAAATTCGGTCTTTTCATTCACATGTTTAGCTGAGCTCAGAGAGACACCTATGAATACACTGCAGATACCAGTAAGCGGAGATTAAGTCTTTCTTGTATAAAATCAAGTTCTGTACTGCCATCTGATTGAACAGCATGTAAGACGCCTCCTTCCAGTGGATAGAAACGCTTCTACATGCTGAAATGTATGAGATATTGAAAAGAAATGAACTGTGACTTATTGACGTAAACGACTAGACTGCTGGTGACGTAAAAATGGTGGCTTTCGGGTTCTGGGGGTTAAAAACAGGAATTCAGGTTGTCAGGGAGATATTTTGTTAGTACCAGCTGATGCAAGGCACAAACACTTACATTTCAATTTTCTCCATTTAAAAGGTGTCACTAGGGTGCAATCAGTAGGAGTTGAGGTCATGATTCTAGCTACCTAAAGTTCAGAATAAAACAAAAACAAGATTTTTTTTCCTATCACCATGGCTCCACCCTTGGTGGAAGTCTAAACTCCATCCTCAAAACCACCATCTTTTTCCAAGTATTACTGCCCCTTGAATAAAACTGCAAGTCTTGATATGGGCCAATGCAGTAAAATATTTCATTTTCTGATTATTTTTGCTGTTTCAAATTAAGCCGCCACTCACCCTACCAGCCACTCTTTCATAAGGGACATAATTTGCTACCTTTCCATTACAGAACATTTTCTTTACCTCTAACCTCAACAGCAGCATTCCTTTAAAAGAACACATGTAGGGATTTATGGAATTTATCTCTTAAGTTTTCCTCTGCTTCAGCTGTTAGTAACTGCTTATACTCTGAATGAGTTGCAGCTGAGTTTCTTCCTGTCAGGTGAGCACAGTTCCGTTAGCCAAAGAGAGATTTGATCCAGAGGATTAAGATAAATTTATCTTTGGCTGCCACTAGGGCACATTAACATTTGTATTGACAATGGTCCTCTCAAAAGCTAAATATATGTACCTGTAAGGTGTTTCATTAGTACATGTCTGTCTCATCTTAGAGGTCAGTCAACACCTGAGTGCCAAAGTATTTTATATATTTTATATAATTATTCATATAAACTATTTCCACAAAATGTACTCACTTAAGCACTTATTTCTTTACTAAAAGTGCACATCAAATACAATTTTACTCACTGATAAACCTCAGTAACATTTTAACCTCATAAAGACTGAATAGACACACAAATTTGGATTGAGCTGGGGAACCACATGAGTTTGGTTTAGTCGTCTCCCTCCCCTCCTCACCTCAGGTGGTCTGCCCGTCTGCATGATGAGGGCGAAGGTGGACAGGTGGTTGCAGGTGCACATGGTGTGAGTGGAATTTCTCTGTGTGAGCTCACAGCCATCCACGACCCACCTGCTCTGATTCCAGTACACACAGGTGAGCTGGCCCTCAGGGTTCACCTGCCGAGAAAGGGAGGGAGGCACAGCACACACCAAATCAACATCCAAATCAATGGGTCCCACTGATGGAAACTAGAGACTACAGTGACTGATACAACATCAAAATCTACAGCAGAGGCACTCAACCCTGGTCCCACAGTCCTACAGGTTCAGATGTGAGTGAGTAAGGACTGAAGTTATTGGACTAAGTGTTATTAGAGGTCATTTAGAAGCTTCACAGGGGGATGAGTCAATGTAGTATTTAACTGCTGGGGTGAGTGAGGGGTATAGATGGGGAATTATTAAATAAGTAAGTTATTACAAGTGTGAATGAAGAGGGACTAAAGTTTCTTTAGGGTTAATGAGAAGGAAGAGTGGAGAAGGACACATTCAGTGAGTTATTGGGGGTCAGTGAGGAGTGTGGAGGAGGAAGGATGGCAGTATGTTATTGGATGTCAGTGAGAGCTCTGCATGGAAAAGGTCTAAAGCTATTGTGTTCTTAGTTGTCAGTAAGAGAGGGGGGGTGGCTGTTATTGTGGGTTCCTGAGAGATTTAAATATTTGAAGGCATAAAGTCTGTTTGTTTTGAGGGCTCAGTAAAGGGAATGAAAATATAAAGACCAAATTTTGTGTTTCCTGGGTATTAATGTTAGGTGAGTATGAGGAAGGGCTAAAGCTGGTGTGTTCTTCTGGGCCAGTGAGTGGTGTAGATGGAGCAAGGACTCACTGTGAGATGTCTCAGGGTAAAGTTGACTGGTTCAGGCAGCATTGTGTTTTTAGTATTGGGGAGGGAGGCAGAGACCACATTGGACATCATGGTCTTGTTGGTCTTTCTCTCCGTGTGGAAGAATTCTGCCTTCAGCACATCCTCCATGTTGGCGTAGGCTATGAAGACCACCGCTCCAGATCCTGCAGAACAGACCAACAGAACCAACAGAAATCAGAAACTTCAGAACTTCTAAAGAGCATAACCTTCATGCATAATCATTTGGTGGTATACTGCTGTCTTGTTCAGCTGTATGTGCTCATGTATGTTTACCAGATAAAGAAATGATTTTGACAACACGTTAAAGAAGAAAGGCTTTCTTATAAAACTGACATATCATGTCATATTACACATACTGCAAAGTGTGATGTTAAAATAATAGATAAAAAGATCATAAAAAGAATAGCAATAAAAAGATCCAAAAAGTCAGAGTAATGAACAGCGCGTGTTTGGCTACGGAGTGAACTGTCGACTCACCATTGTTGTTCTTAGTAATGCCGAGTAGATCAATTTTCAAAACGTTGTCTCTGGCTTTTAGCTGAGGTGTTTCTGTCAGGTTGGCTTTTGGCCCGATGGCGAATGTTTCCACCTCTTACACAAAGGCAATAAAAACGTGATTATGAATTTGTTGATTGTAAATGAACAGGGAGTGTTATCCATGGCTACACCCAGATTCTTGGTCTGGGATGGGGCATCACTGTGTTATCAAGGGTTATGGTGAGATCCTTGAACAGGGAGAATGCAGCAAGCATATAGAGTATCTCAGTTTTGGCGAGATTGAGCTTGAGCTGCCGACTGTTCATTCATGTCCAAATGTCACTGAGACGTGCATCCATGCTTGTGGTGATATGAACATCAGTGGGTGGGAAGGAGAGATAGCATCATCAGCATAGCAGTGATAGGAGAATCCATGGGAGGACATTCATTCAGTCAAGAGGGACAAGGAAAACAGGAGGGGACCAAGAATGGGTCCCTGGGGCACTCCAGTGATAAGGCTGTGGGACACAGCAGCTACCTAGCTAGCTATACAAGTTCATGAAGTGTCTTACCTCGTCTGGCATCTAAGCCAGACTGCAAAGTCTGCTCTTCTAGGAAGAGGACCAGTGACGGGAAGAATGGAAGGAACCAGACATTTTTCTTCTGCAAGACCTGCCCAGACAAACCTGCCCCCGTGCCCCACCACATGCTTTGAGCTGTACCGCACCAAGATGGTCTACAAACAGTGAATGGTGAGTTTTTCACTTTTTCCATTTATTTTGGTTAGAAAGTTTATAATGTTTTCTCTATTGGATGGTGATATATTGATCAGTAAGGTAATCTCTGCAGTAAGAATGACATTTTCTTTGTCCATCCTCCCTCTTTAGATTGCTGTCTCTGGCCTCTCCAACTGTCTGCTGGCTTATTCAGTCACCTGTGAGGGAAAGCGTGAAGTCTGCCAGCATATGTGTGCGCATCATACAGGCGCACACACACACACACACTCTCTCTCTCTCTCTCTCTCTCTCTCTCTCTCTCTCTCATTCTCAATCTCTCTCTCTCACACACACATACACTCACACACACACACTCTCTCTCTCTCTCTCTCTTCTCAATCTCTCTCTCTCACACACACACATACACTCACACACACACACTCTCTCTCTCTCTCTTTCTCTCTCTCTCTCTTTCTCTCTCTCTCTCTCATTCTCAATCTCTCTCTCTCTCTCTCTCTCTCTCTCTCTCACACACACACATACACTCACACACACACTCTCTCTCTCTCTCTCTCTCTCTCTCTCATTCTCAATCTCTCTCTCTCACTCTCTCTCTCACACACACACATACACACACACACTCTCTCTCTCTCTCTCTCTCATTCTCAATCTCTCTCTCTCACACACACATACACTCACACACACACACTCTCTCTCTCTCTCTCTCTCATTCTCAATCTCTCTCTCTCTCTCTCTCACACACACACATACACACACACACTCTCTCTCTCTCTCATTCTCAATCTCTCTCTCTCACACACACACATACACTCACACACACACACTCTCTCTCTCTCTCTCTCTCTCTCTCATTCTCAATCTCTCTCTCTCACACACACATACACACACACACACACACACTCTCTCTCTCTCTCTCTCTCTCTCTCTCATTCTCAATCTCTCTCTCTCACACACACATACACTCACACACACACACTCTCTCTCTCTCTTTCTCAATTTCTCTCTCTCACTCTCTCTCTCATTCTCAATCTCTCTCTCTCACTCTCTCTCTCACACACACACATACACTCACACACACACACTCTCTCTCTCTCTCATTCTCAATCTCTCTCTCTCACTCTCTCTCTCTCACTTTCTCTCTCACACACACACATACACTCACACACACACTCTCTCTCTCTCTCTCATTCTCAATCTCTCTCTCTCTCTCTTTTCTCAATCTCTCTCATTCTCAATCTCTCTCTCACACACACATACACTCACACACTCTCTCTCTCTCTCACTCTCAATCTCTCTCTCTCACACACACACATACACTCACACACACACACTCTCTCTCTCTCTCTCTCTCTCTCATTCTCAATCTCTCTCTCTCTCTCTCTCACACACACACATACACACACACACACTCTCTCTCTCTCTCTCATTCTCAATTTCTCTCTCTCACTCTCTCTCTCACACACACATACACTCACACACACACTCTCTCTCTCTCTCTCTCTCTCTCATTCTCAATCTCTCTCACACACACACATACACTCACACACACACACTCTCTCTCTCTCTCTTTCTCAATTTCTCTCTCTCACTCTCTCTCTCACACACACACACACACACACACACACACACACACACTCTCTCTCTCTCTCTCTCTCATTCTCAATCTCACTCTCTCACTCTCTCTCTCTCACACACACACACACACTCTCTCTCTTTCTCTCTCTCTCTCATTCTCAATGTCTCTCACTCTCTCTCTCACACACACACACACACACACACACACACAAAAATAGGTTGACTGTTGATGTTGTTGATGACACTTATAATAGCTAATTTTTCAATCAAATCTGTTTTTTGTGATTATTTTAGGATGATAATTTTAATAAATGTATTACCTTTTATAATGCCTCATGAATTATTTGATTTTATTAACCTTCTTATTTAATTTTATGAAGTTACCTTGACTTTCAGTTTGAAACTGCTTTTTTAAATGTGCTGGCTTGCAATTTAGCTACTGTCACTGTAAATGTATTTGAGTATATATAAATAACAATGTCTGCTAAATTACAATAATGTAAAGTATTGAATTACAAGTATATAAAGTATACTGGCTACACGCAGGTGTCTTGGCAGATTGCATGAATTTTGCTTTGATGCTCCTGCATGAGTGGTAAGGGATGTAGCGTTGAGGTGAACTTCACAGCATAAAAAGAGCTGAGCCCTCACTCAACCCTGCCCTGATCTGTCACATCAATTCTGTATTTACTACATAAACACACCAGAATCAACATAGCTCTTTCACATGTGACCTACAGCAGCAGATTACTGGAAAAGTATGTCATAGTTGAGATTCAGCCCTGAGCCCAAAGTGATCTCTGGGAAAGCCTTAGGACCTGTTTGCATTGGAACAAAGGGTCAAAAGGCCGACCAAAAAGTGGGCTCAGGTCAGATGACCACACCCGAAGGATCATGGAAATAATTAGGTACAAACCCAGTTTTTCGGTAGAGAGGTTGCTGCTGCTCTGGGTTCGCGTGGGCTTCACCAGCACTAACGCCAGCTTCTCTGGGATCTTCAGTGCAACACCTATCTCCTTCTCTCCCACCTCCCCCTTCCACTGAGATAGCAGATCCACCACACGCAGAGTCACATTCAGTAACGTTTCCGGTGTCTGAACAGTGAAGTAATAACAGTGTTATAACAAAGTAACAACAGAAACAATGCCTGCAATACACAGTAATAACGCAGCAATTATAAAACTTTAACGTGACAGTTAAACTGTAATGATAACATGAGAATGGCCTAGAAAAAATATACATATAGCAAAAGCACGGTGACACATCAGTGAGATAAACCAGCATGGCTTCTGCTGCTAATTTTTATATCCAGTGAGACCCTCAATCTCCACAAACACACAGACTGAGCACAGAGGAAAAGGAAGGGAGGGGTGGGTGTGGAGGAAGTGAAGAAAAAGGCAAAGAAAAAGAGAGAGGAAGCATCCTTCCATTGCAACATGGCTGCCACTATCTGTGCAGAACTACACAGCACAGTAAATATGACAGGATGTAATGAATTCAAAATGAATGGAAGTACCAGTGAGCTGCTGTTGTCTAGCAGATTATCCAGAGATTCCAGCTGGCACTGCTCCACTGATTTACTCTGGAAGAGACAACCAAGCAGAGCTGATCATGTGGGGGAGGATTTATGAAGCTAGAGAGGGCGCACAGTCCTGTCAAAACTTCCTGCAGGCACAAAGTGCTGTGCTAAGACTCATGTTTGAACAATGTGAAATATCATTGATGCAGACAATGCAAGCAGGACTCTGGTCTCTGCTTGGGGGCAGGAACAAGTCCTTTTTCTCACTCTTAAGGCCTTTGTACACCAAGTCTGTATTTTTTGTATGCGTTTTTGAATCCGTCATCCGATAAAAATGATTACGCAGAGAAACCTTTCACACTGAGTCCGATGCATTTATTATTCTATTCATTGCGAAAATTCGCAGTATGAGACAAAATGGAGTCATCAAGCAGTGAGGATGATTTTGTGGTCCTTTCACTTCTTGAAAGTAGAAAAAGAAAAAGAAAGTATTGGGTCCATCCAACCCTGAGAATGCGTCAAGAAGAAGGAGAATTTCACCTGCTGATAAAAGAGCTGTGGAATTATCCCGATTGTCTCCGGGTCTATTTCAGGATGGCAGTGGTCCAGTTTGATACGCTGCTAGCAATACTGGAACCAGGCATTAAATAGAACACCACGGGCTCCCGAGTGGCTCAGTTGGTAACAGCGCTTGTTCTGAGTATAGACTGAGCGCTACAGCCCGGGTTTGAACCCGACCGTGTCAAACTAGCCGACAGAGATCAGGAGCTCACAGATGGAACACTTTGGCTTCGTTCCGCCTGGGATATGGGTGGGTACGTCTGCAGGGTCTTCAGTCCCATTAGCAACAGCAACCCCTGCTGGTCGATTGGACACCTGTGGTACACGTGCCAAAGCTGCATATGAAATGTCTTCCTCCAACCCATATTCAATTCGGTTTATTTATATAGCTCTTTTTACAACATGAGTTGTCACAAAGCAGCTTTACATTGGTATTCCAGGCCTGATACCCCCCTCAGAACAAGCCAAAGGTGACAGTGGCAAGGAAAAACTCCCTGACTAATAGGAAGAAACCTTGAGCAGAACCCGGGTCAGAGGGGGAGCCCATATGCTTCTGGTTGGCACTGGGTGGACAAATACAGCAAAGAATTTCCTAAGAACAGTACTTAAGAATAGTGAAATATGTAAGAAGTAAGACACAGCAACGTAGGTCCGTAAGACACAATGAATCTTGTAAATCTTAAATCTTGAAAGTTATACAGCAGAATATGCATGGCATGTAGTCCTCGAGGGTCCAGTTCTTGGTACATGGAGGGCTCCACAGGAATGACGGCGAGGAAGCTGAGCGGGGGTCCTGAAGTGGTGCTTGAGTTACAGCTGCAGGCAGGAGCCCGGAGCCGGGTGGGGAAAACAGAATTGAAAAACATAGGTTAGTGGATGATAAGAATGGCAGGAATGTACAGCAGAGAGGCAGGAGAGGAGGGGCAAGGAAAAAGATGCCAGTGTGCAACAAGGAAAAAAATCCCGGCAGGCTAACATTATGGCAGCATACTTAGGGGACGGGAGGCAAGGGACTGACATAATCATGAGGGCGACACTAAGGCAGTCAACACAAGATCACGGCACAGAGTTCATGCCATGATAAAGTGACAGCAATGACCACTTAGTCCACCAGAGACTCTGTGATCCATGCCAGCACCAGGCCATGTCCCTCAGATGAAGGATTTACTGTATAGATATGTTTTGAGCCTAGACTTAAAGGTGGAGAGAGATTCTGCTCCCCAAACTTCGGTGGTTAAGCTGTTCCACAGGGGAGGGGTTCAAAAAAAAAGGCTCTACCGCCTATAGTAGTTTTGCCCACTCTTGAAACGATGAGAAGCCCAGCATTTTGAGAACGAAGGGCTCTTTGTGGAAGGTATGGGTGAAGAAAGTCCTTAAGATAGGGAGGGGCACGCCCATTTAAAGCCTTAAATGTGAGCAAGAGTATTTTAAAATCGATCTGGTATTTAATGGGTAGCCAATGGAGAGAAGCTAGAACTGGTGTAATGTGCTCAAAGCGTTTAGTTCTAATTAAGATTCGTGCCAGTGCTCCGCCCCCCTGGCTGTGTGTTTGTGTTCTTCCCCTGTCCATGTGCTTTTGTTTTTCCTTGTGTTCCAGCCCTGCCCCACTCTCCGCCCACCTGATCATCTCTACCTGCCTGCCTGCACACCTGCTTCCCATCACCTCATCAGCCCTACCCTATATTTACCCTGCTTGTCTCTGTCTTGTTGCGAGTTCGTCTCAGCATTCTGCTTCGTCCTTGCCATCTGTTACTCGGTTTTTCAGCGGTCTTCTGTCTCCCGCCCTGGGTCTCTGTATTTGCCCGCTGTTCTGTCACGTGAGTTCTGTCAGTCTGTTTTCTGTTTCGTCCTGTCTTTGTGTTTCCCTGTCTGTGGTAGTCTGCTCCTGTCTTCTTGGCACCCGCCTGCCTTTCCGCTCCGGCCCTGGCCGCCTGCTGTTCTGCCTCCGCTCCCTGTTGCCGGCCTGCCCGGTTCTGCCCCTGTCCAGACCCTGCTTCCCGCCTGCTCAGCCCCGGACCAGCCTGCCGTTCTGCTTCGGCTGCCTGGGTTGCCCGCGGTTCTGCCCCAGCTCCCTGTTGCCGGTCTCCCCGGTTCTGCCCCTTCCCAGACTTCACTCCCCGCTTCTCGTCTGCCCTGCTCCGGACCTGTCTGCCCAGTTTGTGACCCCTGCCTGGCCTTCGGATCTCGTCTCTGCCTGCCGCTCCGTTCCGGTTGCCCCGCTGCCTGCCTGCCCATTGCTGACCCTCGCCTGTCCAGACCACGTGCCTTGCTCTTTGTTTGCTTTTGTTTTTGGGACTGACTTCCCCGGTATCGATTCCTGCCTGTTTTTGACTTCGCCTTTGTCTGCTCCTGTGGTGGTCTTCAATAAAGTCTCTCTGCCATTCACCTCCGGGTCTGCGTGTGAGTCCTCACCCCGCATCCCTGACAATTCGAGCAGCTGCATTTTGTACCAGCTGAAGGGGTTTTAGTGAGACATTTGCACATCCTGACAAGAGGGCATTACAGTATTCTAATCTGGATGTTACAAAGGTGTGGATTAGCTTTTCAGCTCCATTAATTGACACAATTTTCCCGATTTTGGCTATATTTCTCAAATGAAAGAAGGCTGTCCTGGAGGTGTTAGTTATATGAGTTTCAAAAGAGAGCTCAGGATCAATAACAACACCAAGGTCTTGGAGGCCAAGGAGGATACGATGATCGATGTTTTCGAAGGCTGCACTTAAATCTAGTAGCACAAAAAGAGCGATACAGCCATTGTCGCAGGAGAGTAGAAGATTGTTGAGCACTTTCAGAAGAGCGGTTTCTGTACTATGATGAGATCTAAACCCAGACTGAAAGACTTCCAAAGATTTAATAGCGGTGTGCCAATTGCAGGTAGTAGCTGTTTTAGGAAGCCAGTTGGTATGGGGTCTAGTTGGCTGGTAGAGTTTTTAGATGAACTGATAAAAGAAAAAAAGTCGCTAAATTCAATGGGTATAAAAGAGTCAAAGCACGAGGCAGGCCTAATGGACATACCTACTTTGTCTGGGATGGGACTGGCCAGGGAGGAGGCAGAAGTTGATGAAATGTTCTGTATTGTGTCTCTTATCTTTATGATTTTACTATCAAAGAAGTTCATGAAGTCATTGCTGCTATAAATTGCTGGCATGTTAGGGTTAACTGATGCAGGACTCTTAGTTAATCTGGCAATAGTGCTAAACAGATACCTAGGATTGACCTTATTTTTCTCAAGGGTAGAGAAATATTTTGATCTGACAGCTATGAGGGCATGCTTATAGGTTAGGAGACTTTCCTTCCACGCCAGGAAAAAGACTGGAAATTTGAAGGAGCGCCACCTTCTTTTGAGTTTTCGTGTAGCTTGTTTGAGTGCACGGGTATGGTCATTGTACCAAGGTGCTAGCTTTTTGTCAGTGATTTTTTTTCCTTTTAAGGGGAGCAACGGTGTCCAGAGTTTTATGTAGAGTCTATACTGTCAGCAAGTTGATTAATTTCAGTTAAACTAGTGTTTGAACATAAGCTAGAAGAGATTTCATTGTACAGGCTGTATGATGTAGGGAGCTCATTGATAAAGGCACTAGCTGTACAAGAAAAAAATGTATGCCTAGAAGAAAATTTGGGCTCCAGGTATGTGAAGCACATTAGCAGTAAATTGAAAGAGATAAGCTAGTGGTGTGATAACCAGGTAGAATTATGCCACACAATCCCATGTTAATATCTGCTCCTTATGTGAGGACCAAATCTAGAGTATGGTTAAAGTAATGTGTGGGTTTATCCACAGCTTGATAGAGTCCAATAGGTTCGATGATAGACAAAAATGCTCTTCTGAACGAGTCATGTTCATTATCCATATGCGCATTAAAGTCACCTACTATTACAGCCTTTTCTGTATTAACAACCAGGTTGGATAAAAAGTAGGCAAATTCCAATAAGCAAACACTATAAGGGCCAGATGGCCTGTAAAATATTACAAGGGTAAATAGCTGAAATGCAGTCTTGTCAGGGAGTTCAAACGAATGAAAGTTATAGCCATGTTTAAAGGCGGCACAGAGTTTGGAGCTGTGTACAGAAGCAACACCGCCACCTCTGCCAGTAGGTCAAGGGACCTGGTGATTACTGTAACTGGGAGGAGTTGTTTCATTAAGAGCAATAAAGTCATTAGGTTTAAGCCGAGTTTTAGTCAGGCATAAGATATGAAATTGGTGATCAGAAATCAATTTGTTTACTAATGTAGCTTTAGGTTGTAACAACCTAATATTTATTAACCCTATCTTAAGGACCATTTGTCTGCAAATACTACTTCCGGGTTTGTCAAATTTAATTTTTATCAGATTAGCAGCACAAATGCCCCTACTAGATGTTTTTAAGAAGTTTGGGACTGAGAGTTGGGGAACAGACTCTGTCTCTATGGAAATGAGTTTAAGTGGTGGTTAAAGGGAAAAAGCAGACATCTGTGTAGGACAGAAAGACTCATCGCTGTGCTAGCTTAGCTTGTGGACCGCAGTGTGAAAAGAAGCAGCGGCTGACATCACGTGTCTCGGAGGAGGGCATGTGCTTGTCCAGGCTCTCCCGGATTGAAGGTGGGGAGTTGCGCAATGGGACCGAATGACAACAAATTGGACATTCCAGAAGAGAAGACCACCAATTTCCGCGATCCAGTTGATCCTGAACAGCGGCTGGCAGTATGTCTAAGGTAGGGACGGACACACACGTCATGAGTTTAATAGGCAATCCAAATTGTGCCATTGGAAAACTGCGTGCTAGGTGATCAGCCTTTCCACAGGATCTGCAGATATTCAGGGCACAGGCTCAAAACGCTGCAACATACAATATCACGGTCAATAGCTGTCCTGTGACCAGTCTGTTTATCACACTTTTCTGCCAGAGCTGATAGTCAAACAACTCTCTAAAGGCTTTTGACGGATGCGAAAAAAAAAAAAAAACGGATGTGAAAAAATGCAGAAAATGACGGAGGAAAGTTTTGGAGTTGGTGTGTAAACGTGATTGACACAACGTTAGGTCGTATTTATTTTTAAACGTCTGACAGTTTTGGACGAAAAAAACACACTTGGTGTGCAAAGACCTTTACTCCCTGCTGTCTGGACCCCAACCTCCCTCCCACAGATCAAAAGCTCTCACCTTACGTTCTCCTCCCACTGTCGCACCTGGAACACAAGTAATACATTCAATTCAAACACAGGCCTGTCTGTCCAGAGACAGTGAATGTACATAATAAGGAGGAATCTAGTAAAACCTGGAACTGGAGCTCAGGACTGCATTTCCATTAAGACCGACAAGAAGGACAACCTTGACAACATCACATGACTATCCCAGGTCAAAAGTAATGAATATGCAGCACCACACTCTAATCTAAACCATCCTGACAGACTGGATCAGGGAATTAATCACTGATCATTAATAATTTTCCTGTGGTGATCAATACTACGTGAAACTATAATTCCAATAAAGAAATCTGTAACTGAAAAATTTCAGGTTTTGTGTCATATTCTGGGTGAAAGACAATATATCCATTGACAGAACAGAATGCAATCACATAGTTGTTATTTAATTTACAAGTTAAGCCGTGATAATGGCCACAAATTCAAATCACTCAATAACTAAGCTTGAATGCTAATTATTTACTGTTAGCTGTCAAAGCATCTGGCTATCAATGAGTTTCAGGTAGCAACAATAGCTGTCTAAGATATCATAGCATGCTAATATGTAAGTGAGTCCACTGTTACTGAATAAGAGTGTTCTAAATTTAATATCATCAAAAAGTGTGTGTGTGTGCTACACAGGGTTACAAAGAAGTTCTTGGAGATAAGGTTCTACCTAGATCCATAAAGTGTTCTTCCACAACGACAAGCCAAAGAACCCAATATGGTTCAAATTAGAACCCTTTTTACTAATAGTGCATACAGGTACCGCAGAAAGGGTCCCTTGATTATTTCCTTTGCTACTGTATAACGTTCGTGTGTGAAAAGCAAAGGAATTTTTTTTTTTAAAAAAGTGTCATGAGCGCACCCTCTGGTGGCCACAGAGGCCCTATGCAGCCATGTAATTCACCCATGCCAAGAGTCGACACTGTGAAGAACTGCACAAATTTGTGGAACAAAAAAGAAAAAATGTTTGTGGAACTGAAAAATTGTTTGTGGAGCACTGAAGCATGAAGCATGCAAACTGCTGATAAACTCAAATCCAACACACTGACAGACAGATAGAGGGGGCCTGCTCAGCTGTGTGTTCAGAGTGAGGGGCAACCACTGGCTTACCACTGGGTTACAAAGCATGGCAAATGCAGCAGTGAAAACTATGAGAAGTTTAATAACGCTACTGAAAACAGCAAACCATATAAATGTAACATGCATGCTACAAGTCACACTAGGATGCAGTTGGAACTATTTTATGTACTTATGTATGAAAGGGTTAAAACAAATTATTAGTGTTTTGTATGCTTTGCCCCAGCCATTGCTTTTTTGTGAGGGGAATTGGCCAGCTTCTCGACAGCATGTGTCCCCATATATCCTACCTAACCCCTCTGGTTAGGCTCCTCCTCTACATTTTGGGCCCTTAAATACAGTTTTGGAGCTTGAGCCGATGGGCTACATAGTTTTGAGTAGTGGTGCCCCTGCATTGCTGTATGTTTCTTGTAGATCTTTGCATATGTGCAGCTGAGATCAACTGGGAATCATATTACATGAGAGTAAGCCAAAAATACTCTTATAAGTGGACTGCTCATGTATATAATCAATCACTGTCTGATAGGTCTATGTACTATGTTATATGAATAACAGAATAAGAGGAGGTTCTCACCTGAGCAGACAACCCCAGCATCTTTGGAGTGAGGACACGAACGAAGTCCAAATGCGGGGTTTGAGCAATCCTTGAGAGAGCCCTCATGGCCTGAACATTGAAGATGACTCATCCAGGCTTTCCCGGTCCCCGGTCCAAAGTGGGCCTTACCTGGAGCAGACTTAGCACACCCACAGTCCACCTCTCTACAGACCACTCCGGCATCATTCATATCCCAGTCATCATCACACACCGTGCCCCATTTATTATCATGGAAGACCTCCACTGTCCCAGAGCAGGAATCTTTCCCATTCACCAGTCTGACCTTGAAATCACCTAATGATGACAAAGACAAAGACACTGATAAGGACTGAGACCTTCCACAGCTTCAGATTTAGAATGTCCTCTGCTACATCAGGGCATCATATCATTCAGTTGGTTGTCCACTTTAAAGTGCACACATCTTAATCTAAAAGCAAATATTTATTGTGGAAAAAATGCATTCATTCATAAGCTGATGTATGTATTCAGTACCCTGCTACCTCAGAAACACATGAGTATAATGTTATTACATTTCATTTCATAAATCTGCAACATAATGTATGCAGCTTTTCTCCATGCATTGTTCCCCCATTGGAACTGCACATTAGGCTCCTTTAGCATCCTTTAAACTCACACAGGAGCACTGAAGCATGAAGAATTAATCCTGTCGATGCATTCAAACCCAACAGACAGACAGACAGATAGAGTGAGCTTGCTTAGCTGTGTGTTCAGAGTGAGGGACAACCACTTCCAAAAGGTGTTTGGAAAGAAATTGGGGAATGTGTTTGCAGTGTCTTGCATGCGCAAACATATTAGCAGAAAATTTCTCAAACATTGTCACTGCAGCAGCAGTGGTTGTACACCAGTAGTGGCTGCCTTCCACTCTTACTATCTGCAGTTTGTTCCTCATTTTCATTTTCCCATACTTTTTTTTTTTCCTTTTCAGTCTCCTACACACGTTTTGTTATCCTGGGTTATTGAAACAATGACAGAGAATGGCTGGAATACAAGTTCAATATTTCATATAATTATTAGTTACAAAGGTGTGGGCAGCATGTCTAGTTACAAATTGTTCATATTTAGTCATTATGCCTGTGTGTTGAAGAGTGCGCAGTTCCACAATTAACATACTCACCGGTCTGCTCTGCCCCCTTACACAGCACCAGAGCACCCCCTGCAGGCGAGAGACAGTAGTTTGGTTGGATTAAGTTTCTGGGAATTAACCCCTTGCTTTCCCCTACAGTGAGTGGGATTCTCATGCATTAGATACGGAGTGGGGCTACTTGGGAGGCTGAATCCAGGCTCGGACACTGCTGCTCTACCCCCACTGACCCCGTAAAAGCCAATTTCCATAAACTGAGAGAAGACACATTAGGCAGAGATGCCGGCTTTCTAGTGACAGCTATCTATACACTGGCTAACACATTAGAACACACTTCGATTGAGATTCTTCTCATCCAGTCTAATTTGGTGATGATCGTGATTTTGCTGTCACTGTCTAATTAATTAGCTTTTCTTTCTTTCTAGCATGGCAGGCCAGATTACAAACATGCCCTCTCATGTGCTAGAATATTTTATCTTTTTAAATCAGTGGAGAAAACAAAAAACAATTCTAATTTCATTTTTGTCACAGTTGTTACCTGGTTTAAATTAAATACCATTACATCTCATCTGTCCCACAGATTGCATCAGTAACAGACAATGTCAATTCTCCTCATTTTCAGTTTGGAAATAACCACAGGGAATCAGCACATTATTTACAAATATTGGTCAATATGGACATAATTATTGAAAGACAAACTCTCTCTCTCTTAGATTCAGCTGATTTCTTTTCAGACTGATTTCTTCCCTACACACTTCCCTGGAACTCAATAGTTGATACAGACACTTTGGCTTACTGGATGCAGGGCTTAAAGCAACAAATTTTTCTGAGCCTGTTTTGTTTTTTGTTTTTTTTTTGGGGGGGGGCAAAATGGGACACACGTACATTTAGCGTTACCACAACAGCTTTAATTCAAAATTGTAAAACAAAGAAAAAAATAAATTAATACAATTTTGTATTACTGTGCTCAAATTAAAAGTGCTTCCTTTTCTCCTAAATGCTATTAAAAATGACAAGTGCAACTTCAATAAAAGTTGGTCGAGTAGCGAGATGCTGTGTTATGACTTTGTCCAAGTCATCATCATAGAATCCATAGAAACCAAGACATTGAGAATTCTGTCCATGTTGTGGTTTGTGGACTCGTCAACGTTCTGTGAAAACATCTGTTTTGACAGCTTGTGCGCTAAACATTCTCTCATGTGACAGGCAATGCTGTGACTGGATAGGTAGCTGGCCTGTGTACTTGACACACTACGTTTGGAGAGTGCAGTTCTGTCCTGTGATGTTTTGCACAGGCCATCTAGCACTGGTGCTATCCTGAAAGACAGGTCATGTTCTGCTATAAATGCGGACTTTATGGTTGCACACGCAGTCTTGGATGTTCATATGCTAATAGTTCATAAGCATTGCAACTTTCACCCCACCAGAGAAAAGCGGAGTTTGACATGGTACGATCAAGCTTGTTACTTGGTGGAGGTAATTGTTGCATGAAGATGATAGGCATTAGCAGTTTTTGATTTTAGCCACAGTTATTGACATATTAACTGTGACATTAAGTTATATTAGTTATTGATATTGTTATTAAGTTATTGATATGTCAGCCATTTACTTTATTTTTATTATGCATGTGGAGATCTGGAAGCATATAAGGAAACCAGACAATCCAATATGTTAGCCTTAAACATACAATATATATCCTATTATACTTTGTACGCACGTGAGCAGAAACTAAAAAGAAGGGTCAGAAGTGTACAGGAGACTGCAGGAGGGGTATGCAGCTGTGAGATATCTGTATGCTGCAAGTTACAAAGTGAGGCCTGTTGTTGGGGCTGATAATAGGAGTTAGACACTGTCCAGACCTAGCCCAGAAGATGGACCTTGAGTGTAAGATAAAAATAACTGGACTCTACACCTTGAGTGTAAGATTAAAATAATTGGGGTTCTTTGTTTGTTCAGTGCCACTCCACTGAAACGGCCCTCTTGTCTGTTGTTGACACCCTGCGGGCGGCGAGAGCCGCCTCCATGTTATCGGCCCTCATCCTTCGAGACCTGTCTGCGGTATTTGACAACCTGAACCACCAGATCCTCCTGTCCACCCTTGCTGAACTGGGCATCACTGGCACTACACTTTGCTGGTTCGAGTCCTACCTCACAGGCAGATCATTTCAGGTATCCTGGAGGAGAGGGGTGTCCAAGCCCCACCGACTAACCACCGGGGTACCTCAGGGATCGGTGCTTGGTCCCCTCCTCTTCTCTCTATACACAACTGCTCTGGGTCCGATCATCCAGGCGCATGGCTTCTCCTACCACTGCTATGCCGATGGCACCCAGCTCTACCTCTCGTTCCAACCTGATGACCTCACTGTCTCCGCACAGATCTCTGCCTGTCTTTCAGATATCTCAGCCTGGATGAGGGAGCACCACCTTCAGCTCAACATATCCAAGACTGAGCTCCCAGTGATCCCAGCCAGCCTGACGATCCAGCATGACATCCCCATTCAGCTCGGCTCAACAACACTGACTGTGTCCAGGTCTGCAAGGAACCTAGGGGTAGTGATTGATGACCAGCTGAACTTTACTGACCACATCGCTATGACTACCAGATCATGCAGAGTTGCGCTGTACAATATTAGGAAAATCAGGCCCTACCTATTCGAGCATGCTGCGCAGCTCCTTGTCCAGGCACTGGTCATCTCAAGACTGGACTACTGCAATGCTCTTTTGGCCGGCCTACCTGCATGCACTATCAAACCTCTGCAGTTGATACAAAACGCAGCTGCACGTCTGGTTTTCAACTAACCTAAAAGGGCTTATGTTACACCCCTCTAAGTCTCACTCCACCCATGTTTAAGGCCTTGATGCTCGCGTACAGTGTGACCAACAAAACTGCACCTAAGTACCTGAACTCACTGCTGCAACCCTATTTTCCCTTCTGACTGCTACACTCTGCCATCAAACGGCACCTGGTGGTCCCGTCGCATTGAGGCATTAAATCACTATCCAGGACTTTCTCCATTGTTGTCCCCCGTTGGTGGAATGAACTTCCACACCTCATCCATTCTGCTGAGTCCCTCTCTGTCTTCAAGAGACGTCTGAAGACACAGCTCTTCCGCTCTCACCTGAGCACCTGAAACATCTTCCCCTGTCTCCTTTTAAACTATATTTAAAAAAAAAATTTATGGTTTGGCTGTAACAGTCTAACGTATTGATGTGGTGTAATGGTTTGACTGTAATAGTTTAATGTTAAGATTTGGAGTAATGGTTTGGTTGTAATGGTTTGGTTAGGATGGCTAAACGCACTTGCTAGCTTTACCTGCTAGTTGATACCTTGTCTGACCAACCTTTGGAGCTTTGTCATGCAGTACTTCTAATATTGTTGATTCTGTATAGGTTTTCGCTTGTGCTGTATTGTACCTCACTTATAAGTCGATTTGGATAAAAGCATCTGCCAAATGAATAAATGTAAACGTAAATATATTAGATATGTGCGGCCTTGGAGATAGTGGTGTACGGCCAAGGCGGGATAGTTTTTTTTTTGTAATTGAACAGGTGTGATCTTGGCGACAATGGTGTACAGAAAAGGCAAAATATGAAGTGGGCACGAGGCCAGAGTGGGGTTAGGAGAAGAGTATAAATGAGAGTGCATTTAGAAGGTGCTTCGGATTTTCTCCGAGTGTGGTCCAGCCCGGTTTACTGTATGTGATTTGAAACATATGCAATAAACCTAATTACATCAGACTCTGTGGATTTTACTTTTTTATTGAAGAAGTACTGAAAAGAGTGGAGGGAACCCTCAGCCTAACTGGCCCGGACTGAGGCCAGATTTCCACCACACTGGCATTGAGTTTATTTATTTATTTTAAATTATTACAGTTAATAACTGTTTTTACCGGTAAATATAGTAGCATGTTAGCAATAATTACAGCTAATGTAACTTTCCTCACTGCCTTTCTTGGCTCCCGTTTCTCCCAGCAACCGAACCGTAACGGTCACACAGTTTTGAATTTGTAACGTCAGTTAAATCAGCACAGTTTGGTGGGATAATTATATGGAATCTTAAGGAAACAGTAATTAATTCCTGGTGACCAAAATAATGTCACCATTTAGGTAAATATTAGCTCCATAAAACTTGCAGAATTATAAGTAATTTTCTGGTCACACCATCCCAAATCAATTAGGCCTATTGCCAATTCATATAGAAAGTCAACAATTACCAGTAACAGTGATGATACAGTATTTGTATGTAATTACTCAGCAGACAAGTACCAGTTATTACCAGGTGTAGTAAATATATTAGCAACTGTATTAGCATTACAAAGTATTCTAATCACTCAGTAGTTTCACCAGAATTTATTCAGTATTTACCAGTATGTTTCAACTTTTTTCTGTGGACCATACTTGTGCAAATGTTTCCTTTACTTTTGAATTTGCAGTGAATTTGCAGATGTCCATTTCCTTCCTTTTGGCCTTTTCCATGGTAATTATCTTTAATCTTGCAGGGTGGGAGAGTTGTGAAATGAAAGCTGAGAACAGACAGGATGTGTGTGCGTATGCTCTGATGCATGGTGATATTTACTCTGACCTTGGCTTAGGTTCTGGGGGAGGAGAGGAATATAGATAATGAGACAGAGGTAAAAATTTCAAAAAAAATTCAATTTTTCCAAAAGTCTCTCCCACATGTGCATATTCGCCTGCATGCACCCACCCTGATGCAAACACAAAAGCACACACCCACATGTGCATATGCTTCTCTTTGCCGTGGGAGCTGACAAACTGCAGCAGTCAAAGAGAAGCCATGTTTCTGTAGTTTTTAAAGTTCTCACTTGTCAAAATTCAGAATGGAAGCTGAGTGGTTTCAAATTTTAAACACTTGCAATAAACTCTTGGGATATTTTGGGAGAAGCCCTTTTATTTTGCAAGCTTCTTGGGAACTTCAGTGTTGACCGTTGCATTTTGCAGACACTTTATAGCAAAGCAACTCTCCCAGCGGACATTTAAAAAAATAAAAAACGGCAGGCAAAACTTCTCTCATTGTGAAGATTTATTCATTACTGTGACAGAAATGCTGTTATTATTCTAAAATACTAAGTTACATAGATCATGCAAATCATGCATTCTTCATATGTCAGATGCAAAAACAGCTCTGCCGCTGAAAATATTAAAATCAATATGCTCCATACCATCTTCAGTTTTCAATTTATGCCACATTACCTCACACATAGTGAAGTGTCACTGTTCCAGATGAACGATACTCAAAGTTTCCGCTGTGTCTGGCATATGTGGTGGCTGTACGCAAGTAAAAGTGTTGGCTGGCATCAGCTCTACAGTCACACTGCAAACACCAATATCATGAAACAGCTGCAACTGTGAACTGCATAGTGTGGTACGGTCTGAAACCCAAAATGTGTTCTTTTTGACATGTAATTTATATATTTAATGTATATTCTCCTGCATCATTCCTTTACAAAGAAAGGCGATCTTCAACTACCTCAAAACAATGCACCTACACAAAACTTCTCATGAGGGTCAAGAACATATCCTGGCGAGAACATCAAACAAAGCATGAAATCTACGGTGATTTACCACCAATTTCCACCATCGAAGCACAACGCAGAGCTAGATTTGCTGGACCAAAGAAGAAGTTGCCTCAGACCTTCTGGTATTGAGGCTCCCCTGCCCTAACAGGGGTAGGAGACCTCTCAGTTACACCGATTCCATTGGCAGAGACCTTCAGCTGCCAGCGGAAGATCTGACCAGACTGATGGCGGACAGGGAGGCCTGGAGGCTTCAAGTGACTTCGATCTCGGCTGCAGCCGAAGGATGACGACGATGGTGAATTTATACATATGCACATGTTTCAATTATGAATGTTCATAGAAATGAAAAAAGTGCAATGTACTCACATAAAAAGGCAGAGAAAAAGATAGCTTGCATGTTGGACTGTTCCTGCTTGTAAATCACACAGGAACCTCTCGCTCTTCTTCAGTAGGAGAGTGCTGCAGGGCGACAGGAACAGACTCTAACAGTATGTTATTGTTTCAGTGCGTTATAAATACATGAGCACTCTGTGACGCTGTATGTGGAGGGCTCCTCCTTACTCTTCTGTCTCTGAATGAGAGAGATAGATGAGGGTGTTGAACATCTCATGAAGTTCTTTGCAAAACAACACTTACCTTTGTGTGCCTCCCATTTTTCATTTAACACTTATTGCATTTCAGAACACAGGAGTGATGTGACATTTCCTTGTATCACTTCCTTTTGAGGAACTATATATTTATTTTTAATTGAAATTTGTTCTTGGATTTAATCAACATTTGTGCTTAAATGTGACTTACAACTTAACACAAGTGTTACTTTTCTGATTACAAAGAGAATATTTGAAACTGATTTTCATGATTATTGATCTCAGCAAACTGTACTTGTCTTTGGGAGTTAAAGTTTAAGGGCCCTATTTTAACGATCTAAGGCGCATTGTCAGTGGCGTGAAGCGCACTGTCATTGTGGGTGTGGTCTGGCGCGTTTTGCTATTTTGACGATGGAAAAAACATACCAAGCGCCGGCGCATTGTTCCAAAAGGGTTGGACGACTCTACCTAATTCATCAGAGGTGTGTTTTGGGCATGACATGCAAAGAACGAATCAGATCGTCATCTGTCATTCCCTTTAAAAGCGAGGCACTTGATCAATGGCAGACTGCTATTTCAATGGCGCAATTACCAGGGAGACCAAACCGATTTTCTTCTGAAGAGACTGATCTGCTCGTGCACAAAGTAAAAGCGCGCGAGCAGATCATATATGGGGATAGAAGAAATCCCCCTAAACTCCCCGAGGTCAAGCAGGTGTGGGAAGACATTGCGGCGAGCGTCTCATCGTCTTCTGGCCTCACCAGAACACCTCTGCAATGCTGAAAACGCTACAATGATGTCAGGTAGATGTACAATACTGTACAATACTGCTTACTACCAGTTCCATTAAATACCCGTGGTCTTCCTGCTATTGGTGAAAGATTTTTTTTTTTTTAAATAGGTCTACCTACCTAATTTTTCTAATCTCCCGTGTCTGTGAATACCTGAATATTATAACTACTCATTGTGACATACATTCCTTCATATCTTCATTTATCCCAAAACGATGCGTCCCATTGTAATCAAATTTGTTATATTTTGCATGGATGTGTGCTATTGCTTGTTGTTGTATGACAGAAGCAGGGTGTATGATCGCGCAGCCTGACATGAGTTAGTTGATACTGCGCCCTTAAAATAACATTAAACAATGCGCCCCTGACTTCCGACCAGGTTTTTCTTGGTCAACGGCACTTGGGCAGCGGCGCATTTTCAGTGCTGTCAAAATAGCGTCTTATAGACCATGCGCTTGACCACACCTCTTTTTTTTGATTACCACGCCTACGGCCGCGCATGTTCACCTGCTATTTTGACGGCGTGAGCGCATGACGCGAAAACCGACAATGCGCTGCCTGTAAGCTAGCAAAGACAACTGCGCCGCCACGCCAGCCGCCATGCGCCAGGTGTAAGATAGGGCCCTATGTTTTGCCAAATGTGCTGATATGAAATAACCTTCTGTATACCATAACCTTCTGTGCCATGTGCATTTACAGCATGTTTGCACCATATTTGTGCACTGATAAAATTGGGCCCACAGTACAACAGTTCAAATGGAAAGTTATATCCTCTCACATGCAGCCAAAACTTTGTTAAGGTCTGACTTTGTTGTATGCAGTTTTCTCCTGGGACTCTTGTGAAACTTGTGGCACCTCTTTATGTATAATTAATCGCTTTCAAATGCACTGTGCTGGTTAAGCGTGTGGCATAGTCTCTCCTCTGAACCCAAAATTTAACAACTTCTTTTTTCACTTCCTTTTTTCAACATTAAGGAGAGCAGTGTAGTGAAGTGGGCAAGTTCTCTATCTCAAGCAAAGAGCCAGCAATACTGTGTAAAACAGTGACTTTCTGGATTACATGTGCCCAGAATCCGTTTGCTCATTTGTCTTTTGGGAGTAGGAGGAGCAAGTAAAACTATTAAGAGCTTTTCTGAGAACAAGCACTACCTTTAAAACCTTGTATTATTTGTTATGTTATTATACGAGGGTTTGTTATGCAATTAGATAATAATAATGTAATAACGACATGAGGATATCATACTTCAATTCCATTAAAAAGAATAAGCTGGAGAGCTCTCTCTCTCTGCTTTGTATCTATGCACAGTCTTTCTTCCCCACAGTGAAGAGGTAAGGTGCTAAAAGTGTAGTTTTGTCTAAGGGTCTACCTTTGCAGTCCAGCAGCAGTTAATTTTGATCAGCAAATTTGTCCCATTTTTCCAATGTGGAAAATAGGGTTGTATAATCTTGTTGATTCTGATCTGTTGTTTATGAGCAGATCTGGTCAGAGCTCAAAAACCAGTTGGCTGAGGAGACTCCTTAGAGGATTCAGCTCCTGGTTTGTAGTGCAATAAACTGCCACCTGTCTTGAAGACTTGATCTTAATGTGTCCAGAAAATTAGCATTGTTTTTTGGATGTTAAGCCAGTTAATCCAGGAGGTTAAGCAATGGAAGCCAGCCTAATTCTACCCAACATGCATAATTTCATTATTTCTACCCCACACTTTATTTCACTCATTGTTCTTTTGATATATTTCAAGAGCAGGGTTAGATCAGATCAGGGTTTATACTGGAAACCCCCACAGAACAGCTGATTGCTCTGGGCAGACTCCAGATGTGATTTTATGTATAGTGCAAATGGCTCAATAACATTGTCACAGAGTTCTAACCAATGTCTAAGCGATGTGTTTATTTTATCTTTCAATTCAAAATATGCGTGTCCATCTGTCCATTCACCACCATACATAAGCCCCCTGAGTCAGTAATTATCAGACTCAGGTCAGTATCATTTATGGAGTGACGTTGGCCAGTGTTACTGAGAGTAAATTGGAATCTGCTTTCCTGAATTCACTGATTATGAAGCATCTCCTGTAGCTGCTCCTGTTCTGTGGGAAACAGCAGGAATATGACCATCTGCACAGGGCAGGAATATGACCCGTGTGTCATGCAGAGTGAGGCCAGGGCACCGCAGGTCATATGTATGTGTCGAAACTCACATCACACTCCCACACAGAGGAAACGGACTGCTGTGTCACTCAACACGAGGTGTGAGTTCGATGGAAAAAAGGACTTATCTCTAATTCTCCTTTCTTCTTGAACTCTGGTCAATAATCCACTATCATTCTCGTCTCTTCCTCTTTTTACCACTTTCGCTGAGTTCAAGAACAAAAATGTTTTCAGTCGACAAAAAACAGCAAGATACTCGGGTACATAAAGCAGATGGTCTATGTTAGCAAGTAAAAAAGGTAAATAAGTCAATAAAGACATACTAAATTAAATGAACAACAACAGCTATTGATATCAAAATGAGGTATTTTTATTTATTTATTTATTTATTTATTTTGAATGTATTTTACCATCTGAGGAGAATGTGGTCTTTCAAACTTCATGTGCTACATCTGTGATTTCTGTAGGTGTTACAGGGAGCAAGGTGAATCCAACGCAAAGAGCAATCAGAGGTAAAGTTTTCTTCACTGAAGGCTCAGAGTGGTTAGTACACAAGAGCAGCAAGTAAGGGAAAGGACAGGGCGTAAATAACAGGCAAAGCACGTGACAAATCTAACTGAACACATTAACTAAATGAGACAGTGAACAAACAGGAAGTGAGGCCATCCGGTGGTAGTCCTGAGAAGCAGCAGCCAGAAACCCAGACAGGATGTAACGGGAAGGGGCGACTTTACAATGTAATGGGCAGGGGTGACTTTACAATGTAACGGGAAGGGGTAACTTTACAATGTAATGGGAAGGGGTGACTTTACAATGTAACGGGAAGGGGTAATTTTACAGAATAACAGGAAAGGGCGACTTTAAAATGTAACAGGATTTAATCTGTTCATATTAAAAGAACACGCTGTCTATTAAATAATACGTCTCTCTTAATCTCAGTTGCAACACTCACCATTTCATTTTACACCAGCAGTACGTCTGCAAACTCTGAAACTTCACATTCGAAATGCGATCCATCAAACTTCCATCACACGCATGTGCATAGATGTACCTTTCTCTCTCATTTTATTTGACTCTCACCTCTTAGATAGTACATCCCATCGAACGTTATATGAGTTACTGCAGGAACAGCAGTCCTCTCATTGCTTTCTGTGTGAGGAAGAGGAGCTGCAGTGCTTTCTATATCAGGAAGAGGAGCTGAGGAGACAAGAGAAAGATGCTCTGGTAAGAAAAATGCAGACATGCAGAATCATGGTTGAGCACCCAGTGCCCTGAAAATAGCTGCCACCACAGATATGGCCAGCAAGTTCATTTGCAAGCACTGATTCGTTAAATTCAGATATTTAGTTAGCTTTGGTCAGTGAAGGAAAAGCTACCTAGCTAAGAGCAAAACATGTTCAGTATTAATAGTGAATGCTAACTGCAGTTAGTAACTTTGATTATGCTTATTTTTAATTGCTTTGAATCAGAGTTCTGTTTTTGCCGTTGCTAGGTAACCACGCCAGGCACTGTAACTTTGATTGTCAGTGAATGACAGTTTGGTGTTGATTGTGGATGACTATGTAAAGCGATGAGGCAACTTTCAACAACACATTCTAGCCATGCTGTTAGGGTGAATGCCAAAGTGACCAATCAGCTTGCATGATCTGACATATGTACTTTATAAAGTTTTATTCAGGTATACAATTCTGCATTTTAGAGGCCTTGGGAAGGCAAAAGCTGTGAGGAAACTAACGAGGGAGAGTATCAAGGCTGATTTGCCAATTTGTAAGAAAAAAAAAACAAGTGCAATAGTAATAATACCAACCAATAAAGCCAGTCTCTTTAGCTCGGTATTATTTTCAACCTGAAGGTTCCAAGACACTGATACAGAAGTCAACCGAATAACACTTTATTGCACACAGATACATCAGAGAAAAATGCACAGCTAGGCCTTCAATGTTAGCTGTGACTCCAGTTGTACATGAGACAGACAAATTAATATGGTTACCTTTGTAGGTGGTTCCCTCAGACAGCACTTAGGCCAGGTGTTAACAGCTTCTCTGTTTTTCCCCTATCCAAGTATCTATTTTACCATCATGGTCTGTCCAAGCACCCAGCACATCCGTTCATATAAACATGAATGTATTTAAAATCAATACTACATCCTTCTGACCAATCACTTTTAGATTTTACTTTCAAAATAACAGCAGGTAGTTGCTCCTGGTGGTTGAACAAAAGGTGTTTGATTTGACCGCGGGGACAGTGGGGTCTCTCAGACAGTATATTGTAGGGACAGAGGTAAGAACACAGAGTGAGGGTGTGACAGTTAATTTGTGGATACACAGTAGAATACTGTGGTTGAATAAATCTTACAGAGGGGTTAATAGTAGCATCAAAATCGAGAGAGGTGGAATGACAAGGCTGAGGGCTAATTACGTGCCTTGCTATTGTTACGTCCCAGATGTGTAATGGTGTCCAGGGGTATGGATGAGGGACGCAACACAAAAGAAACCCCACCACCAATGCCGCCCTGGACTGTGCAGAGATGAAACACACGGACACGGGAGCAATGTACAACATTGTGCAATATATTTACAATATTTACAGGAATAAACATACACGGAAAAAGGGGAGAGGACGCCAGGCGGTGCCAACGAAAAGAACTTAGCAAAGCAAAAAAAACGTAGATACCTTCACCCAAGTCATACAACTAACGACAAACAAAAGGGTGGCAGAGCCAAACAAAAACCTATCTTAAAACAAAATATACACAGGTGGCACCCGCCTCTACCCTAACTCTATACAAAAGGGGAAACTAACGCTGGGATCCCCCACCTTACCTGTCCTCCTCCCACAACAACCGAAAGCAACCAAGCTGAGTCACAATCCAAAATCACAATCAGAACACGATACAAAGTCAAAACACAGTTTAGGCAAGTTTGGAATTCACGGAATTAACGAGTGGTCAAAAAAACGGCGATCTCCACTGTAAGCAGCCGGCATCTTTAAAGGGGGCGCTCTGTCTCTGGTTGGCTGGCCGGAACGAGGAGGCGGGACGCAGCGCAGCGGGATACCTGTGGCAGGAGAGCAGCGGGAGAGGAGAGAGGGAGGAACTGGAGACGCAGGCGGCCCAGACCCCCACAAACGCACAGTGAGCCGCATGTAACACTATGTGGTAATAAAGAACTTCTCGGTTTTGGTTTGGTTCTTTTTTGGTGGTATTTTGTAACAACCCCCGGTGTATGGTATATGTCTATACATCATTGCCTTGGAGGTTTCAATATGTCTCTCATTAATGAACGTTTTCATTACAGCCATGTTGATCGAGTCACGTTGTCGTTAGCACCCACATGAGATAAACAGAATTTTTTTTTTTCCTTTTTTTATGTTTTTTTTGACTGCTTGATTTCTAAAGTATGTGCATACAACAGCACATAAACAAACTGTGTGAGAAGTCATTGGTGACGGTGTACATTTGTCTTACTTTAGTGCTCTTGAAAGAACAGTGTGTTTAAGATGCATTCAGATTATACTCCCTGAAGCACAGGGAATAAGCTCATCAGTATTTTTGACAAAAACAAAGCATGCTGGGAAATGTGCTGGGGAGTGTACTTCCAAAGTAGCTCCCTCCTGTTGCGTTGTAAAGTCGCCCCTCCCTGTTACATTGTAAAGTTGGCCTTTCCCATTACATTTACAATGTAACAAGGTCTCTACCCACCAGACTACTGCACTCAGCTTTTTCACAACATTCAGCTGTTCCCTTGTGTGCCTTGTATGGAACAAACTTCCTGTCACAGAGACGCTGGCAATCTTTCATCACAACCTAATGACCCACCTCTTCAGACAGTAACTCAGCCCCCCGACCTGATCCCCAAAAGCGTGATCTTTTGTTCCCCGTATGTGTACGGTGGTGTACTGCAGGGCATGTGTTAGCATTGTATTTGGAATGCTACTGTATATTCCTTCTGTTGTGTGCATTGCCTTACACTGGCATGTTGATCTAGCCACACACTTGCAGATCTCAGCACTGTTTGCCACTGATGCCGGTTCATATGTAGTTAGTGGTTACACTTTGTAAGTTGCTCCGAATGAGAGTGTCTGCTAAATGACAGTATTGTAATGTGTTCGGAATACAGACGGCAGAGGGCAGAAGCTGGGAACGGTCTCGGCATCCAGAGGAGAGATGGTGTCTGAGAGCTATTGTGTCACTGCGATGATGATCTGTCATGCTTTGTGCGGAATGCAATAAGGCCACAGGGCCCAGTAAGAAACAACCAGAGGGGCCAATATTGATATTGAATGAAGGCAAACTCAGGATGACCGCTCCTCTTTGTGATCTAGCCTGTGATCTAGATCTTATTCTCGACACATTTCAGGACTAAAACTTTCTCTCTCTTCTTCGTTCTGCCAGATCACTTGCCACACGTTATTGGAGGTCAGTGTGGCAGTGTTTGGGCTGTGCCACACACACACACCACACGTGCAGGGTCACAGCTGCCACGAGAAGGTTATCACACGCTATTTTGGTTTTCAGTTTTATGAGAGAGCACTTCTCTTTTTTTGCATACAGAACGGTTGCTGGGAAAACCTCAGAATTATTCACTGACCTCACAGAAGGGGCTATGAGTGGAGGAGTGCTCCCTCTGCTGGGAATAAGCGGAAGTGCTTAAGAAAAGACACCATTCTGACATGATCAGCTCTTCATTCTTTTCATTCAGTGTTCATTCAATATTATAAAATTATGTCACACTGCCCATTTTAACAGATACACAGGTGCATGAGTTAAGTCGGAATCCCAAAAACTGACAAACATGTACATGCCTTTTTTGCAAAAAAACACTCAGCGCCCTGAAGTCTGAATTTGCCCCTTAATGGCCTGGCCGTAATGCATACTGTGCAGAAAACAATGAACGTTTCAGTGCTGTGACTGAGTTTTAGTGTTTTACTCTCCACAGTGGCCGCCTCCTCCAACTGGATGAACACAGACACAGGAAACACTGGAGGGGTGAGTGTCGGGGGGGGTTATGGCCTTTAGAAGAGCCTAACATGCAAGCCAAAAACCAGCAGGACCGTGCCCATGGGTCACCCCACAGTGTCGGGGTGGTTAGAAACAAATAGGAAGTGATGGGCCCTGTCCTACACTGAACGTGTAGGTTCCTGAAGATAGCTCTGGCATCACTGAGCCAATCAGAGGTGTGAGGGGCACATGGGGCACCAATCACATGTGTTGTTGTTGTGGGGTGGAAGAGGGTGTTGGAACTGGGAAATAATAATTAAAAAAAAAAAACAACCTTACCTTAATTGCGATGTGTTGTGAAAAGGCCAAACATCTGGACAGACAATAAGGGAGAAGATCAGGGAAACCTGACCGAAGCCGGCGAGTGAAACCCCAGGACAGAGTGTTTGGATGTTCAGTGTCTTTCCTGGATGGAACTAAAAACTTCACATAGTCATAACATCAATTCATGCTTGTATTTTTCATTTCTTTATTTTTAGGGTGACTATGACTATGAGGAGGTCGAGGATTCAAACCAACAACCACCTGCAGCCCCTGCAGTCAACACAATATACGCCACAGCCGGCTCACCCACAGTCCCTCCTGACTTCATAAACTACGCTACCATCAACTTCTCCAAAAGCCCAGACTCTGAGGATCAGTCAGCCATCACCCTCACTAAAGACTCCACTGAATACTCCACTGTGAGCTTCAGCAAAGTCCCTCCTAACTCTGATATCTACTCCAATGCCAGTTTACCCAAATGCCCAACAGAGGACTCTGCCACCTACTCCACTGTCAACTTACCTAAATACTCCTGAGATACTCTATGATGTAAGGCAGATATGGTATGGAAATCTCACCAAGTCAGAATAAGAAAATGCCAATATGCCACTTACCTGTGTATTATCTGCAGCACTGGATTGTGCATAGTAAATGCATTTGAACAATTGAGCAATGTAGGTACTAGGATAATCCAAGCTGATAGCCCAGAGTAGGTTCATTGTAATTATGTTAAGAGTCTACAGGAGCCTAGAAGGGAAGGGTGATGTTGCTGTTGTGTGTATTGCCTGTATTTGTGACATTCTGTTCCTGTGCTGTTGGAACCCCTATTGTGGCAGTTAACTGTTTCTCCAGGAAGTGTATTACAAATGTTATGTTACCATTCTTCATCCCACCACAAGCATTACTATTCTTTCATTTCCCTTTATTTTTTTAATATCATCAGTTTAGTGTGTTTATATTCAACAGTAAAAATGTAACTGAGTGGTTGTTGTTATGTCCTTGAAAATGGAGACAGTCTGTTCTTAAAGGAAAGCACCTTTTATGCATAAATTGGTTTGCCACCTGTGAGAATGACGAACAGTTAAAACGAAGATGATGACAGTTTTTCCATTTTTTGGAAAAACTAAGAACCAAACAGCCGTCCAGGGTTTTGTGGCTTAGTTTCTCTCTCTCTCTCTCTCTCTCTCTCCTCTCTCTCTCTCTCTCTCTCTCTCACACACACACACACACACACACACACACACACACACACACACACACACACACACACACACACACACACACACACACACACACACACACACACAGATATTCATTAACACTTTTCTTCTCTCTTTAAAAGAGATCCCACGCTGGCTTCTGTTTCACTCTGTACTCTATTTTTTTCTTTCATCCTGATGTTTACTTTCCTGAAACTGTGTTGTATTAATAAAAATAAAGATGTTATGATTTAAATTGTGGGACTAATGAATTTTGAATATCTGTGCATTTGTGTGTATTTCCGGGAAATTAAATCTATATGTACGGAGGCAGATGGTGATAATTTCATAACTATTCTGTACATTGGGTCAAAAGGAGGTTGAAAGTCTAAAGTTACATTGCAATTTATGTTCAGTATATTTCCATAGCCAGATTCAAGACTATCGCTTGTTACCTTTGAAAACTGCATACACCACAATCTACAATTACACAAGAGGCTCCCATTGACAATCTTGATCCCAAGCATAACTTTGTGCTTGAGTGTTTATGTGCCTACTGATTTTAATGGTAACTGCATTTGGATTAAATTAGATTTTCTTATTATTTATATCATACAAGTTATTATTATTTCTTATTATTTATATCATACACAAATTGATAGCTAGAAATAAAGAATTAAAGAAAATACGTGTATTACCATTTAACTTTCACAGCCAAAAGTCTCATGTGAATCAGGCTAAGTAATAGTGTCACCTCTGCTATGAAACTGCAACAATATAGGGAGTCCAACACAGTCCATAAGGTTGGACAGACATTGATGGGAGAGAACAGTCACAGAAATTATACCTCTTTAAATGAATTATACCTTTTAAGTCACCTACAACGAATTGGTGACTTAGCTCATGACGGGACTCATAGGCATTGTTATTATGAGATGTAGCTCCAAATGGTGTTTTACCAAATAATGGCAGCATGTTCAGACTACAACAAAGTATCTCCTCAGTGTCAATTTTCACAAAGAAAAATTCCCACAATTTTTCTATGCTGAAAGCATTGTAAATAGGGATAAGTTCTTGGCTTATTGAAATACATAGCCCATGTGTCACAAGGAGCAGCATGAACCTAAAAGCAGAGAGAACTTTGAGACAACTGGAGACACCAGAGGTTTGGTTCAAAGAAAAAAAAGTTACTTTTACTGGAGACTGGGGGGATACAATACAAGCTTGTTGCAAGAGTTCACTCTCTCATTGACACGCGCACATGCATGCGCGCATGACCACGTACACACACACACACACACACACACACACACACACACACACACACTAGGCATGGCAACTCAAGACTGAGCAAACACATGAACAAAGGACAGGGCTTAAATAAAAAGGAGCACAGGTATAAACAATAGCTAATCAACACAGGTGAAACACATGAACTAAATGACACACAGAGAACACAGGAAGTTATGTGGCCATCTGGTGGCCAATCCGAGAATCAGCAGCTGCATTCCTGACAGGATGTTCACAGGTGTCTGTAGAATTGCCTGTGTGAATATGTCTACTCCAAATAAATTTCTCTCACGTTGGCAGAGCGATTCCTTGTTCTTTATTTTTGACCAGCTGGCCCTCTCCGACCTGACTAACCCTGCTCTCCTCCTTTCCTCTGTCCTTCCTCTCCTCCTTCCACTAACCCGGCCGGCTGCTTCCTGTCGCGGCCCCGCCCCTTCATGTCCCACCGGCCCACCCGCAGGATGGACGACGCCGAGGCCTGCTTCATCCTCAGCAACCGCTTCAAAGTGGACCGCATCGTCGCCGTACGTCACTCCACCCGTTTTTTTCTCTCCCGTTCTCTCCCTCTCTCTCTTTCTCTTCCCTTCAGTTAAATCTAATATGTTAAATCTTCAGTAAATCTAACATGATTCACTTGCAGTGCATACTGATGGCGTGTGTTTTCCACAGACAGCAGTTTCTCAAGATGCAGGACAGAAAATCAATCACCTGGGTCAATATCCTGGCATAACACAACAATGACACTGACGTGAACGCTGGCATTAAGGATGATGCCAAATAATGAAGGAATGACCATAATTATGATCATCCTCATTCAATTCAATTTTATTTGTATAGCGCTTTTTACAACACAAGTTGTCACAAAGCAGTTTTACATTGTTCCCAGACCTGACACCCCCTGAGAGCAAGCCTAAGGCAGAACCCGGCAAAACAGAAAACAAAGTTGTACAATGTACTTTTAAGACAATTGAGTCTGATAGGCAGTAGCAATTAGCAACAAAGTGATTATAAAATGTATCCTAAAATGTCCGGTTCTTGGCAAGCAGTTCGCTTGATAGGCAGGGCAGTGGGGTAGCAGGACTGGAAATCAGGATGTGACTTGATGGGCAGGGCAGTGGGGTAGCACAACTGGGAATCCAGAAGTGATGCTTGAGCTACAGCTCCAGGCAGGAGCCTGGAGCAGGGATAGGGGACAAAAAGAAAACAGTGATTAGTGGTTGTTAATTGCAGGAATGGAAACAAAGGCATGAAGGCAAAGGGGGGAATAGAAGGGGGAAGAGGGATGCAAGTGTGTAAAAAATCCCGGCAGATAAGCACTATGGCAGCATACCCAGGGGACGAGAGGCAAGGGGCCAGCACGATCATGAGGGTGATCCTAAGGCAGTCAACACCAGATCACAGCTGGATCAGCTGAACACAGAGTACCCAGGCCATGATGTAGTGACAGCAATGACCACTTAGTCCACCAGAGACTCTACGATCAATGTCAGCACCATGCCATGTCCCTCAACTAAAGTGTCAAGGCTCAGACAAGGACTCAAGCGCGGACACAGGAGCTTCAGGTTCCAAAAGGGAATTTAATAAAGGACGCAGGGCAGAATCACAACGACAGAACAGGCAGGGTCGAGACCAGTCGGGCAGTCCGAACACAAACAGGAATCGAAGACAGGAACAGGCAGGGTCAAACCAGGTAGTCAGGTAGATCAGGTGAACAAGGCAGGGCAGCAGGCAGGAGCAAGGTCGAAGCGCAGGCAGGGTCAAAACAGGGAACAGCGATCAGGCAGAAACCACGGCAAGAACGAGACAGGTACGAACACACTGCAACAAACTGGCAACAAGACAAGAAACAAGCAGGGAATATATAGGGCTGGGCTGACAAGGAGATGGGAAACAGGTGGGCAGGCAGGCAGGTGGAGGAGACCAGATAATCAGGTGGGCGGGGACAGGGCGGAGAGCAGGGCAGGGCTGGGACACGAGGAAAAAACAAACAAAAGCACAAGGACCAAACTGACAGCTGGGGAGAAAACAAAAAAACAGCAGCTAGGGGGCTGGAGTACTGACATAAAGGATTTGAAACAAAGATAGGTTTTTAGCCTAAACTTAAAGGCAGAAAGAGAGTCTGCTCCCCGAACCTCGGTGGGTAGATTGTTCCACAGAAGAGGGGCTCTGTACGAAAAGGCTCTACCGCCTATAGTACTTTTACCCACTCTTGGAACAATGAGAAGTCCCGCACTTTGGGAACATAGAGTTCGTTTTGGAGATTATGGGTGAAGAAGGTCCTTAAGATAGGGAGGGGCAAGCCCATTTAAAGCTTTAAATGTAAGGAAAAGTATTTTGAAGTCAATGCGGTATTTGATAGGTAGCCAGTGGAGAGAGGCTAATACTGGGGTGATGTGCTCAAAGCACTTTGTTCTTGTTAGCATACGAGCAGCTGCATTTTGAACCAACTGAAGGGGCTTTAGGGAGGCATATGCACATCCTGACAAGAGGGCATTACAGTAGAACAATCTGGATGTAACAAAAGCGTGGATTAGCTTTTCAGCATCGTGGAACAATAGGATTTTCCTGATTTTAGCAATATTCCTCAAATGAAAGAAAGCAGTCCTGGAGGTGTTTTTTATATGTGTGTCAAAAGAGAGCTCAGGATCAATCGTGACACCAAGGTCTTTGATGGTTGCACTTGAAGCCAGAGACACACCATCAAGACTTAATGTAATATTGGAGAGTTTGCTCCTGATAGACTTTGGGGCGATAACCAATATTTCTGTTTTGTCCGAATTTAGAAGGAGAAAATTATGGGCCATCCATGTCTTTATGTCTTTGAGGCAGGCTTCCATGTTTGGTATTTCTAAGGAGACATCAGGTTTACCGATATGTATAATTGGGTATCGTCTGCATAACAGTGGAAATTAATGCGATGTTTACGAATGATATTTCCAAGAGGGACCACGTATAACAAAAAGAGCAAAGGTCAAAGCACCATGTGTTACTCTGGAGAGTTTGGAAGACTTATTGTTAATGAAAACAAAGTGATGTCGCTCTGAGAGATAAGTCCTGAACCAGGATAGAGCCTTTCCGCTTATGCCAATCAGGTTCTCGAGTCAGTCTAATAGAATAAGACGATTGATGGTATCGAAGGCTGCACTTAGGTCTAGGAGCACAAGTGGGGAGATACAGCCATTGTCAGAGGAGAGAAGTAGGTCATTAAGTACTTTTAGGAGACCAGTTTCTGTGCTGTGATGTGGTCTAAACCCGGATTGAAAGACTTCCAGAATATTATTGCACTGTAAGAAGGAGCAAAGTTGCTTTGTTACAACTTTTACTAAGATTTTTGAAAGGAATGGGAGATTTGAGATGGGCCTGTAGTTTGACAGGTCATTCGGGTCTAGAGTGGGCTTCTTCAGAATAGGCTTGATAACTGCTAATTTGAAGGACTGAGGTACATGTCCGAACGTAAGGGAGGCATTGATAAGATTTAATAACGGAGTGGCAATTTCAGGTAGCAGCTGTTTTAAAAATCTTGTTGGAATGGGGTCTAATAGGCAGGTAGCATTTTTAGATGAATTTATTAGGGAGGAGAAATTGCTAAATTTAATGGGTATGGGTATGAAAGAGTCTAGGCATGTGGCTGGCCTATTGGATATCTCTACATTATCTGAGGTTGGTCAGGCTAGGCTGGAGGCAGAATTAGAGAAGATTTTTTGAATTGTGTCACGTATCTTTATGATTTTACTGTCAAAAAAATTCATGTAGTCATCACTACTATGAATTGCTGGAATGCAGGGGTTGGCTGATGCAGGGCTCTTAACTAGTCTGGAGATGGAGCTGAACAAATACCTGGGATTGTCCTTGTTTTTCTCTATTAGGGTAGAAAAGTATGCAGATCTGGCAGCTGTGAGCGCATGCTTGTAGCTTACAAAACTTTCTTTCCAGGCCAGGAGATAGACCTGTAGTTTTGTGGAGTGCCATTTTCTTTCAAGTTTCCGCACAGTTTGTTTGATAGCACAGGTCTTGTCATTATACCAAGGTGCAACCTTTTTGTCTGGGACTTTCCTCTTTTTGAGGGATGCAACGGCATCTAGGGTATTACGTAGTGTGGACTCAATATTTTCAGTGAGTTGATTTATTTTAGCCGAACTAGGGTTTGAGCATAAGTTTCAATATTCTTCGTTGTGCAGACTGTATGATGCAGGGAGCTCATCAATAAAAGCTTTAGTAGTAGTAAAAGAGATGGTGCACCTGAGAGAAAATTTGGACTCTGAGTTCATGTAACAAGCAAAAGGAAGGTTGAAAGTCACCAAGTAATGGTCCGACAGAACCTCGATTCTGAGGCATAATGACTACATTGTTACTTTCAGTGCCATAAGTGAGGGCTAGATCCAGCGTATGGTTACAGCAATGTGTGGGTTTATCCACAAACTGAGAGAATCCAATGGAGTCAATAATGGACAAAAACTAACATACGTTTCTCAAAATAGAGTCACCAATTATCAGGGCTCTTTTAACAGGTTTCTCAGTCAGTGTGCTACTGAGGGGGGAGAACCTGTTTGAAACGTGAATCGGGGGTTGGTGGTGCACCGAAGGCTTATGTTTTTGTCTATTATCCAGAACCGTAACCCACTTGCCTTGCTGCGAAGGCTCTGCCGGGACTGAGCTAGGGGAGCGGCTGCCTGACGCATCCGGTACAGAGAAAGATTCAATAAACTCCTCGTTAGCCTTAATCTTATATAAGGTGCGGATGCGTTCCTCTAACTCAGCTATCTTCTCCGTCAACCTGGCATTTAACTCACATTTTCCACAGGTAAAATTAGCGCTACTGACGGAGAAGGAGTAACTATACATGTTACACACAATGCAGGGGAGACAGCGAGAGGGAGGAGAGTTGAGAATAGGCAAGACGGAACAATTGGTAGAGGTATTGGTAGAAGCCATTATCTCGGAGATTACTTACTTACTTATATGTTTTCCTTCTTTAGCTAAGTGTTGTAGTTCATGTTGTGGTTTTCTGTTTTGTTGTAACTTTTCTTTTTTTTTTGTTAAGGTGTTGGAAACCACAAACACTCCAAGTTTGGGTCCTAGTCGATCGGCAATGCACAATGAACAAAACTCAAACAAAACTGGTTTCACATCTCAAGACAATGCAACAAATGTTTAATAAAAAATCAATATAATTAAATTATGTGAACTTTAGGATGAATAAGATTCCAGAAACAATATTGTTTTTGTCTTAAAAAGGAAAGAGGAGTAAAGGTTAAGAGGTGGGTATTTAGAAGAGGATGGGGGATAATAGGAGACTGCAGTCCTGCTGCTGATTGGCAGTCCATTCCACCAATAGGGAGCCAGAGAAGAGAAAGATCAAGAGCACCATCTAGTAACATCAGGTTGAAGAGATGGGAAGGTTCTGCTAGCTGATCGTCTCAGGAAACGCGAGGGCTGATGTTTGGATCTTGACCATTTTTGACAGACACGAACTAGATCACAACCTGACCAGTGCAGTGCATGATATTACTGTATCTTCAAGTCCAGAAAGAAGAATCGATTGGCCTACAGTGTCAAGGGCAGCACTGACACCAGGAAGAAATATGGCAGCAGCAAGAAAAGCTACACACTCAAGGGGAAGAGAAATGATTACAGATGCAAGCCTAGCTTCTATTGAGAGAGGGTATGAGGGTAGGTCTGTAAGGCCAATAACACTGCTGATGAGTTCCTTCCCTGGCATCAATTGGCATTTAATGTGACAGAAATCAAAACATGTTTGGCTTTTTTGCTGAAAGGAGAGAGATGCAAGGCAACAGCACAGGTATTTCTGAACATGATATTGACTTTGAACCCAAGTCAAAACTAGGCAAAACTGACTGTTCCCAACTAATGTAACCTGATTTGATTATCTGGATCCATACATACTACATACTGTAATATAGGGTAAATTATAATGAAATGTAAATGCTTTTTTTCTTAGATGTGAGCAACATTCTGATTCAATGGGTATCTGCATTATCCAGCTAGATATAATTTTACACCTGTATGTTTTTTATTTAAAAATAATTTGCATTGTGTGACTTCTAGCTACACTCAATTTGTCCGTAAAAACACCTATGAACTGAAGGACCAAATGATGGGATCATTAAGTGGTGAATGTCAACCTGGTGTCTTCAAGTATTTAAATAAGCGTTTATTTTTCCACTAATGCCCAACAGAGGGAGCACTCTACCATAAATGTTACATCTGTATGGTTTCAGTGGGGAGTTCGTGCAATCTAGTTACTGTATGTGAAAGTTTGCTAATGTGAAATGAATGAGGAACATAGAGTTTTCACCGTGCAGGTGTGTGTGTGTGTGTGTGTGTGTGTGTGTGTGTGTGTGTGTGTGTGTGTGTGTGTGTGTGTGTGTGTGTGTGTGTGCAGGTGTGTGTATGTGTGTGTGTTTCTGACCCTCACCTGGTGATTTGCTGGCTTTCCTCTTCTGTCGTAGGAATATAAACAAGCCCACTCCAATGTAATTTTAAACATGTTTGAGCCCTTGTAATGTCACCAAATGCATGCATATATTCTGGTATACACATGCGTATACACATATAATGTATATACACATACACTAGTACTTTAATGATACTACAGGTAAATTTAGAGAGACCCAGAGTACCGCTATTCACATGGTTTATTTCAGGATGTCACAGGAAAGATCTGTTTTCAAAACTACAGATTTGCAAAGGTTCCCCAAAAAGACAGAAATCCTGCAACACGTTTATTTATTGTCCATAAACCCCCAGTAACATACCACATATTATTCCTTGTTGCTTGAATGGTATTAATATGCCAGTAATCACTTTTAAGATTTCAGAATTAGGCAGTGAAAAATCTCTTTCTCTCTAAGACAATGAGTTTTCTTCATCCTGCTTTCTTTTCTCTTGAGGTTTCAGTCACTTGAATGTAATCTCAACATTTATTTATTTGCTTCTGCGCAGGTGGGCTTGGAGGTGCAGGGATAGGATCGATTTTTGTATGATATGATGTGATTGGTGCTGATAAGATGTCCTCCTACTTTGTGCCTTCATTGTGCAGGAGCAGGCAGGGCCATGTGCATAATGCAATGAGAACCTACAATAATGGCAAATGCAGTCAGAAAACCCATTGAAATATAGTACGTATACAGGACAAATCTAGAGTTTCTCAGAACAAGTTGGAACATGTGAAAATACGTAGAAATACGGGGCTGTCTCGGGAAAAACAGGACATCTGGTCACCCTAGTTAAGTACCTCGCACAACGATACAGCAGCAGTGCCCTAGGAAGGGAATCGAACCAGCTACCTTTCAGTTACAAGCCCTGCTCCTCACCACTAAGCTACACTGCCCTCCCCCAGGGAAGGTGCTCAATCCAAGACACGCTCACAGCTGGGCTTTGCCATCAGCTGACACTGACTGCACAGAAAGCTCAGACTGCTTCCACTCCAAGCAATTCAATTCAAACCAGCTTTATCTGCATAACACACAGATGGACCATAATGCCAAAGCAATTTTCACATAAATATGCAAACAAAATGACAATTAACCAAAAATCCATACACACACACACACACATATAGGCTGTGGCACTCTGATACGTACCATGTTGCTAAAGGTACAGTGTTAACCTCCCCCAGAACAATTTGTAATTTTTCTTCATTGTATGTGTCTCCAATTTTTTGCAAGTTATTACAGTGTAGGAGAAAGTGCATCTCTGTTTTTACCTCACCTGTCTCACAGTGACCACATAGCATTTATTGTTTTGGTTTCCATGACTGTCTGTGTCTACCTTTTTCAATCGCTGGGGTGTGGTCACTGATCCTGTACTTGGTCAGGATCTGTCTGTCATCAATAATCACTGATTAGACAAAGACACTATATGACCTTAAAAAACATTATTGTCATTTCGCAGATGCTGTTATCCTGAGCAACTTACAAAGCTTACAGTTTTTCCATGTATACCCGATATTAACTGAATCGATTGTGGGTTAAGGATCTTCCCCAAGGTTACAGCAGCAGAGTCAGATGGCTTCTCAAATCCGACTCCTTAAAGCATGGACTCTTACTTCTGCAAGACAAAAGACAGAAATGATCATTAGCAAGACAAATGAACTCGGAGCCCTGTTAGGATCTATGGTATAGTCCCCTGATACCGCTCTTTGGAAAGGATCTATGGCTTTAATATGCCATTACCAACATAATAACAGCTTTCAGTATATCCTTGATGTGGTACCATATTTAATGTCCACTATGAAAATGTTCATGTGTTCTTTTTCTGAGATTCAACCTCTAAGCGTGTGTGGTGTGTCAGGTGATAAAAACAGTAATGATTTTTGCTCCTCTAAGTTCCTCATAGACCTTGAGTTGATATAAGTCTTGCTATTCCTGATGGTGTTTACACAGTTTCCCAAGCATTGAGAGATTGCTAATAGCAAATGACAATTCAGCAATAATAACACTAAACCACAAAGCAAATGCTGTGTTGACGCTGTCATGGTTAATCCACTCAAGGATAACTGGGAGTTGACGGTACATCTTTTTTGGTGGGTTTTCTGTTTTGGATCTAAAAACGGGTTCACAGAGCTGCATTTGCTTTTCTGTTAATGAACCTCATTGAAAAAGAAACTTTGCTCTGTCATGGAAAGTGCTGGAGATCCCCACAGGTAGGAGAGAAATCCCTACCAGAGGATTCATCATAGCACAGAATCTGAAACATTACAGCAACACAGAGGAAGCCTCCCATCCAAGACTGCTACATTACTAATGTGCAGGAAAAATCTGATTCCCCTCTCAGTGCATTACAGATACATTACAAGAGCTTGGATACAGGCCCTTTTCCCCCGCAGAGCACTTGGCTTTAGTCAGCTTTCACTCACTGTGGCGGTCTGGGACATTATGAATGATTGAGAGGACTCAGAGGCATCCTTGGAACCGCAGATGTTCTTCCACCACTGCCTGTACTGTTCCTGAACCTGCAACACACACAGGAGGAGGTAAAGGTGAGATGGAGCACAGGTACAGGTGAGACAGGTGAGTCTGGGAAGATAATGAGATGAGGGTCAGATACAGGTGAGACAGAGGCGATAGGATGCACAGATTAGAGATGGACATGAGACCAAGTGGGGGGATCTAGATATGTATATGGGATGGGTTAGAGAGGTACAAACGGTAACACAAGAGGTGGTACAGAGGTAGAAGACAGATATGTGATATCAGGCATAGAGGTGAGAAGAAGCAATAGAAGATAAGGTAGGTAAGCAGGTAAGGCAGATTGGTACCAGCACAGTGAGTGGGAAAAAGGGGCACAGGTGGGTAGAACAGGTGGGTGTTCACCTCTTTTCTGAGGGCGCAGTGCACCAGGAAGATGAATGTGCCCTGCTGGGAGGTTATAAGGAGGAAGAGATACTCCAGCAACTTGCTGTTATTCACAAAGAAGCCGAATATCCAGGGGCAACCAAGAATGATGAACTGGAATATTGCTTTTACCACCAACATCCTTCCCAGAGAGAGAGACAGAGAGAGAGAGAGAGATGGGTCTGCAACAGTGGTGTTTGACACCTGTGTCTATTCTCTTACACCTCTAGTTGTCCTTTTGTTTCTTGACTTCCTCTTTTACTTGCAACTGTAATATCTCTACCCTTTATCATCTACCTAAAAATTCAAATCTCATACCTGCACGTCTTTTTTCCTGTACTTGTCTTTTCTTACCTGTATTGTATCATATAGTATAATTGTACATTTAATCTATACCTGTTTTCTCTTACCTGTACCTGTCTTTTCTTACCTGTAATTTATCATGTTCCACAACGTTATCTATATCTGTCCTCTTTTACCTGCACCTGTCCTCTCATTTCTGTACCTGTTCTCTCCTACCTGGTGTCTTTCAGTTGAGAGATTTCCTTGTTCCGGCCAGCCACTGTGAACCACAGGTATCCAATGATGGTAGTAAAGAGGATGACGTTCGCCTGTACAGGTCAGACAATGGTTTATTTTCATCAGAGGTTTAAACAGAGTCAGGCTGCAACTGGAAACAGACATCAAACAGATAAGTCAAGTACGTACTGCAAGAATATAACACACTGGCCCCAGAAAACTCCACCTGAAGCCCTCATCAGTCTTCAGCCAGCATCTACGATCAACCAGACACAAAATTACAGGAGGAAGACAAAGGAAACACAATCACACAAATCAATCAAATCCAGTCCGGTATGGAGTAAAGTCCAGCACCATGAAACCAGGGAACAACAGTTACAGACGGAACCAGTTGATCTCTCCTCTCTGCTCTCCAAATATCAATAATCCTACTCAAACAGGAAAATCTTCTGGGCACAGTCTTCTCATATCACAGAACAATAGCAGGTCACCCTGTAAACACCCCACCCCATCCCCTTAGCCCCTCCCCTCTCTGTACTTACTGGTTACTGTCGTATCCATCGGGAGCCACTCCTGCAGACACACCCACCACCAGGCAGGGGGCGCCGTAGCCAATCAGCAGCAGGAAGCCCCAGTGAATTCCCTCCCTCTGTATAATCCTGACCTCTCTCAGGTTGCGCACCAACAGGAAGAGCTGCAGAGCCTCCAGAAACATCCACACAAAGCTGGACAGGAAGAGGAAGTGCAGCACGCCCGAGATCACTGCACACACCTGCTGAGGAGGGAGACATCATCATTACCACCATCATTACTGATGTCATCACCGTTATTACCATCATCATCATCATCATCATCATTACCACCACCATCACTGATGCAAAGTGAACAAATGCAAACCTTGTATAATCATCTTGTCATGATGTTGAGAGTAAAAAAATGAGGAGATAACTGACACTGAGATTATACACAGTGATGAAGTCTCTGATATGAGCTCGGTTGGGAGCTGTGGGTGGAGAACCTTGTGCTTCTGGATGTGAGAGAGGAAACTCTGCACCAGCAGGAAGAGCAGGTGGGCCAGGAAGAGGCAGATGGAGAGGTTCAGGCGTGCTGTGTTGCTGACTTTAGGGTTCCAGCGAAAGAGGATGAAGGTCAGGATGGCCAGGGCCAGAAACAGCAGCCCCACTGACACTGCAATCATGCTGATCCACTTCAAAACAATGTCATCCTGGAAACAATCAAGAAATCATTGTAACGCTTCAAAACCCTATGAACCCTGACCTTTTTTTAATGTTTCTTAAGGTTTTAGCCTCCATTTTAGGCTGATTGCTCATGATCTACAATACCTATCATCAGATGCCATATATCATATTGTTCAGCAGAAACTGCTATAACGGAAAATACCACCTGGAACCAGAGATGGGCAGTATTTTATGTTACTTGTATTTGAAATATGTATTTCAATTACTTTTGAGTAGTTTGTAATTTGTATTTGACAGGGCTGAAAAAATTCAAATGCAATTTGTAACAAGATACTTTAGAGTGGAGTAATTTTGTATTTTCAAAATACTCAAAATACTTTCTCCATGATTCATAAAACATAGAAACAAATCATGTAAATACATCTTAAAATGAAGAACAATACACACTCACACACAGTGATTTTGTAAGCCCACACTACACACAGTATTTCCATAATAAGTTCATGCTTCCTGCCTCAACCAGTGGGGTGGACTGTCCGTCAAGGTAAACATTTTATCTGAACTGCAATAACTATAAAAAATATATCTTACTTTTTAGAATGTACACATGCTGAATGCCATAGGTAAAGGCTAAAGATAAAAACAATTGATACAGGTGGCCCGGTGGCTAAAGAAGTGAGTGAGCCAGCTAGCTAGCTAGCTATTAATTAGTGCTACAAGTTGGCTTGGATAGTTAACAACATCAAACAGCTCGACAAGCATATAAGACTGGTTAGCCATGGGTAGCCAGCAAGTGTTAGTTAGATGTATAATTTATGTCTGGCTACATATTGCATGGTACATGGTGGTTAACATTATAATATATCAAGCTAGCAATGCTAACAAGCTAGTGATGCTAGCAAGCTGTCTAGGCTGGTGCATAGCTAGTGGTTAGCAAGTTAGCTTGTCAGTTGGGTAGCTATGGGAAGAGTAGTGTTGTAGTCAAGACCACCTAAAGCGAGACCAAGACAAGACCAGGACTTTCGCGTTTCGTGTTCAAGTCAAGACCAAGACCGAAGGGGGGTCGAGACCAAGGCAAGACCGAGACAAAAAGGGCGTGAGACCGAGTCAAGACCAAGACCGAAACAATGCAAGTCCAATTTAAGACCATGATTGTTATTTTGTAAGATTGCCACCGTAATAACAGTTTGAAATATACAATACACTATTATGTTACTATATGACAAGCACATAATAATTTCAAGTTGGATTTATCTACTTAGCTAATGCCTAATCAATAAATAGTATTTTCAAAGGTGAATATCCATAATGAATTAATAAAAATGTAGTTATAATGTAATGCAATGAAATGTAGTTGTACTTGGGAGGAAGGACCACATCATCACATCATTATTACCACATTTTATTCTGTAATAAGTGCAACAAAAGTGTAAAAAGAGGTATCCCTAAAACATGTCTCTCCTTTGAAAACTAAAACCAACTTTAAAACACTTGAAATCAATAGTAGTCTCGCTCTTCAAAGTTAAGTTTGGATTCTTATATAAAAAATAAAATGAGCAGCTCTGTGGCCTCAAAAAATGGTCTGAGAATCACACTCAGATCCTTTAGCTGATTCCATTCACAGGTTGAAAACACTACATTTGCAAAGTCAGTGGCACACATTTCTGTCAGGGCCCTGTGATCAAGAGCTGTGATGGCCTGTACTTGTCTGAATGTGCTATTCCACCAGTAGTATTTGCTGCTGGGACAGATTTTCCCGTGCCAAAGGCTGCCTCAAACTTGTCTTTGAATTGTCTTTTGAACTGCTACTATGTAGCAGTGTGCTGAATCTAGAACACTTTGCAATGGCAAGTGAAATACTCTTGACTTCCTTCATTCCATCATGAATTACTAACTGTAAGGAGTGAGCAAAACACGATAGTCACTGTCTGTTTCTCAGTAAATCTGTGTTCTCCTCAGCAGACAACACATCCTCCCAGATGTGTTCATCATCTAGTTTCCCATCTTCATCTTCACTATCAGTGGTGTCTTCCTCAGACTGCTGAGGCATCTTTACTTTGAAAGCGCACTTCATATTGGAAGCATTATCTGTAATAATGTAGTCAATCTTGTTAGTGATCACAAACTCATCTGTTATTTCATCAAAGGCTATAGCAATGATCTCTGCACAATGCGACCAGTGAAACGCCTGCAGTCTAAAAGGAAAGACTCCAATTTATAGCCACCATTTATTGTCTTGTAACTGTGAGCGGTTACACCTAAAAAAGAGCGCAAAGTGCGATCCGACCATATACCTGCAGTGACTGACACTGACGTTTGATGCTGTAGCTTCCCCATGATGGTTTGTTTCACCATCCCAACCAAACCTGGGATGTGTTTTTCAGATATTGTCTGTCTGCCAACAGGGACATACTTGGCGTCCAACACTTTAAGAAATTGTCGGAAGTGCTCATTATCCACGATTGAAAGTGGCATACTAATGGCCAATTATCAAGTGTTTAATAATTGCTTGATGCACTTCTTTTTGTCGAGGGGAATTTGGATTGTACATTTCAACTTTTTGGGTGAAGGCTGCTACACTTGGCTGTTCAACATCTGTTGCCTGCTGTCCTGCCTTGTACTCCCTGAATCTGAAATATCTATATCTATGGGATTTTTACGTAAATCCAGTAAAAGTATAGTCTGATAAGGTGTAGCCTATACATTTCTAAAATGCCCTTCAATAACATAACGAAAATTTGTGAGGGGCATATGGGAGATACACCCCGGAGTTGCCTATCATTGGATAGATTTTCCAACTGAATAAACATTAAGAGCGAGAAATCAGAGCGAATTTTGCCCCCATACTACCTGAAGCAAAGTTAAGCAAAGTTCAACGTTATGCAAATAAGCAGCAACAGAGTCGAGCAACGGCCAATCAGGGCAAATGTGTTCCTCTTATATTCTTTCGCTGTGAAACGTTTTGTTAAACTTTAGTTCCTATATTCACATTTTAGTTCCCATAGTGGCAATTGCGAATGCTACTTTGCGGTCCATGGTGAAACGGTAGTGTTCGAAGGAAGATCATACTCTTTATAGGAAATAAAATTCCCTCCAAAACATACTTTTCAGCGGGAATGCACCTGATTTGCGGGTTCATGCATATATTGGGTGATATGCTGTATTAATAGGCCTGCCTTAAGAAAATAGGTACATACAACTCCATGATGAATACAGCAAACGATGTAAACATAATATATAACTTATAATATTAATATTAATATAAATATTATAAATTATAAATAATATAAATTATAAATATAAATATAACATATCATTATTTTTGTTTATATTATATTATGTTTATATATATCATCATTTTTATTATATTTATAATATTTATTACTATATACATTTTTTATAAAATTGATGCATCTCCTGTCAATACATTTGTAGCCTACTTCCTCAAAACTACCTTAGCAACGCCCACAAGCTGGCTGCAGCAATACAGCGACTAGCTGCAGCCAGCTACAGCAATGCAGCGACTTGGCGACGTACAGCGATGAAGTCGCTGCCGGTGTGAGCGCAGGGTTACGATAAACTTCCACTGCAGCGAATTTCGATTCGCTCTATTTGTTGGGCGAAATTCGCAAGGTGTTACACTGTGTGGAAGGGGCGACAAGCGAATCGCTTTAAATGTGGACGGGCCTTGGCACAGACAATCTCCTGTTGTGTGCTACATGTGTGAAAGGGCAACTCCGGACAATGTCCGGACCTGATTCTCCGGACATTGTCTGAATTTCATATGCGCAAACGGCTTATTTTGTATTTTAAATACGTAACACCGTTACATGTAGGCTAGGACCACAAACAACTATTTGCCATTTTTCTCATTGACTACCACATTCCATCAATCATAATTTGCTGCACATTGCTAACGTTACCGTTTCAAGTTATACAGCTACCCACGAGTGAGCAAAGCGTAACAAGCTAATTTCTCTCATCTTACCTCTCTTTGTGTTTCCGTTCTAAATGCCAGTAAAAGGTTGTCCCAGCGGTTTCTGTTATTGCTGTTTTGCAGTACTTGCATACCACAGTATGTTTGCTCTTTAGGGTAGTTTTACATAAAAAGTCTCTGTGTTCAGCATATGCAAATTTTATCACGGCTGACCTGGACGACATTGCTGCATATAGCGCAGCAGAATTGGCGCGCAACCAACACATCTCTACATCTTACATAGATTACTAAGGTGGCTACGTCACACTGGTGTCTGGTGTGAAATTCTCCATTCATTTTACCCATAGGCGTGCGATGGCTGCAGACTGGGAAAAAGCATTGAACCATCGCTGTGGCGTCTTTGACTTTACATTTGTAGCTGTAATTCCACTTTACACTACAGTTCTATCCACTATCTACAATCGCAACTAGCGTTTGCATTAGTTAATGAAGCAACGTACTGTTGCACCAAAATTCACCAGAACCAGACGTACCAGCAAAGCGACAATTAACCATATCTTTAACTGCCTGCAAAATCAACGCAAACGTTTAAGTTAATATGCATGATAAAGTAGCAACAGGGCTAGTCAAGCTAACAAAATAGTTTATGTATTGCTTGGCAACCCCTCTGTAAATGAAATTACAACAGAAGTATTTTTGATTGCGGAATTTAATGATTTAATGATTAAAAACACAGTATTTTGTTTATGTTTTGATAAATATCGTTGTTTATCGAACTGTTGTGTGATATTACTTAATTATTGTAATTAAGGCACAGTCATTAGTTGCTTCTTATGGGAGGGTTACACTCCATGCTTTTTCTGTACCCATGGTCTCGGCTGGTCTCAAGGGAAACATCCGAGTCCTCAACAATCGAGACCGAGACAAGACCGAGTGAAAATGCAGTCGAGATCGAGACGAGACCAAGACCATCTGAATTTGGTCTCGAAACTGGTCTCGGTATTTTCTCTTGATACATTTTCTGGCACCAGTACTTTGTATTTTATTTTGATAGATTTATTTGAGGGGTATTTTGTATTTTGTAACAATATACATTTTGATGTATCTTATTTTGATGCCCATCTCTGCCTGGAACTACTACAAGAAAAGAAAAGCTTTCAGTAATCATCAAATTTGGTGTTGTCGTTTGCATGGTTAGCTGAGCTCAGAGAGACATCTATGAATACACTGCAGATACCAATAAGAGGAGATTGCATCATCCTTGTATAAAATCAAGTTGTGTACTGACATCTGATTGAACAGCATGTAAGACAACTCCTTCCAGTACATAGAAATGCTTCTACATGATGAAATGTCTGAAATATTGAACAGAAATGAACTGTGACTTATTGAAGTAAACGACTAGACTGCTGGTGACGTAAAAATGGTGGCTTTCGAGTTCTGGGGGTTAAAACAGGAATTTGGGTTTTCAGTTAAATATTTTGTTAATACCAGCTGATGCAAGGCATAAATACTTACATTTCAGTCCTCTCCATTTAAAAGGTTTCACTGGGGTACAATCAGTAGGAGTTGAGGTCACGATTCTAACTATCTAATGTTCTACATCAAAATAAAACAAGACTTTTTGTCTTTTCAGCATGGCCCACCCTTGTTGGAAGTCTAAACTCCATCCTAAAAACTACCACCTTTTTCCAAGTGTTACTGCCCCCTTCCAAGCCTTGATACAGGCCAATGCAGTAAAATGTTTCAAATTAAGCCATATGGGACATAATCTGCTACCTTTCTCATACAGAGCATTTTCTTTACCTATAATCTCAACAGCAGCATTCCTTTAAAAGAACACATGTAGAGATTTATGGAATTTATCTCTTAAGCTTTCCTCTGCTTCAGCTGTTAGTAACTGCTTATACTATGAATTTGTTTCAGCTGAGTTTCTTCCTGTGAGGTGAGTACAACCAACAACATAGATTTGATCCAGAAGATAAAAATAAAATTATCTTTGGCTGCCACAAGGGCACTGAGGGGAAAATTCCCATTTTTTTCTATTTATTAACATTTGTATTAACAGTGGTCCTCTCAAAAGCTAAATATATGTACCTGTAAGGTATTTCATTAGGACATCTCTGCCTCATCCTAGAGGTCAGTCAACACCTGAGTGCTAAAGTAGTTCATATACTTTATATAATTATTCATACAAAATATTTCCACAAAATATACTCCCTTAAGCACTTACTTCTTTATTAAAACGCATATCAAATACAATTTTACCGACTGATAAACTGCAGTAACATTTTAAACTCATAAACACTGAATAGACACACAAATTTGGATTGAGTTTGGTTTAGTCGTCTCCCTCCCCTCCTCACCTCAGGTGGTCCGCCTGTCTGCATGATGAGGGCGAAGGTGGACAGGTGGATGCAGGTGCACACGGTGTGAGTGGAGTTGGTCTCTGTGGCCTCACAGCCATCCATGATCCACCTGTTCTGATTCCAGTACACACAGGTGAGCTGGCCCTCAGGGTCCACCTGTTGAGAAAAGGAGGGAGGCACAGCACACACCAAATCAACATCCAAATCAATTGGTTCCACTGATGGAAACCAGAGACTACAGTGACTGATACAACATCAAAAGCTACAGCAGAGGCACTCAACCCTGGTCCCACAGTCCTACAGGTTCAGGTGTGAATGAGTAAGGACTCAAGTTAATGGACTAAGTGTTATTAGAGGTCATTTAGAAGCTATAATGGGTGATGAGTAAATGTAGTATTTAACTGCAGGGGTAAGTGAGGGGTATGGATGGGGAATTATTAAATAAGTGAGTTATTACAGACAAAGGTGTGAATGAAGAGGGACTAAAGTTTATTTAGGGTTAATGAGAAGGACAAGTGGAGAAGGAAACATTCAGTGAGTTATTGGGGGTCAGTGAGGAGTGTGGAGGAGGAAGGATGACAGTATGTTATTGGACGTCAGTGAGAGCTGTGCATGGTAAAGGTCTAAAGCTAGTGTGTTACTAGCGGTCAGTAAGAGAGGAGGGGTGGCTGCTGTTGTGGGTTACTGAGAGATATAATTAGGTGAAGGAATAAACTCAGTTTGTTTTGATGGCTTAGTAAAAGGAATGAAAAAGTAAAGACCAAATTTTGTGTTTCCTGGGTATTAGTGTTAGGTAAGTATGAGGAAGGGCTAAAGCTGGTGTGTTATTCTGGGTCAGTGAGCAGTATGGATGGAGCTAGGACTCACTGTGAGGTGTCTCAGGGTAAAGTTGACCGGTTCAGGCAGCGTTGTGTTTTTGGTATTGGGGAGGGAGGCAGAGACCACACTGGACATCATGGTCTTGTTGGTCTCTCTCTCTGTGTGGAAGAGTTCAGCCTTCAGCACATCCTCCATGTTGGCGTAGGCTATGAAGACCACCGCTCCAGATCCTGCAGAACAAACCAACGGAACCAACAGAAATCTGAAACTTAGACAGAACACAGAACCTTCATTCAAATGTAGGCTTCCCTTCAGAACTTCTAAGGGGCATAACCTACATGCATCATCAGCTGAAGTTATAATGTTGTCTCATTGAGCCTTATGTGGTCACGTGTGTTTACCAGCTAACAAAATGATTTTTGACAACATCACATAAATGTGTTAAAGGGTTCCTTCAAATACTGAAATATCACATTAATTAGATACACTGTAAAGTGTGACATTAAAATATTAGATAAAAATGGAATAAAAAGATCCAAAAAGACAGAGTAATGAACAGTGCACTGTATGTTTGGCTGAGGTGTGGGTTGTGGACTCACCATTGTTGTTCTTGGCAATGGCGAGTAGATCAATTTTCAAAACATTGTCTCTGGCTTTTAGCTGAGGTGTTTCTGTCAGGTTGGCTTCTGGCCCGATGGCAAATGTTTCCGCCTCTTACACAAAGGCAATAAAAACGTGATTATGAATTTGTTGATTGTAAATGAACAAGGAGTGTTATCCATGGCTACACCAAGATTCTTGGCCTGGGATGGGGCATCACTGTGTTATCAAGGGTTATGGTGAGGTCCTTGAACAGGGAGACTGTAGCAAGCATATAGAGTATCTCAGTTTAGGCTACATTGAGTTTGAGCTGCTGAGTGTTCATCCATGTCCAAATATCACTGAAACATGCATCCATGCTTGCGGTGATATGAACATCAGTGGGTGGGAAGGAGAGATCGAGTTGTGCATCATCAGCATAGCAGTGATAGGAGAATCCATGGGAGGACATTATTCAGTCAAGAGGGGCAAGGAAAACAGGAGGGGACCAAGAATGGATCCCTGGGGCACTCCAGTGATAAGGCTGTGGGACTGGTCTAATGGTTCATTTTCTCACTTAGAATGCTGGCGGCCATATTGGCTTGGCACTGTAGGGGTCAGTGTTCCAGAACCCTCTGGCAGGTATTGTGTTAATGGTTCTTGCTATACAAACAAATCAGTCAGCTTGCTGTCGAATTTGAGCTGCCTGTTTCATTTTATTAGCCTTATTTCATTTTATCAAGTTACCTTGACTTTCAGTTTGAAACTGCTTTTTAAATGTGCTGGCTTGTAATTTAGCCACTGTCACAGTAAATGTATTTGAGTATATGTAGATAACAATGTCTGCTAAATGACAATAATGTAAAGTATTGAGTTATCTCTGCTTTTCTTGTACTGGCTGCATGCAGGTGTCTTGGTGGATTGCATGAATTTTGCTTTGATGCTCCTGCATGAGTGGTAAGGGATGTAGCGTTGAGGTGAACTTCACAGCATAAAGAGAGCTGAGTCCTCACCCAACCCTGCCCTGATCTGTCACATCAATTCTGTATTTACTACAAAAACACACCAGAACCAACATAGCTCTTTCACAAATGACCTACAGCAGCAGATTACTGAAAAAGGATGTCATAGTTGAGATTTATCCCTGAACACACAATGATCTCTGGGAAAGCGTTAGGATCTGTTTGCCATTGGAGCAAAAGGTCAAAAGGTCAACCGAAAAGTGGGCTCAGGTCAGATGACCACACCCACAGGATCAAGGACATCATTAGGTACAAACCTAGTTTTTCGGTAGAGAGGTTGCTGCTGCTCTGGGTTTGCGTGGGCTTCACCAGCGCTAACGCCAGCTTCTCTGGGATCTTCAGTGCAACATCTATCTGCTTCTCTCCCACCTCTTCCTTCCACTGAGACAGAAGATCCACGGCAGCAAGAGTCACATTCAGTAACGTTTCCGGTGTCTGAACAGTGAGGTAATAACACTGTTATAACAAAGTAATAACAGCAACAATGCTAGCAATACACATTAATAATGCAGCAATTATAAAACTTTAACGTGAGAGTTAAACTGTAATAATAACATGAGAATGGCATAGAAAAAATATACATATACCAAAAGCATGGTGACACATCAGTGACATAAAGCAACATGGCTTCTGCCACTAATTTTTCTATCCAGTGAGACCCTCAATCTCCACAGACACACAGAGTGAGCACAGAGGAAGAGGAAGGGAGGGGTGGGTGTGAAAGAAGTGAAGAAAAAGAAAAGAGAGGAAGCATCCTTCCACTGCAACATGGCTGCCACTATCTCTGCAGAACTACACAGCACAGTAAATATGACAGGATGTAATAAATTCAAAATGAATAGAAGTACCAGTGAGCTGCTGTTGTCTAGCAGATTATCCAGAGAGTCCAGCTGGTACTGCTCCTCTGATTTACCCTGGAAGAGACAACCAAGCAGAGTTGATCAAGTGGGGGAGGATTTCTGAAGCTAGAGAGGGCGCACATCCCTGTCAAAACTTCCTGCAGCCACACAGTGTTGCGCTAAGACTCATGTTTGAACCACACTCTTTAGCTCATTAATGTGATTGCCTCAAAGCTAGGTACAGCAGCCAATCAGACATAAACCAAGGGAACCCACAAATGTCTGCAATTTCAAACAGCAGTGATGCAGACAGTGCAACCAATGGTCTCAGCTTGGGGGCAGTTACAAGTCCTTTTTCCTCTCTGTTACTCGCTGCTGTCTGGACCCCAACCTCCCTCCCACAGAATGAAAGCTCTCACCTTAGATTCTCCTTCTCCCTCTGTCACATCTGGAAAACAAGTAATACATTCAATTCAAACCAGACCTGTCTGTCCAGAGACAGTGAATGCAGATAATGAGGAGGAATCTAGTAAAACCTGGAACTGGAGCTCAGGAATGCACTTCCATCAGGACCCACAAGGAGGGACCCTTTCTGTTCCTCCTTCCACTTCACAATGCTGTCTAAGATATTATAGCAAGCTAATACTGTATATAAATGATTGCAAAGCTATTCCAGCCTGACAGGGATTGCTCCTGTCACACAATGTCTGTCTGTACTGGCCCTTCAGTGGTAAAATGAACTCCCCACGGGGGTCAGGACAGCAGAATAACTGGCCAACACAGACCGAACCCACCTCTTCAGACTCCGTCTCGGTATCAACTCAATCCCCACCCCCTAAGACCTGCTACTTGTAGTATTTACTGTTTATGTTTATGTTAAATCAGAAAATGTTATGGAATCTGTGATCTAGTGACTGATGTATGGTGGTGTGTTTAGTTGGCTTCCCTTAGTTTCTAGGCTGTCTAGTAAGGTTAGCACAGGTTAACTTGTGGTAGCGTTCAAATCCTGTCATCCCACTGGTCTGGGAGTGTTGTTAGTTTGCTCTGACAGTGTTGCTCATTCCATTTGAATGGATACACTTCTGTTCTTTTGTGCTAAACCTTGCTCTGTATAAGAGTATCTGCTAAATGAATGTAATTTAATGTGATGTAATGTAATTTCACCAACCCTGTGCAGCACATTTACCCTTTCATATAGCTGGATATTTATTGTTGCAATTAAAGGTTAAGCACCTCTTGCCCAAACGTACAACAGCAGTGGGGTATTGAACCAGCAGCCTTTCAGTTACGAGCCCTGCTCCTCACCACTGTACAACGCCAGCCTGGCTGACCTGGAGATTAGATCAATAATGTCTTCAAGCAATTTCAAAAAGATGCCAGAATTGAAGAGACTGAATGTGTGCCATGTCAAGTCTGCTCATGAATGTAGACACGACAGGGACGAGGGACCTCATCCAAGAGACGAGGTCTCCAACAGCACAGTGTCCCCATCACTGCAATGGGACATTGGTCTCCTGTAAGATCCAGAGATAATACTGTCCCACCAGCACCACTTCCAGCAGAAACCTGGTTTTCCCAGGACTAACCACACCCAACCCTGCTTAGCTTCCACCAACAAGCAGGAGACAGCTGGAGGGTGGCATGGCTGCTGGCAGGTCTGTTCTAGAGAAAATGGCTCAGCAGATGAATCCAGCACTGGTAAAGCCTTATTCCACCAGCTATTTGTGAGAGAGCAGTAGAAGTTGCTTCTTGAACACAGGAGATATTAAGATTCAGTGACTCTTTACCTGAGCAGATAAGACCAGCGTCTTCATGATGACCACAGTTGTGTGTTCCAAACCCACTGTGAGAGTACTCTGCAAGAGAGCAGTAGCTGCTTGAACACTCAACCTCATCCATCCAGATGCTCCCAGTCCCCTCTCCAAAGTAGGCATCACCTGGAGCAGACAGAGCACTCCCACAGCCCAGCTGTCTGCAGACCACTGCAGCATCATCCATATCCCAGTAATCGTCACACACTGTTCCCCACTGGCCATTGAAGTAGATCTCCACTCTCCCAGAGCAGGAATTATCCCCATTGACCAGTCTGACCTGGAAATCACCTAATGATGACAGAGACAAAGAGACTGATAAGGACTGAGACCTGCCACAGCTTCAGGTTTAGAATGTTATCTGCTATATCAGGGCATTACGGAGCCCCGGAAGGGACATGGAGGAAAAAAAAAAATCGATGGAAGAAAAAAAAAAAAAGATATACTTTTGCGAGATCTCGCAAAAGGTTTTTAGGTCAATGTACTTCCGGGTCAGTTTGGCAACATGGAAAATACAACAATGGAGCGCACACGTGCCGCTTAACGTCCATTCGGACATCATCCGTTGGCATATACGTCCGTAGTCCCATAAGGTTATAATAAAGTTTAAAAATCCCGATCCCAGAACGGGACATAGCGGATGTAACCGGACGTAGCGAAGGCAACACTTCCCGCACGCAACATGTGTATCTCATGTCTCATGGAAATAAAGCTATTGCGTTGTCAGGCGTATAATAGTACAGTGTATTAATGTGTATTATGTTTAGTATTGTACAGTATTAACCAATTTAACCCATATATTGCAGTGCACTACTTTACCAGATACATTGAAACATAGCACGGTACTGTACACAAACACATATGAAACACGTTCCCCCATTGGAACTGCACATCCTTTCGCATCCTTTAAAGTTTAAACTCACACAGGAGCACTGAAGCATGAAGAATGATACACTCAACAGACAGACAGACAAATACAGTGAGCTTGCTTAACTGCATGTTCAGAGTGAGGGACAACCACTTCCAAGCAGGTGTTTGGAAAGAAACTGAGGAATGTGTTTTCAGTTGTCACTGCAGCAGCAGTGGTTATACACCAGTAGTGGCTGCCTTCCACTCTTCCTGTCTGCAGTTTGTTCCTCATTTTCATTTTCCCATACTTTTTTCCTTTTTGGTCTCGCCCGCACCTTTGAATTTCCTCTTACTGTTGTTATGGGTGGATGTTGATTGTATGGTTATAGGTTTTTTTTTCCCTGGGTCATTGAAACAATGCCAGAGAATGGCTAGAATACAAGTTTAATATTTCATATAATTGTTAGTTACAAAGGTGTGGGCAGTACGTCTAGTTACAAATTCATGTTTAGTCATTATGCCTGCGTGTTAAAGAGTGTGCAGTTCCACAATTAACATACTCACCGATCTGCTCTGCCCCCTTCCACAGCACCAGAGCGCCCCCTGCAGGCGAGAGACAGTAGTTTGGTTGGATTAAGCTTCTGAGCATTAACCCCTCCCTCTCCCCTACAGTGAGTGGGATTCTCATGCATTTGATATGGAGAGGGGCTACCTGGGAGGCTGAATCCAGGCTGGTACACTGCTGTTGTACCCCCACTGAACCCTTAAAAGCCCATTTCCATAAACTGAGAGAAGACACATTAGGCAGAGATGCCGGCTTTCTAGTGACGGCTATCTATACACTGGCTAACACATTAGAACACACTTTCATTGAAACTCTTCTCATCCAGTCTAATTTGGTGATGATTGTGATTTTGCTGTCACTGTATAATTAATTAGCTTTTCTTTCTTTCTAGCATGGAAGGCCAGATTACAAACATGCCTTCTCATGTGCTAGAATATTTTATCTTTTTAAGTCAGTGGAGAAAACAAAAAACAATTCTAATTGCGATTTTGTCACAGTTGTTACCCAGTTGTTACCTGGGTTAAATTAAATACCATCACATCTCACAGCCCCACAGATTGCATCAGTAAAAGACCATTTCAATTCTCCTCATTTTCAGTCTGGGAATAACCACAGGGAATCAGCACATTATTTACAAATATGGATATCAAATCAAGATGGATATGTTTACTAAGAAGACAGGCATTCTATGACTTAAAAGATGAATTCTAAGATTCAGCTGATTTTGTTTATCTAAGACTGTGATCTTCCCCACACACTTCCCTGGAGCTCAATCGTTGATGCAGACCCTTCGGCTAACAGGATGAACACAGCCAGTGGAAAAACAGCTACAACTGCATGTGACATAGGCCTACACCACCTGATAAAATTAGAAGGACTCGAAGTTCAATTTGTAACATACATAGAGCAGTAAGAACAGCAATCTTGAAGCTTGGAGTTAAACCACCATTTATTGAAAGGCAATTTTCTCTCAGACAAAACCAAAGGAGAGCGCTATCTTGCCACACTGCCTTTGGCAAAGAAAGCAGTCCTGATGTTTGGAGTTGAACCATCATTTCCCATAAAGAAGACCTGGCTTTTGTATTTTAGAAATATTGTGCTAGTAGAGGCTAGTCCACAGTGCTTAGTCATCAGACCAAGAATCCCTCAGGAAATGAGTCTGCCCATTCAGATGAACGAAATTTCAAAGTTTCCTGAGAATGAAAAGTTACTATATTGGTCCGTAAAGCTAGCAGTACAGGTCCCTACCTAACTATATTAACAATATTCCTGATTATGCTGACTCTGATGAACTGTTACTCACAGCCCAAAGGTAGCCACGCATCATCACAACGTTACAGCTTAATAGCGCCGGTGAGGTCTGAAAGTAAATCCCTCAAACAAAGCTGATGTTGAGTTTGTTTATTTATTTTAAATTATTACAAATAATAACTGTTTTTAATGGTAAATATTGTAGCAATATGTACAGCCAATGTAGCTTTCCTCACTGCCCTCCTCGGCTCATGTCTCTCCCAGCAACCGAACCATAAAGGTCACACAGTTTTGAATTTGTAACGTCAGTTAAATCAGCGCAGTGTGTTGGAATAATTATATGGAATCTTATGGAAATGATAATCAATTCCTGGTGACCAAAATAATGTCACCATTTAGGTAAATATTAGTTCCATAAAATTTGCTGAATTATAAGTAATTTTCTGGTCACACCATCCCAAATCAATTAGGCCTATTGCCAATTCATATAGAAAGTCAACAATTACCAGTTACTACACTGATGATACAGTATTTCTATCTAATTACTCCGTAGATAAGTACCAGTTATTACCAGGAGTAGTAAATATATTAGCAACTGTATTAGCATTACAAAGTATTCTAATCACTCATTAGTTTCATCAGAATTTATTCAGTATTTACCGGTATGCTTCAACTTTAAAGTGCTACCACTATTTCTGTGGACCATACTTATGCAAATGTTTCATTTACTTTTGAATTTGCAGTGAATTTGCAGATGTTCATTTCCTTCCTTTTGGCCTTTTCCATGGTAATTATCTTTAATCTTGCAGGGAGGGAGGGTTGTGAAATGAAAGCTGAGAACAGACAGGATGTGTGTGCGCATGCTCTGATGTGTGGTGATATTTACTCTGACCTTGGTTTAGGTTCTGGGGGAGGAGAGGCATATAGATTATGAGCTGGACAGAGGTAAAAAATTTCAATTTTTCCAAAAAAGTCTCTCCCACATGTACGTATTCACCTGAATACACCCACCCTGATGCAAACACAAAAGCACACACCCACACGTGCATATGCTTCTCTGTGCCGTGGGAGCTGACAAACTCCAGCAGTCACAAAGAAGCCATGCTTGTGTAGTTTTTAACGTTCTCACTTGTCAAAATTTAGAATGGAAGCTGTTTCAAATTTTAAACATTTGCAATAAACTCTTGGGATATTTTGGGAGAAGCCCTTTTATTTGCAAGCTTCTTGGGAACTTCAGCGTTGACCTTTGCATATTGCAGACACTTTATAGCAAAGCAACTCTCCCAGCGGACATTTAAAAAAATAAAAAACGGCAGGCAAAACTTCTCTCATTGTGAAGATTTATTCATTACTGTGACAGAAATGCTGTTATTATTCTAAAATACTAAGTTACATAGATCATGCAAATCATGCATTCTTCATATGTCAGTTGCAAGAACAGCTCTGCCACTGAAAATATTAAAATCAATATGCTCCATACCATCTTCAGTTTTCAATTTATGCCACATTACCTCACACATAGTAAAGTGTCACTGTTCCAGATGAACGATACTCAAAGTTTCCGCTGTGTCTGGCATATGTGGTGGCTGTACGCAAGTAAAAGTGTTGGTTGACATCGGCTCTACAGTCACACTGCAAACACCAATATCATGAAACAGCTGCAACTGTGAACTGCATAGTGTGGTACGGTCTGAAACCCAAAATGTGTTCCTTTTGACACGTAATTTATATATTTAATGTATATTCTCCTGCATCATTCCTTTACCAAAGAAAGGTGATCTTCAACTACCTCAGAACAATGCACCTACACAAAACTTCTCATGAGGGTCAAGAACATATCCTGGCGAGCATGAAATCTGCTGTGATTTACCACCAATTTCCACCATCACAGCACAACACAGAGCTAGATTTGCTGGACCAAAGAACAAGTTGTCTCAGACCTTCTGGTATTGAGGCTCCCCTACCCTAACAGGGGTAGGAGACCTCTCAGTTACACTGATGCCATTTGCAGAGACCTTCAGCTGCCAGCAGAAGATCTGGCCAGACTGATGGCGGACAGGGAGGCCTGGAGGCTTCAAGTGACTTTGATCTCGGCTGGGGCCGAAGGATGATGACGATGATGAATTTATACATATGCACATGTTTCAATTATGAATGTTCATAGAAATGAAAATAGTGCAATGTACTCACATAAAAGGGTGGAGAAAAAGGCAGTTTGCATGTTGGACAGTTCCTGCGTGTCAGTCACACAGGAACCTCTCGCTCTTCTTCAGTAGGAGAGTGCTGCAGGGTGACAGGAACAGACTTGCTCATACAGTATGTACAGTACAGTATTTTTTCAGTGCGTTATAAATATATGAGCGCTCTCTGACGCTATATGTGGAGGGCTCCTCCTTAATCGACTGTCTCTTATTGAGAGAGAAAGAGAGAGAGAGAGAGAGGGTGTCAGACATCTCAAGAAGTTCTTTGCAAAACTACACTTACCTCATGAGCCTCCCATTTTTCATTTAACACTTATTGCATTTCAGAACACAGGACTGACATATTGCAACATTTCCTTGTATCATTTCCTTTTGGGGAATTATATATTTATTTTATTTATTGAAATTTGCTCTTGGATCAAAATTTGTCCTTAACTGTGACTTACAACTTAACATAAGTGTTACTTTTCTGATTAAAAAGAGAATAAGTGAAAAAAAAAGAAAAGTTTGAATAAGAAGAGAAAAGTTTGAAACTGATTTTCATGATTATTGATCTCAGCAAACTGTACTTGTCTTTGGGAGTTAAAGTTTAAGGGCAACAGCTGTTGTTCATGTTGTAATGAACATGAAAATAAAAATAAAATAAAATAAAAATGTTCTGAGTACTTTAATTGTGAAATGTACTCATCGTGAAAATGAAATTTCTATTAATTTTAACTTTTTTATGACCACATCTTTTTATGAACACCATATACGTGTATGGTGTGTTGAACAGAATTACAAAATTGCTTACAGTAACATGTTTTAGAAAGCAAAGGAACACAAGAAATGCAAGTTTGAATAATTTCACAATTTTTCATTTGATCGTGAGAGTTAGGTTTAGGGTAGGGTAAGGATTATAATTTTTCAAAATTTTATAAGAACACCAATGCAGAAATTCCACATTGTGTATATTCTTTTAAAGAGAAAATGTAATCGTTTAAAATTTTAAATGGAATTGGAAGAGGACAAGTTGTGAACGTTTTGACAGTCCTTGGTTTAATTGTGACAGTTAATAATTATTCAATAACTGTCACATCATGCATCATGAAAACAAAAGTGCCTTAATTACATACTTTAGATGGTTCCTGTAGTGTTTCTAATGTTTACCTCAACTCCCTGAATTTTCATGCTACCAGTTATAACCCTCCTACAGAAACCACAGCTGTAATGCAGCGGAGTCCAAAGCTGCAAACCCAGAAAAAGCTGGCATTTTGCCAAATGTGCTGATATGAAATTACCAAAACCTTCTGTGCCATGTGCATGTACAGCATGTTGGCATCATATCTGTATACTGATAAAAATGGGCCCACAGCTTTATAGGTCAAATGGAAAGCTATATCCTCTCACATGCAGCCAAAATTTTGTTTACATCTGACTGACATTTGCAGTTTTCTCCTGGGACAGTTGTGAAACTTGTGGCACCTCTTTATGTATAATTTATTGCTTTCAAATGCACTGTGCTGGTTAAGCGTGTGGCATAGTCTGTCCTCTGAACCCAAAATTTAACAACTTCTTTTTTCACTTCCATTTTTCAGCATTAAGGAGAGCAGTGTAGGGAAGTGGCCGAGTTGTCTATCTCAAGCAAAGAGCCAGCAATACTGCGTAAAAAAATAACTTGCTGGATTAGATGAGCCCAGAATCTGTTTGTTCATTTGTCTGTTGGGAGTAGGAGGGGCAAGTGACATTATTAAGAACTTTTCTGAGAACAAGCACTAAGTTTAAAACCTTTAATTACTTGTTAAGTTATTATACCAGGGTTTGTTATGCAATAAGATAATAATAATATCATAACAACATGAGGATAGCATACTTCAATTCCATTAAAAAGAAAAGTATAATTGAACACTACACAGGTGTACTGTAGGGTCATATATAATTACATAATATCCTAATAAACTTCAATGAAATAAATTAATCACATTTATTGGTAATTGATGGGGGGGTTGGTACTTCCCGCCCGCTATCCGTCAGGATGTGGCACTTGGACTCACACCCTGCTGCCAACAAAGAGAAGAGGAAAGCTGTGTTTCCTTCTTTTCATAATCCCCCTTTTTAAAATAGTCAAAGTACTTTTTTTTAAATATAATTATTCAGGATTGATCACCATGTCAGAGAAATAGGTTCACCTTTGTTTCCATATCATCTGACCTGCTTTGTATCTATGCACAGTCTTTCTTCCCCACAGTGAAGAGGTAAGGTGCTAAAAGTGTAGTTTTGTCTAAGGGTCTACCTTTGCAGTCCAGCAGCAGTTAATTTTGCTCAACAAATTTGTCCCATTTTTCCAATGTTGACAATAGGGTTGTATAATCTTGTTGATTCTGATCTGTTGTTTATGAGCAGATCTGGTCTGAGCTCAAAAACCAGCTGGCTGAGGAGAGTCCTTAGAGGATTCAGCTCCTGGTTTGTAGTGCAATAAACTGCCACCTGTCTTGAAAACTTCATCTTGATGTGTCCAGAAAACTAACATTGTTTTTTGGATGTTAAGTGTACTTAAAGATATTTGAGATTGGAAGATAGTAGTTAATAAGAGCAGAGTAATTATAAAAATGTCTCCTAGGATGTCTGGTTCTTGGATCGCAGCTGGCTTGATGGGTAGGGCAGCAAAGTAGCAGGCTTGGAAGTCGGGATGAGACGCTTGGACTACAGCTCCAGGCAGGAGCCCAGAGCAGGGACAGGAAGCAAACAGAAAACAGTGATTAGTGGATGATAAGAATGGCAGGGGTGTAGAACAGGGAGGCAGGAGAGGAGGGGCATAGAAAGGTGCCAGTGTGCAACAAGGAAAAACCCCGGCAGGCTAACATTATGGCAGCATACCTAGGAGACGGGAGGCAAGGGACTGACATAGTCATGAGGGCGACCCTAAGGCAGTCAACACCAGATCACAGCACAGAGTCCATGATAAAGTGACAGCAATGACCACTTAGTCCACCAGAGACTCTATGAACCACACCAGCACCAGGCCATTTCCCTCAGCTGAAGGATTTACTGTATAGATATGTTTTGAGCCTAGACTTGAAGGTGAAGAGAGAGTCTGCTCCCCGAGCCTTGGAGGGTAAGCTGTTCCACAGGAGAGGGGCTTGACAGGAAAAGGCTCTACCGCCTATAGTAGTTTTGCCCACTCTTGAAACGATGAGAAGCCCAGCATTTTGGGAACGAAGGGGTCTCTGTGGAAGATATGGATGAAGAAGGTCCTTAAGATAGGGAGGGGCAAGCCAATTTAAAGCCTTAAATGTGAGTAAGAGTATTTTAAAAACGATTCGGTATTTAATAGGTAGCCAGTGGAGAGAAGCTAGAACTGGGGTAATGTACTGTGCCAAAAGTGGAGTTTTGTCTAACAGCAGTTTTTTTGTCCAACAGCAGTTAATTTGACTCAGTAAATTTGTCCCATTTTTCCAATGTGGAAAATAGGGTTGTATAATCTTGTTGATTCTGATATGTCGTTTATGAGCAGATCTGGTCAGAGCTCAAAAACCAGTTGGCTGAGGAGAGTCCTTTGAGGATTCAGCTCCTGGTTTGTAGTGCAATAAACTGCCACCTGTCTTGAAAACTTCATCTTGATGTGTCCAGAAAACTAACATTGTTTTTTGGATGTTAAGCCAGTTAATCCAGGAGGTTAAGCAATGGAAGCCAGCCTAATTCTACCCAACATGCATAATTTCATTATTTCTACCCCACACTTTATTTCACTCATTGTTCTTTTGGTATATTTCAAGAGCAGGGTTAGATCAGATCAGGGTTTATACTGGAAACCCCCTTAGAGCAGTTGCTCTGGGCAGACTCCAGATGTGATTTTATGTGTAGTGCAAATGGCTCAATAACATTATCACTGAGTTCTGACCAATGTCTATGCGTTTGTTTTATATTTGAATTCAAAATATGCGTGTCCATCTGTCCATTCACCGCCATACAAAAACCCCCTGAGTCAGTAATTATCTGACTCGGGTCAGAATAATTTAGGGAGTGATGCTGGCCAGTGTTACTGAGAGTAAATTGGAATCTGCTTTCCTGAATTCACTGATTGTTAAGCGTCTCCTGTAGCTGCTCCTGTTCTGTGGGAGACAGCAGGAATATGACCATCTGCACAGGGCAGGAATATGACCCGTGTGTCGTGCAGAGTGAGGCCAGGGCACCGCAGGTCATATGTATGTGTCGAAACTCGCATCACACTCCCACACAGAGGAAACGGACTGCTGTGTCACTCAGCAGGAGGTGTGAGTTCGATGGAAAAAAGAACTTATCTCTAATTCTCCTTCCTTCTTGAACTCTGGTCAATAATCCACTATCGTTTCAGGCTTTTCCTCTTTTTACCCCTGTCGTTGACTTCAAGAACAAAAATGTTTTCAGTCGACAAAAAACAGCAAGCTACTCAGGTACATAAAGCAGATGGTCTATGCTAGTAAGTAAAAAAGGTAAACAAGTCAATAAAAATGTGCAAAATTAAATGAGCAACTTAAGCTATTGATATCAAAATGAAGTCTTGTGTTTTTTTTTTTACATTTTACCATCTGAGGAGAATGGGAGAATGTGGGCTTTCAACCTTCATGTGCTACATCTGTGCTGGGACCTGCACTCTCTCACTGGGTTACAGACAGTGTTATTGCATTGCTGGAATCACAGTGATGTCAGATATGGCAGTTCACGTTTATTATGTGTTTTTCCTAGAGCAACTGGAGTGTGTGCATGATGTGTGGAGGGTGGGGATAACCGCTTACCTGAGGAATGGGGTGTACGTCCAGGTGAGAGACTACAGGCAACAGGTAAAGAAACTCAAGAGGACACAGAGGGTTTAAAGCCTTCTAGTCAGGAAGTGTGAGAGCACTGCCATGGGATCCAGCTGTAACATAGGCCTAATAAAGAGAAGCGCTTACGTTTATTAAGTTCAGAACATACCTCTTTCTCCGTCAAGCTAATATCACTCTGTAGGTCTGTACTTGATGTGTTCCCTCATTTTCTGATATGAAATAGACTTTGTTGAACTTACACACACAGTAGATCTCTCTACTCCTGTTTTCATTTTGGGAGAAACAGTCTATAAGCACACAGTGGGGTAGTGGGATAAGAGTTCGGCTACAGTGTAAAAACAGGAGGTTTCTCAGAGGGAGCAGTAAGCCCTGTATCAGAATATAATCGGCTTCAACTACCTCTTCTGTGTCATTGCTTTCTGTAGGTGTTACAGGGAGCAAGGTGAATCCAGCGAAAATCAGAGGTAAATCAGAGGTAAAGTCAATCAGAGGTAAAGTTGCTTTCACTGAAGGCTCAGAGTGGTTAGTACACAAGAGCAGCAAGTAAGGGGAAGGACAGGGCATAAATAACATACGAAGCACATGGCAAATCTAACTAAACACATTAACTAAATGAGAGAGTGAGCAAACAGGAAGTAAGTGAGGCCATCCGGCGGTAGTCCTGAGAAGCAGCAGCCAGAAACCCAGACAGGATGTTACGAGGCCCCCTATTGGTCATTGCGGGAAGCAGTAGCAGCCAAAGATCTGACAGTAGGAATTTATGACCGATGAATATTCATGGAATGCTTCATTGGAAGTATATTGGTTTTGGTACATTCCCCAGCACATTTCCCAGCATGCTTTGTTTTTGTCAAAAATACTGATGAGCTTATTCCCTGTTCTTCGGGGAGTATAGTCTGAACACATCTTAAACACACTGTTCTTTCAAGAGCACTAAAGTAAGACAAATGTACACCGTCACCAATGACTTCTCACACAGTTTACCACAGTGAAGAGCCCAGTGCTTATTAATGTAACATTCTTTGATATCAGTAAGTTCTGACAGTATCTTTGTCTGATTTTGGTGATGAATGAAATACCATACAACCTGCAATACACTTGATAATGTGGTCTTTTGAAGTCACCCTTAGCACAAAAGGGGACACCAAGCAGGATTCTCTAAGGTTTGCTTAGGTCTCTGGCACACAAGTGTTTGAGCTGCATTTCCTGCCTGGTGAGAAGCTGCTGCTTCCTGCATTTCTGTGCAAGAATATTTCATCTAAAAGGTCAGCAGCTGTATGCACATACTTCAGAAATCAAGCAGTCAAAAAAAACATGTGGGTGCTAACAACAACGTGACTCTGTCAGAGATCAGGGAGGGACTCAAGCGCAGACAGGGAAGACTGGTACACGATGAGTTTATTAAATCCAAAGGGTAATCCAAAGACAGGGTCAAAACAGGCAAAATCCAAATCCAGAAAAACACAGCGAACATACCTAAATCAGATCCAAGAAATCGTAGTCGAGGAAAACAGACAAGGCAAACAGAACCGGCAGGCAAAAATGGAACAAACAGCAAGTAGCGTAACAGAAGACTGAGACGAAATGGCAATGAGACAAGAAACAAGCAGAGAAGATATAGGGCAATGCTGATGAGGAGATGGGATGCAGGTGTGCGGGCAGGCAGGTGAAGACGATCAGGTAATCATGTGGGCGGCGACAGGGCGGAGAGCAGGGCAGGCAGGGCTGGAACACGGAAAAACAAGAGCGCATGGATGGGGAAAACAAAACCAGCTTAAGATGCCGCAGCCCTGACAGACTCGATCAACATGGCTGTAATGAAAACGTTCATTAATGAGAGACATATTGAAACCTCCAAGGCAATGATGTATAGACATATACCATACACTGGGGGTTGTTACAGAATACCACAAAAAAAGAGCCAAACCAAAAACGAGTTCTTTATTACCACATAGCAAGGCACGTAATTAGTCCTCAGCTTTGTCATTCCACCTCTCTTTATCTTGATGCTACTATTAACCCCTCTGTAAGATTTATTCAACCACAGTATTCTACTATGTATTCACAAATTAACTGTCACACCCTCACTCTGTGTTCTTACAGTACCTCTGTCCCTACAATATACAGATCTGTCTGAGAGACCCCACTGTCCCCGCGGTCAAATCAAACACCTTTTGTTCAACCACCAGGAGCAACTACCTGCTGTTATTTTGAATGTAAAATCTCAAGGTGATTGGTCAGAAAGATGTAGTATTGATTTTAAATACGTTAATGTTTAAATGAACGGATGTGCCAGGCGCTTGGACAGACCACGATGGTATAACAGATACAGTACTTGGATAGGGGAAAAACAGAGAAGCTGTTAACACCTGGCCTAAGTGCTGTCTGAGGGAACCACCTACAAAGGTAAACATATTAATTTGTCTGTCTCATGTACCACTGGAGTCACAGCCAACATTGAAGGCCTAGCTGTGCATGTTTCTCTGATGTATCTGCGTGCAATAAAGTGTTATTCTGTTGACTTCTGTCTCAGTGTCTTTGAACCTTCAGGTTGAAAATAACACCAGCCTAAAGAGACTGGGTTTATTGGTTGGGATTATTACTATTGCAGTTGTTTTTTTTTTCTTAAAAAATGGCAAACCAGCCTTGATACTCTCCCTCATCACAGCTTTTATCCTCCCAGGGCCTCTGAAATGCAGAACTGTATACCTGAATAAAACGTTATAAAATACATATGTCCCATCATGCAAGCTGATTGGTCACTTTGGCATTTGGGAATGTTCCAGCCATGTATTACTGGAAGTTGCCTCTTTGCTTTACATAATCATCCACAATCAATACCAAGCTGTCATTCACTGACAATCAAAGTTACAGTGCCTGGCGTGGTTACCTAGCAACGGCATAAACAGAACTCTAATTCAAAAAAATTAAAAAATAAGTATAATCAAAGTTACTTCACTAATTGCAGTTAGCATTCACTATTAATACTGAACATGTGTTGCTCTTAGCTAGGTCGCTTTTCCTTCACTGACCAAAGCTAACTAAATGTCTGAATTTAATGAATCAGTGCTTGCAAATGAACTTGCTGGCCATATCTGTGGTGGCAGCTATTTTCAGGGCACTGGGTGCTCAACCATGATTCTGCCTGTCTGCATTTTTCCAAACAGAGATTGAAAAGTTAGTCTACTTGTTTGGGTCTGCTGATGTGTGGCTGTTGGCAGGCTAGCCATTGTTATTTTTTCAGCCTTTTCTTAAATGTCAGTTATGACTACTGCATATGTAAAGAAGTAAGGACATTCATAGTTTTCACAACCCTACAAACGCTTTCTGCTGCTGGATTACAAACCAGCCAGTGGCATCAAGGCAGAGAGCTCCTTCCATGTTATGAGAACTCCATCACTGGATATGAAGGACGAGAGATCAGCATCAAGTGTGGTTATTCACAGGGACATGGACACAGTAATAAATATTTCTGCAAAGATGTCAAGGATATCTTTACCTGTAAAGATCTAATCAAAACTGGGGAAAATAACAGTTGGGCGCAACAAGGGAGATTCTCTCTGAATGACAGCACTGGAGGGAGATTCTTCACTGTTTTTGTCAGCAAACTGACACAGAGGGATGCTGGGAAGTACTGGTGTGGAATTGATACGTCTTTTTACTCTGAGACATACACTGAGGTACTACTCAGAGTTGATGAAAGTAAGAGTCTAACTCTTGTTTTTACATCTTATTTACTCCCACATTACCCTAAATTTCAACTGTTTACAACACATAATGTAACCAACCAAGGAAGTCTACGATTGTAACATACTATTATTAGTAATTTAAGTGAACTGACAAGCCCCTTTTGTGACAAGGAGCAGGGTGAATCCAAGCCCAGAGATGACTCATGACACAAGAGGTTTGGTGCAAACAAAGTAAAGTTTCCTTTACTGGAGACTCAAAAGAAACAAAACAAGCTTGGTACAAGAGTTCACACACACTAATCATGGCGACTCAAAACTGAGCAAATATGTGAACAAAGGGGCAGGCCTTAAAAAACAGAACAAAGGTGAAACCAGTTACTAATAAACACAGATGGAAGACATGAACTAAATGAGACACAGAACACAGGAAGTTATGAGGCCATCTGGTGGTTATCCTGGGAAGCAGCAGCCGAATCCTCGATCCTTTCTTATGATAAGAGCAGTTCATGACACACACCCCCACTGTTAAAATGATGTAAATGAGGATACAGCAGTAAGAATTGCTGCACAGTTCTGCTCAACTCTGGTAATGTAAATGGTAATGTCATTGCATGGTAATGTCAGTTACATTGTTACAAGTTACAAGTGTAAACAAGGTTTCAGTAAAAAACAGTTCCTACAGTCATTTGGGTACAAGTCAAAAAGCTCACATCATCATGCTGCAGTTTTGAAATGTTTTGATCTGCCAGCGCTGTGATCTGAAACCGCAAAACCTCAAAGTGGTAACTGGGGTTAGCCACGGCTGAGTTTCGCAGCCCTGCATCTGAGCTGAAGTTGCTGCAGGAAACACCAGCGCTGTGTGGGTGGGTGTGACCTTTCACCTCAGCTGTAGGGACTCTGAGGCATCAGGCTGGAAACGGTTTTTGTCACGTCCCCCTCTAGGGTCAGGAAGTAACAAAAAAACAAAGTGACAACAAAGTAATGGCTACTGTTAACTTTATTAAGAGATTGAAAGAAAAGAAAACAAAAAAACCATAGCCAAGAAAATAACTATGCCTCCCTCTCTCTGCGACGGCTCTTCAAAACAGCTGCCGTACACCTGTCAAAGACAGTCTCCGGTACCGCTTTCCAAACACCAATCACCTTGGAGCAGGCGGAGCAATTAGCCAAATGCGGGAACAGGCAGGCCTGCAGGACTGACACACACACACACACACACACACACACACACACACACACACACACACACACACACACACTTTCACACACACGCACACACACACTCTCACACACACACACACACACACACACACACACACACACACACACACACACACACACACACACACACGCACACACACACACACACTCACACACACACTCTCACACACACACACACACACACACACACACACACACACACACACACACACACACTCACACACACTCTCACACACACACACACACACACACACACACAGAAAAGCAGCATCCAAAACCCACGGGACGAAACACTTTTGAACATGCCAAACTATTAAAAAATGTGATTGCAAATATTTCTGTGATTAAAAAAATGAATCTTACTATGAATTACATTTTTACTGAGTGTTACAGTTACATTGTACACACAAAGTAAATTCAAAATAAAGAAGTTCTATATCTCTGAATAATACAATAAATTATACTATCATTGCCATGGCCTCACTTCTTAGCCAAGTCAAGTTTACTGTCAAAAATGAACTTTTTTAAAGCCTAAAAAGCTTTAAAGCCATAAATATGTTTTTGCAGTGAAGGGTAATTTTGATTTGACTCATTCTTAGACTCACACTTGTAGAGGGGAAAAAAAAAACAGAAAATCCCCAAACGAATGGACTGCAACAGAAGTATTTAGTCACATGCACTAAAATGAAAAGATCACTTTAATCAGAGATGGGGTCAACTCCACTTTAATTCACTGATTTCAGTAACCAAGTTGGAATTTGAGAATGGGGGGATGTTTCTGTTTCTTTAATTGCACTGGACATGAATTGGAGGGCTTATTGACAATGAATACAGAGTTTCAGAATTTCTGTGTTCTACCAGGCCTTGGTAGCTGCGAGCTCTTAAGGACAGATGTTTCCTGTTCCTTTGACATGCTGAATGGAACTTAGAAGGGCTCCAACAAATTGAGCACCTTAAGACTTGGTGTAAGAACACAGAATACAATCAGTCATGGTTATAGATGGCAGTGTGGCGTAGTGGTAAGGAGCAGATTTTTGTATGATATGATGTGATTGGTGCTGATAAGATGTCCACGTACTTTGTGCCTTCATTGTGCAGGAGCAGGCAGGGCCGTGTGCATAATGCAATGAGAACCTGCAATAATGGCAAATGCAGTCAGAAAACCCATTGAAATATAGTACGAATATGGGACAAATCAAGATTTTCTCAGAATAAGTCGGGACACATGAAAAAGGGCTGAAAAACAGGACGTCTGGTCACCCTAGTTAAGCACCTTGCCCAACGATACAGCAGCAGTGCCCCAGCAGGGGAATCGAACCAGCAACCTTTTGGTTACAAGCCCTGCTCCTCACCACTAAGCTACACCGCCCTCCCCCAGGGAAGGTGCTCAATCCAAGACACGCTCACGGCTGGCCTTTGCCATCAGCTGACCCTGACTGCACAGAGAGCTCAGACTGCTTCCACTCCAAACAATTCAATTCAAACAAGCTTTATTTGCATAACCACACAGATGGACAGTAATGCCAAAGCAATTTTCACATAAATATGCGAACAAAATGACAATTAACCAAAAATCCACACACACACAGAAACACACACATATAGGCTGTGGCACTCTGATACATACCATGCTGCTAAAGGTGCAGTGCTTCTCTCCCCCAGAACAATTTGTAATTTTTCTTCATCGTATTCGTCTCTTATTGTTTGCAAGTTATTACAGTGTAGGAGAAAGTGCATCTCTGTTTCTATCTCCCCTGTCTCAAAATGACCACATAGCCTTCTTTTGGTATTCATGACTTTCTGCCTCTACCTTTTTCAATCGCTAGGGTGTGGTCACTGATCCTGTACTTGGTCAGGATCTGTCTGTCATCAATATTCACTGATTAGACAATGACACTATATGACATTAAATTACATTGTTGTCATTTCGCAGATGCTGTTATCCTGAGCAACTTACATAGGTTACAGTTTTTCCATTTATACAAGATGTTAAGTGAATCAATTGTGGGTTAAGGATCTTCCCCAAGGGTACAGCAGCAGTGCCCGAGCAGAGAATCGAACCAGCAACCTTTTGGTTATGAGCCCTGCTCCTTATCGCCAAGCTACACTGCCGCCCTACCACATGTAATATTAAACTCTCTCAGTACATACGGATACACAGAATCAATGAGTTATTATCATTGCATAAAAATAAAATAAAAACACTGCTTCATTAAGGCCTTTTTTATGCTCTGAATATTTATACTGAAATAGAAACTAAATGACAATTCACCTAAGCACTTTATTCAACACAGAAACAACGAGCAGATGAACTTTCAAAGTGCATTCTAAATGTACCTAAATATTAGAAATATTTTCAGTGTAAATGCTTTCAGGTAAAGGGCATTTTTTATTTCAGAATTCATATTGAGAGAGGCTTATGCAGAAAAGGCACAGAGTCAGATGGCTTCTCAAATCCGGCTCCTTAAAGCATGGACTCTTACTTCTGCAAGACAAAAGAAAGAGACGATCATTAGCAGGACAAATGAACTCGGGGCGCTGTTAGGATCTATGGTATAGTCCCCTGACACTGCTCCATGGAAAAGATCTATGGCTTTAATATGCCATTACCAACATAATAACAGCTTTCAGTATAATCTTGATGTAGTGCCAAATGTTTTTTTTTTTTGCCAAAGTTTTTTCTAAGATTTAATCTCTAAGCTTGTGTGGTGTGTCAGGTGATGAAAACAGTAATGATTTTTGCTCCTCTAAGTTCCTCATAGGATTTGAGTTGATATAAGTCTTGCTATTCCTGATGGTGCTTACACAGTTTCCCAAGGATTGAGGGATTTCTGATAGCCAATGACAACTGAGGAATAATAGCACTAAACCACTAAACAAACATTGTGTTGACGCTGTCATGATTAACCCACTTAAGGATAACTGGGAGTTGACTGTACATCTTTTCTGGGGGGTTTGCTGTTTTGGATCTAATAACAGGTTTGCAGAGCTGCATTTGCTTTTCTGTTAATGAAACTCATTGAAAAAGAAAAGAAGCTCTATCATGGAAAGTGCTGGAGATCCTCACAGGTAGGAGAGAAATCCGTAACAGAGGATTCATCATAGCACAGAATCTGAAACATTACAGCAACACAGAGGAAGCCTGCCATCCAAGCATTACTAATGTGCAGGGAAAATATGATTCCCCTCTCAGTGCATGACTGGTACATTACAAGGTACAGCATGGATACAGGCCATTTTACACTGCAGAGCAGTTAATGACACCTGGTTTCTGTCAGCTTTCACTCACTGTAGCGCTCTGGGACATTGTGAATGTCTTGGAGGAATGGAAGGAGTCAGAGGCATCCTTGGAACCGCAGATGTTCTTCCACCACTGCCTGTACTGTTCCTGAACCTGCAACACACATGGGGGAGGTGAGATTGAGCACAGGTACAGGTGAGACAGGTAAGTCTGGGAAGATAATGAGATGAGGGTCAGATACAGGTGAGACAGAGGAGATGCACAGGTTAGAGACAGAGCTGAGACCAAATGGGGAGGATGTAGATATGTATGTGGGATGGGTTATTGTTTAGACAGGTAAAAATGGTAACACAAGAGGTGGTACAGAGGTAGAAAACAGATATGGGATGTCAGGCATAGAGTTGAGAAGAAGCAATGGAAGATAAGGTAGGTAAGCAGGTAAGGCAGACTGGTACCAGGACAGTGAGTGGGGAAAAGGGACACAGGTGGGTAGAACAGGTGGGTGTTCACCTCTTTTCTGAGGGCGCAGTGCACCAGGAAGATGAATGTGCCCTGCTGGGAGGTTATAAGCAGGAAGAGATACTCCAGCACCTTGCTGTTATTCACAAAGAAGCCGAATATCCAGGGGCAACTAAGAATGATGAACTGGAATAGTGCTTTTACCACCATCATCCTTCAGAGAGACAGAGAGAGAGAGAGAGAGAGAGCGAGAGAGAGAGAGAGAGAGATGGGTCTGCAACAGTGATGTCTGACACCTGTGTCTATTCTCTAACACCTCTAGTTGTTCGTTTCTTTCTTGACTTCCTCTTTTACTTGCAACTGTAATATCTCTACCCTTTATCATCTACCTAAAAATTCAAATCTCATACCTGCACATGTCCTTTTTTTCCTGTACCTGTCTTTTCCTACCTGTATTGTATCACATACTGTAGTTTAATTGTACATTTCATCTATACCTGTTCTCTCTTACCTGTACCTGTCTTTTCTCACCTGTAATTTATCATGTTCTATAACATTTTCTGTATCTGTCCTCTTTTACTTGTACCTGTCCTCTCGTTCCTCTACCTGTTCTCTCCTACCTGGTGTCTTTCAGTTGAGAGATTTCCTTGTTCCGGCCAGCCAGGGTGAACCACAGATATTCAATGATGGTAATGAAGAGGATGACATTCACCTGCACAGGTCAGACAATGGTAGATTTTCAGACTGTAACTGGAAACAGACATCAAACAGATAAGTCAAGTACTCACTGCAAGGAGAAAACACACTGGCTTCAGAAAACTCCAGACGAAGCCCTCATCAGTCTTCAGCCAGCATCTATGATCAACCAGACTCAGAATTACAAGAGGAAGACAAAGGAAACACAATCACACAAATCAATCAAATCCAGTCCAGTATGGAGTCAAGTCCAGCACCATGACACCAGGGAAGAACAGTTCCAGGGGGATCCAGAACAATGTCCACACAAATGTCATAGCTGCCCATAATGCTGCTAGATTTCCATTACTCAGGAGTACTTCAATCAATGGCCTTTGAACCAGTTAATCTCTCCTCTCTGCTCTGGTAGTATCAATAATCCTACTCAAACAAGAAAATCTGCTGGGTACAGTCTTCAGATATTACAGAATAATAGTAGGTCACCCTGTACACGCCCCGCCCCCTCCCCTTAGCCCCTCCCCTCTCTGCACTTACTGGTTACTGCCGTATCCTTTGGGAACCACTCCTGCAGACACACCCACCACCAGGCAGGGGAAGCCGTAGCCAATCAGCAGCAGGAAGCCCCAGTGAATTCCCTCCCTCTGTATAATCCTGACCTCTCTCAGGTTGCGCACCAACAGGAAGAGCTGCAGCCCCTCCAGGAACATCCACACAAAGCAGGAGAGGAAGAGGAAGTGCAGCACACCCGAGATCACTGCACACACCAGCTGAGGATGGACACATCATCACTACCACCATCATCACTGATGCAAAGTGAAAATAAACGCAAACCTTATATAATGTTATAACCCCCCCCCCATACACATTCAAGCAATGTCTGTAACGTTTATATAAAAATGTATGTAAAAATAAATGTGAAGTGCTTATTTCAACAACAGAAATCTTTTTTTTTCACTTTTATTCATTTTAGTAATCAATAAACTAACTGAAGTAAGTGTGATGGAAAAAACACTTGCAATTAACTGTGAGGAAAGTTGCCTAAATGATACATGTTGACAGTTCAGACTGTTTTCTTTGGTTGATTTCTGATGAGATAAACAGTGCTGTAATATATTATGGATTATACCACACTTTAAATAATTTAAATAGTTTTAACACTAGATTCCAGTTAAAGTGTCTGTAAAGTCACATAGGCCCATTCAACATTTGATTTCAATAGTACATTCTATGTGTAACTGCAATTAACAACAAAAGATACAATTTGCTCTTGTAACTGGATACATAGAGGTAAACCATAAATAAATAACAACACTAATGTTAGTGTTCGTACATGAAATACTAAAAGGGAACTTGTCAAACTCAATACCTTGTGTAGTTATATTTTAGTTATATTGTAACATTTTCCGTTTAACGTCACGTTACCAAAGCAATTGTAAATTGCAATTATAAGCACCTTCGGAGCAAATGGGTCCCTGTGCTACAGGATTGCCCATTATTCCACTTGTTGACAGACTCTCCTGAAGTCATCCAAAACCAATATTTCAATGCAATATATTGAATACTCTCCATAGTTACTGTATGAATGAACTGTAACCAGGTGGGTGGGAACACAAGCGGAGGACCACCTCCTCTGCGTTATGCAAACCCCGCCCACTTCACATGAACCCCAATTTATGATGGAGATGATTACATAACCTGTCTGCCCAGATGCGTCTGTCCACTCAGGCTAAGACAGGCCACAGACAGACCAGTGGAGCCAAAGAAACTGTCTGTCAATCTCCCATATGCATATGGCTAATTCATCTTGTCATGATGTTGAGAGTAAAGAACTGAGGAGATAGCTGACACTGAGATTATACAGAGTGATGAAGTCTCTGATATGAGGTAAAGGTTGGGAGCTGTGGGGGAGAACCTTGTGCGGTCGGATGTGAGAGAGGAAACTCTGCACCAGCAGGAAGAGCAGGTGGGCCAGGAAGAGGCAGATGGAGAGGTTCAGGCGTGCTGTGTTGCTGACTTTAGGGTCCCAGCGACAGAGGATGAAGGTCAGGATGGCCAGGGCCAGAAACAGCAGCCCCACTGACACTGCAATCATGCTGATCCAATTCAAGATGATGTCATCCTGGAAACATCCAACAATCACAGAAATCATTCTAACACTTCAAAACCCTAAGAACCCTGACCTATTTTTAATGTTTCTTAAGATTTTGGGCTCAGTTTTAGGCAGATTGTTCACGATCTATAATAGCTATCGTCAGATGCCATATATCATCTTGTTCAGCAGAAACTGGTATAACGGAAAATGCCACCTGGATCCCTAACCACGACATAATACATTTTACTTGACCATTTATTTGAAATAATTTTTGCATGTAAAAAAAAAAACTACAGATCACAACAATAAATAACCATTTAAATAAATACTGAAATAGTACCAATACAAAACAACACATAACTACATAAATTCTAAGTGACTGTCATTAAACAGATGCCATGATAAATCAGTTACTATTTTTGTACTATAGCTGATAAAAGGAAAAGCTTTCAATATTCATCAAATTTGGTCTTGTCTTTTGCATGGTTAGCTGAGCTCAGAGAGACATCTCTGAATACACTGCAGATACCAATAAGTAGGAGTAGCTGATGCAAGGCATAAACACTTACATTTCAGTCCTCTCCATTTAAAAAGGTTTCACTGCAGTGCAATAAGTAGGGTCTGAGGTCATGATTTTTACTACCTAAAGTTCTATATCAGAATAAACCAAAAATCATCAACCAAAATCATCATGGCTCCACCCTTGGTGGAAGTCTCATCCTCAAAACTACCATCTTTTTCTGAGTATTACTGCCCTTGAATAAAATTGCAAGACTTGACACAGGCCAATGCAGTAAAATATTTCATTTTTGGATTAGTTTTGTTGTTTCAAATCAAGCCATCACTCACCCTGCCAGCCACTCTTTCATATGGGACATAATCTGCTACCTTTCTATTTCAGAGCATTTTGTTTACCTCTAACCTCAACAGCAGCATTCCTTTAAAAGAACACATGTAGGGATTTATGGAATTTATCTCTTAAGCTTTCCTCTGCTTCAGCTGTCAGTAACTGCTTATACTCTGAATGTGTTGCAGCTGAGTTTCTTCCTGTCAGGTGAGCACAGTTCCATTAGCCAAAAAAAAGATTTGATACAGAGGATAAGAACAAATTTATCTTTGGCTGCCACAAGGGCACCATTTTTTTCTATTTATTAACATTTGTATTAACAATGGTCCTCTCAAAAGCTAAATATACATACCTGTAAGGTGTTTCATTAGGACATGTCTGTCTCATCTTAGAGGTCAGTCAACACCTGAGTGCTAAAGTATTGTATATATTCTATATAATTATTCATATGAAATATTTCCACAAAATATACTCCCTTAAGCACTTGTTTCTTTATTAAAAGTGCATATCAAATACAAATTTGCTCACTGATAAACCTCAGTAACATTTTAACCTCATAAACACTGAACAGACACACAAATTTGGATTGAGCTGGGGAACCACATGAGTTTGGTTTAGTCGTCTTCCTCCCCTCCTCACCTTAGGTGGTCTGTCCATCTGCATGATGAGGGCGAAGGTGGACAGGTGGTCGCAGGTGCACACGGTGTGAGAGGAGTTGGTCTCTGTGAGCTTACAGCCATCCACGATCCACCTGCTCTGATTCCAGTACACACAGGTGAGCTGGCCCTCAGGGTCCACCTGCTGAGAAAGGGAGGGAGGCACAGCACACACCAAATCAAAATTCAATTCAATGGGTCCCACTGATGGAAACCAGAAACTACAATGACTGACAAAACATCAAAAGCTACAGCAGAGGCACTCAACCCTGGTCCCGCAGTCCTACAGGTTCAGGTGTGAATGAGTAAGACTGAAGTTATTGGACTAAGTGTTACAGGTAGAGAAGCACAGATTCAGTGAGTTATTGGGGGTCAGTGAGGAGTGTGGAGGAGGAAGGGTGACAGTATGTTATTGGATGTCAGTGACAGCTCTGCATGGAAAAGGTCGAAAACTAGTGTGTCATTAGTGGTCAGTAAGAGAGAAGGGGAGTGGCTGTTGTTGTGAGTTACTGAGAGATGTAATTAGGTGAAGGTATAAAGTCAGTTTGTTTTGAGGGTTCAGTAAAGGGAATGAAAGTTAAAGACCAAATTTTGTGTTTCCTGGGTATTAATTTTAGGTAAGTATGAGGAAGGGCTAAAGCTGGTGTGTTATTCTGGCTCAGTGAGCGGTGTGGATGGAGCAAGGACTCACTGTGAGGTGTCTCAGGGTAAAGTTGACTGGTTCAGGCAGCATTGTGTTTTTGGTATTGGGGAGGGAGGCAGAGACCACATTGGACATCATGGTCTTTTTGGTCTCTCTCTCTGTGTGAAAGAATTCAGCCTTCAGCACATCCTCCATGTTGGCGTAGGCTATGAAGACCACTGCTCCAGATCCTGCAGAACAGACCAACAAAACCAACGGAAATCAGAAACTTACACAGAACACAGAACCTTCATTCAGATGTAGGCTTCCCTTCAGAACTTCTAAGGAGCATAACCTACATACATTAGCAGCGAAAGTTATAATGTTGTCTTACTGAGCCATGTGTAGTCATGTGTGTTTACCAACTAACAAAATGATTTTTGACAACATCACATAAATGCATTAAATACGAAATATCATATCAATTACATATACTGTAAAGTGTGATGTTAAAATGTGAGATAAAAATGGAATAAGAAGATCCAAAAAGACTAAAATAATGAACAGAACACCGTGTGATTGGCGGAGGTGTGGATTGTGGACTCACCATTGTTGTTCTTAGCAATGCCGAGTAGATCAATTTTCAGAAGGTTGTGTCTGGATTTTAGCTGAGGTGTTTCTGTCAGCTTGGCTTCTGGCCCGATGGCGAATGTTTGCACCTCTTACAGAAAGGCGACAAAAACGTGATTATGAATTTGTTGATTGTAAATGAACAGACAGTGTTATCCATGGCTACACCGAGATTCTTGGTCTGGGATGGGGCATCGCTGTGTTATCAAGGGTTATGGTGAGATCTTTGAACATATTTGGAGCTTTCCATATTTGGAGAGATGTCCAAAAAGCTCTAAAGGGAACACAAATTTACAAATGCAGAGTCACTGGAAACAAATTGTGAAAATCACTAAAGAAAAGGCCAAAGGCTTGTATAGTCATGCGCCGCTTAACGTCTGTTCGGACAACGTCCGTAGTCCCATAAGGTTATAATAAAGTTTAAAAATCCCAATCACAGAACGTAATGAAGGCAATGCTTCCCACACTCAACACGTGTATCTCATGTCTCATGGAAATAAAGCGATTGCGCTGCCAGGTGTATAATGGTACAATACATAGCAAACCTATATGGAATATACTAAGTATATACTATGGTGTTAGCACAACATCCAAATCACATAACGTCATATTTCACAGAATGTATCGTGGACGTTAAGCGACACATGGCTGTATACCAAAATCTTTTTTATTTGAGGAACACATGGGTATAGGTTCCTTAAAAACACAACCAACCTGTGTCATTGTCTACTTATTGACATAAAGCAGCAATGTGTTTGCATTAGTTAGCCCAGGGAAAGCTGGTTTGTAAGGTAGCTACAATGACTGACAAAACATAGCTGACTGGCAGTAGCAACTTTGCAATTGTGAACAACGTTTTCTTGCTAGCCTATTATGAACAGCTAGCTAGCTACCTAGCAAATGAACATGAACAACATAAAACAGACCTCGAGTCTAGTCTATTTTAGCCCCACCTAGTTGGCTTTGCAATGGCCACTTGTCTCTTGTCGCTGTAAATCACCAACTCTCATTGAAAATGAATGGCAGCCGGTCACTCCTCCTGTCTCTCTCCTGTGTTGCCCGTGTGACCGTAGGATTGGCCATGGTGAACACTGAGAGGTTGCATCACAGTAAAAAAAATTGATGTAACAGGTTTTCCTCTATGCATTCGCAGGTCATTAGACATTAAAAGTTAAACGAGAGAGCGACATCTAATGGGGGAGGGGGGTAGTAATTGCCTTTAATATGACAGTTAGGCTATGTCAGAGCCCGTCTATTTAATTCTCTGGCTGTGTTTAACCACTGCGGAAAACAACCTAGAAAACCGGAAAAAATGCATATTAGCATAAAAGATCGATCCATACATTTTACAGATCGGTATTGAATCGGACGAATTTTAAAACACGATTAATCTAAAAGACAATATTTTTGCACACCCCTATTTGACGCATTACATATGTTTGCCGTTCCCGTTTTTGCCATTGACCTCTTTCAAAATCTGTTAGATCTCTTTTGTTGCTTTACTCACATGTTAAAGTGTTGATTTAAAAATATTTTCATGCCAGAAACATAATATGAAATGCATGTATAGACTCCTGTTAATTGCAGCATTAATACTGCAAAATACAAGTCCTTTCACATTGATGCATTTTTACTCTGGTTTGATTGTTTATGTTGTTTCACTACATGAACAAACCAATTAACTTTTTTGTCTAAGTTGAGTCTAATGATTCATTTTAGTAACCTCCGTGTCGAATTTTGAATTACCTCACTTTTCAATCTGAGGTGGCTTTTTGAATTTGATGGCTTGCAATTTAGCCACTGACACCATAAATGTATTTGACAGTGCAGCATTGTGGTAAGGAGCAGGGATAGCAACTGAAAGGTTGCTGGTCCGAATCCCTGCTTGGGCAAGGGACTTACCCCAGAATGGCCTCTGTAGATACCCAGCTGTATGAATGGATAAAATGTAAAAATTGTAACCTATATAAGTCTCCATCGAAAAGAGTGCCTGCAAAATGACAATAATGTAAAGTAATGAGTTATCTCTGCTTTTCTTGTACTGGCTGCATGCAGGTGTCTTGGCGGATTGCATGAATTTTGCTTTGATGCTCCTGCATGAGTGGTAAGGGATGTAGCGTTGAGGTGAACTTCACAGCATAAAAGAGCTGAGTCCTCACTCAACCCTGCCCTGATCTGTCACATCAGTTCTGTATTTACTACAAAAACACACCAGAATCAACATAGCTCTTTCACAAATGACCTACAGCAGCAGATTACTGGAAAAGTATGTCATAGTTGGACCTGCTAAACATAGAGTCTAAGTGAACAGAACTGAAAGCTTATTGAGATACAGCCCTGAATGCAGTGATCTCTGGGAAAGGGTTTGGATCTGCTGGCTATGGGAGCAAAGCGTCAAAAGGTCATCATAAAACTGGGCCCAGGTCAGCTGACCACACCCACCGAGGGTATCAGAGGGTACAAACCTAGTTTTTCGGTAGAGAGGTTGCTGCTGCTCTGGGTTTGCGTGGGCTTCACCAGCACTAACGCCAGCTTCTCTGGGATCTTCAGTGCAACATCTATCTGCTTCTGTCCCACCTCCCCCTTCCACTGAGACAGCAGATCCACCGCACGCAGAGTCACATTCAGCAATTTTGTCTACACAGCGAGGCAATAGCACTGTTATAACAAAGTAATAACAGCAACAATGCTGGTACTACACAGTAATAACGCAGCAAATATAAAACTTTCATGTGACAGTTAATCTGTAACACTAACATGAGAATGGCAAAAAAATATACAAAAGCAGTGACACATCAGTGACATAAACCAGCATGGCTTCTGCCACCCTCAATCTCCACAGACACACAGAGGAAAAATGTGAAGTATGAGAGGAAGCATCCAACCACTGCAACATGGCTGCCACTATCTGTGCAGAACTACACAGCACAGTAAATATGACTGTCAGTGCTCCCGCCCCCTAGCCGTGGTGTTTTGTTTTTTTCTGTCCATGTGCTTTTGTTTTTCCTTGTGTTCTAGCCCTGCCCTGCTCCCCGCCCGGTCTCCGCCCGCCTGATTGCCTCATCACCTTCACTTGCCTGCCTGTGCACCTGCTTCCCATTCCATTATCAGACCTGCCCTATATCTTCCCTGTGTTTCCCTGTCCTGTTGCTAGTTCGTTACAGTTGCGTTTGCCTGTTTCGTCCCCGCCTTTGCTTTTCTCGTATTGATTCGCTGTTTTTCCGTTTTCGACCTGCCTGTTTTTTCGACCTATTTTTGCCTGCCGTTTCTGCCCTGTTTGCCTGTACCTCTGCCTGCCCGGTGTTTGACCCTGCCTGCTCCGTTACCCGTTCCTGGATTTGCCCCTCGGACTGCCTTTTTTTGGTTTTGACCCTGCCTGGTTTTTACGGATAAGATTCTTGCCTACGGACTTGTAATAAATCTGCCAGTATTCGTTTTCTGTGGTCTGCTACTGAGTCCTTGCCCGAGCCCAATGAAAGGATGTAATGAATTCAAAATGAATGCAAGTACCAGTGAGCAGCTCTTGTCTAGCAGATTATCCAGAGAGTCCAGCTGGCAGCGCTCCCCTGATTTACCCTGGAAGAAACAACCAAGCAGAACTGATCATGTGGGGGAGGATTTCTGAAGCTAGAGAGGGCGCACAGCCCTGTCAAAACTTCTTGCAGGCACACAGTGCTGTGCTAAGACTCATGTTTGAACCACCATCTTTAGTTCCTTAATGTGATTGCCTCAAAGTTAGGTACAGCAGCCAATCAGACGCAAACTAATAGAACCCACAAATGTTTGTACAATGCTTGCAAATATTTGCAATTTCATATAGCAGTGATACAGCCAATGCAAGCAGGAGTTTGGTCTCTGGGGGCAGTTACAAGTCCTTTCTTGCACTCTTACTCCCTGCTGTTTGGACCCCAGCAGAATGAAAGCTCTCACCTCACATTCTCCTTCTCCCTCTGTCCCACCTGGAACACAAATAATAAATTCAATTCAAACACAGGCCTGTCTGTCCAGAGACAGTGAAAGCAGATAATGGGGAGGAATCTAGTAAAACCTGGAACTGGAGCTCAGGACTGCAACTCCATGAAGACCCACAAGAAGGACAACTGTAACAACATCACATGACTATCCCAGGTCAAAAGTAATACATATGTAGCACCACACTCTAATCTAAACCATCCTGACAGACTGGATCAGGGAATTAATCACTGATCATTAATAATTTTCCTATGGTGATCAATACTAATTGAAAATATAATTCCAAAGAAGAAATCAAGGTTGTGACTGATAAATTTCAGTTTTTGTGTCATGTTCTGGATGAAAGAAAATATAACGATTGACAGAACAGAATGCAATCACATAGTTGTTAATTCATTCACAAGTTAAGCTGTGATAATGGCCACAAATTTAAATCACTCAATAACTAAGCTTGAATGCTAATTATGTCCTGCTAGCTGTAAAATCATCTGGCTACCAATGAGTTTCAGGTAGCAACAATAGCTGTCTAGGATATCATAGCAAGCTAATATGTAATTGAGTCCACTGTTACTGATTAAGAGTGTGCTAAATGTAATATCATCCACAAGTGTGTGTGTGTGTGTGTGTGTGTGTGTGTGTGTGTGTGCTACACAGGGTTACAAAGAAGTTCTTCTTGGAGATAAGGTTCTACCTAGATCCATAAAGTGTTCTTCCACAACGACAAGCCAAAGAACCCCATATGGTTCAAGTTAGAACCCTTACCACTGGGTTACAAAGTATGGCAAATGTGGCAGTGAAAACTATGAGAAGCTTAATAATGCTAATGAAAACATAACAAACCATGTAACGTAACATGCGCGCTACATAGCATGAACTAAGTCACACTGGGGTGCAGTTGGAAATATTTTAGAACTTATATATGAAAGGGTTAAAATAAATTATCAGTTTTGTATGCTTTGCCCCAACCATTGCTTTTTTTGTGAGTGGCATTGGCCAGCTTCTCGACAGCATGTGTCCCCATATATCCTACCTAACCCCTCTGGTTAGGCTCCTCCTCTACATTTTGGGCCCTTAAATACAGTTTTGGAGCTTGAGCTGATGGGCTACATAGTTTTGAGTAGTGGTGACCCTGCATTGCTGTATGTTTCTTGTAGCTCTTTGCATATGTGCAGCTGAGATCAACTGAGAATCATATTACATGAGAGTAAGCCAAAAATACTCTTATAAGTGGACTGCTTATGTATATAATCAATCACTGTCTGAAAGGTCTATGTACTACGCTATATGAACAACAGAATATAGAGGAGGTTCTCACCTGAGCAGACAACCCCAGCATCTTGAGAGTGAGGACACAAATAAAGTCCAAATGCAGGGTTTGAGCAATCCTTGAGAGAGCCCTCATGGCCTGAACATTGAAGATGACTCATCCAGACTTTCCCGGTCCCCGGTCCAAAGGGGGCATTGCCTGGAGCAGACTTAGCACTCCCACAGTCCACCTCTCTACAGACCACTCTGGCATCATTCATATCCCAGCCATCATCACACACCGTGCCCCATTTATTATCATGGAAGACCTCCACTCTCCCAGAGCAGGAATCTTTCCCATTGACCAGTCTGACCTGGAAATCACCTAATGATGACAAAGACAAAGACACTGATAAGGACTGAGACCTTCCACAGCTTCAGATTTAGATTGTCCTCTTCTATATCAGGGCATCATATCATTCAGCTGATTGTCTGCTTTGAAGTGCACACAGCTTTATCTAAAAATAAATATTTATTATGGCAAAAATGTATTCATTCATAAGATGATGTATGTGTTCAGCATTGGGGTATCCTGCTAACCCGGAAACACATGAGTATAATGTTATTACATTTCATTTCATAAATCTGTAATATAGGTAATGCATGTATTTTTTCCATTCATTGTTCCCCCATTGGAACTGCACATTAGGCTCCTTTAGCATCCTTTAAACTCACACAGGAGCACTGAAGCATGAAGAATGAAACCTGTTGATGCAGTCAAATACAACAGACAGACAGACAGATAGAGTGAGCTTGCTTAGCTGTGTGTTCAGATTGAGGGACAACCACTTCCAAGCAGGTTTTTGGAAAGAAACTGAGGAATGTGTTTGCAGTGTCTTGCATGCACAAACATATTAGCAGAAAATTTCTCAACCACTGTCACTGCAGCAGTAGTGGTTGTACACCAGTAGTGGCTGCCTTCCACTCTCACTGTCTGCAGTTTGTTCACCATTTTCATTTTCCCATACTCTTCTTCCTTTTTGGTATTGCCCCCACCTTTGAATCTCCTTTTACTGTTGTTACGGGTGGATGTTGGTTGTATGGATATAGGTATTTTTTATCCTGGGTTATTGAAACAATGACAGAGAATGGCTGGAATACAAGTTTAATATTTCATATAAATGTTATTTACAAAGGTGTGGGCAGCATGTCTAGTTACAAATTCATGTTTAGTCATTATGCCTGTGTGTTGAAGAGACAGCATCTGGCTATCAATGAGTTTCAGGTAGCAACAATAGCTGTCTAAGATATCATAGCACGCTAATATGTAAGTGAGTCCACTGTTACTGAATAAGAGTGTGCTAAATTTAATATCATAAAAAGTGTGTGTGTGTGTGTGTGTTTGTGAGAGCTCTTTTACCTTGGCACGGGTGTAATGCACTCGTGAGAGTGACCCCTGGGGGGGCTCTGTATCCATGGTGACAGCAGCAGCTGTATGACCCCACAGTGTTGCTGCAGTCTGCGTTGGGGCCGCACACAGAGCTGTCTGTGCACTCATCTGTATCTGTGGAGAAGAACACAGCTGTGTGGCACAAACCCTGTGTGGCACAGTCCTATTTACACCCCCACCCCCCCACATGGTGCGATTAGAAAACTAGATTGGAAGAATTCTAGCTAATTTTAGCTTTGACAAAACAGTGATTTAACATTAAAAATATAGCAAAAGCAGCAGGGAAAACTACGAGAAGCATAATAACACTAATGAAAACATAACGAACCATAACATGTGCGCTACATAGCATAAAATAAGTTGCATGCGAAAGGGTTAGCCAGGTAAACAGCACATCATGTGCCTAATGAGATTTGACATGGCATAGACCTGATGTGGTTAACGAATTGATTGACTGTTTGAATAGCTGCACACTTGTTCTGATAGTAGGCATGAGCATTTCAAAAAACTTTCAACAAGAAGCATGTTTTTGATAGTACTGAATGTTCGTATTGTTCTGATAGTTGTTCTTACAACATTGAATCTAGTATGAAAGGCTAGCGTACATTCTGTTTCTTTTACTGATGAGAGGAAAAAAGGGCCTGTTAACTCCTAAATGACTTATTTTGTGTCATTTATGTATGTTTTCGATAACACATGCATAAAACGAAGGTGTGATTTATCAAACGTATATCTCTTCGAAATGGCTGGTTTACCTATTCAAGATAATATAAGGTGATGCAGAAATGGCAGTAAAAATGGTCAGGAACGTTCATTTATGCACAAATCTACTCTTCACGATTTACAGATAAGGCCATTGTGAATTGGGTCACGATGGTTTGTCATTTTTAAAAACTGGGTCCCCAGAAAAAGAAGTTTGGGAAACACTGCTCTAGATTACAGGGAAAATGACAAACATGATTGGACCGAATAACCTGCTCCCATCATGAACTTTATTGTATCTTACAGGGTTCATACACATTTTTACCAATAAATTTTGCCATGACTTTTCCATGCCTTTGAGGCAAATTTTCTTGACCATACATTCTCTGAAACGTCTGTGTATACATGAAAAATAAGAATAAAAATCCATGTCAAAATTTACCACAGTATATATTAACTAAAATTAATGACAAGCTATGTGGTTTGATACAAAATAAACATAACAAAATAAACAAGTAACGCTGACACACCACACCAGTAAGATGTTTACAGAATAAAATTTGTCAAACCCTGAGAACTCCATTGTGTAGCCCTAATTAACATAAATGACTGAGAGGCAACGGTGTTTGAAAAATAAATAAGTAAATAAAAGCGTCCAGTAACACTGACATTAACTTGCAGCAGTGTCAGAGAGAAACTGTCTTTTGGAATAAAAGATTTTGTAACTACGAAGATTTTAAACCAACTATTCCTCCTATTTATCATTAACCTAATTGAGCATTGACAGAAGATAACCTTCCCTGTTTGAATCCCCAAAAACAATCCACGCACTCAGGTCGGAGCTTGACGTTACCCCACGCAGAGAAGAAACATAACGTCAAGTGACGTGACTGATGTGCCCGACCATTAAAGTATTGTTGTTTTACCCTTTCGCGCGTACAGTCACACCATTGTGATCAGCCGGTCAGGGGCACCTGATCTGTGCACAGGGCTTAAAGCAACAAAACTTTCTGAGCCTGAATTTTTTCTTTTTTTGGTGGGGGGAGGGGGTAATTCAAAATTGTATAACAAAAATGATAAATACAATTATTAACACAATTTTGTATTAAAAGTGCTTCCGTTTTTTCTTAAATGCTATTTAAATTGAAAAGTGCAACTTCAATAAAAAGTTGGTCGAGTAGCAAGATGCTGTGTTACAACTTTATCCAAGTCATCATCATAGAATCGGACCAAGACATTGAGAATTCTGTCCATGCTGCGGTTTGTGGACTCGTCAACGTTCAGTGAAAACATCTGTTTTGACAGCTTGTGTGCTAAACGTTGCCTAATATGACAGGCAATGCCGTGAGTGGATAGGTAGCTGGCCTGTGTATTTGACACGCTAAGTTTGGAGAGTGCAGTTCTGTCCTGTGATGTTTTACACAGGTCAGGTAGCGCTGGTGCTATCCTGAAAGACAGGTCATAAATGTACAAACGCAGACTTTATGATTGCACACGCGGTCTTGGATGGATGAAGCGGCAGAAGCTACAGTGGCCACAGCTCCCGGCAATGTTGACATATAAGAGCCCGAACAGCTGCTTTGTGTGAGGGATCTGTATCATGCCCTGACAATGACTTTTGCCGCTTATCCCATACTGTATTTTTTCGAACACACAGCACAAAAGCAGGTTTAATTTCTGACAACATACACCGAACATTTGTCCGTCATTACCGTTTTCTAGTGGTGTTCAAAACGATTCTTTTTAGTGATTCGGTTCCTTTTGTTCGGTTCAATAAAATTATTTGAATCTTTGACTCACTGATTCGTTCATTTCCATATCCGGTCAGGTGGCATACACGAATCTGTAAATAGTTTTAAAATTTTAAAACTATTACTCTACATTGTTCCAAACATCATGTCCATTATTAGCCTGCTCTGCAGCAAAAAACACATGTGAAACAAAACTGCACCATGCTATTCAAACAATCATGCAGCCGCAAAGTATACTTCGTTTTTAGGAAGGTAATAGAACCCACATTTTAATGCATATAACAGCCTAAGTACATGTCATTTGCTAAAACTAAAAAAAGCACTGAGGAAAAAAGAGCCACGCTTATATCCAAAGCAAAAAACTTTGTTTTACAAGTTTTGAACTAAACGAGCCCAAACATTTTAATATACTTGTAGGCCTAGTCAGTGATGCCGTATTTTTATTTGTTGTTAATGTAGACATAGTACGCTACAAATGTGATGCATAGGCTTATGCATCACATTTCTGTTTTGATATGTAGCCTACTATGTTGATTTGTCAGTATTTATTAATAAGGACTTAATTCACGTTAAAAGGAAATGTGATGTCAACATTAAATAAACCATAGCCTACGTAAAATTGCAGTTGTGATAAACAAGAATTGCAATACATTGTGCACACCTAAAATATGCTACTGCTAAAAATATAAATATAAAATAATATTCCAGGTAGATAAGCAAAATAATATTCAATAATATTTTTAATTCCTATAATAATGTCACGGAAGCTCTCTGATTCCTTCTGCATCGTCACAGTCAATGGCGGATGTAGCCCAAGCCTGTTATACTGAGAACTAGCGATTCTGGCAACACGTAGTCACCAAGTCTTCATAGTCAGTGACTCTTTTGAGGGGAACGGAACCGGTGTACTGGGAACTTGTCAGCATAGTTAGTGAATCTTTGGAGTCTGAAGGAACTGCTGTACTGAGGAACTTGTCAACAGTTCATCAGGTCAGTAGGGTGAGTTTAGAGTTTTCATAGTCACCGGATCCTTTGAGTCCAAAGGAACTAGTGAACTGAGGAACTTGTCAACAGTTCATCAGGTTAGTAGGGGGAGTTTAGAGTCTTCTCAGTCACTGAATCCTTTGTGTTGATGGCCAGTGGGAGGTGCTTCGAGAGTTTTAGCATTTCAGCCATTGGCTAGTTGTCGTCATGAACGTACTGCTGATACAGTTTTGTGATGCTGCTTCGTGGACAGAACGCATAGCTAATATCCACTGAAGGAAGAGTTATAGCTGCTATGCCACCTAATCAGTGCACATGTTTGCAAAGAGGAAGGAACATATCTTTTAGACTAGGGATTCAGTACACTCAGTTCACCTCAAAGATTCGTTCAAAAGGATTTGTTCATTCACGAACTGCACATCACTACCATTTTCATCTAACCAAGCCCATTGCCATTTATTTTTCACCCCCTGTTCTACTGTGCTCGTGTCTGCACCAACCTTCACAAGTTTCGCTTCCATGCTCCATCTATTTCAATGCATGCTAGCCTATTGTGCAGTAATCAACTAATACAATCCTAGTTGTAACTAGTTGAAACTAGTTGCCGATTGGATAAGAATAGCGCTCTCGTGCCAGGCTACTATTGGTCAAAAACACCACGTCAGTGATTGTTTTTAATAGAATTGTGTTTCGGTCTGATAATATCAGAGCTTGTATATGCTAGTAATAATTCACTGTCTGATCTAAAATCTAAAAATGGGGCTGGAGATCTTTAACCCATGTGTGCATGATGAGGACAGACCTGATTAGTGAACAAACTAGTTAGCATGTATGCTAGTTAGCTAGCTGTAGCAAGAGTGCGCACTGGCTGGCTACAAATTCACTGAGCTATATTAATTATATTTGGACCAAAATTGCACTCATCTCATTTTCGGTGGCGATAAACTTAACCTACCGAATATTTAAGCAAAATAACTTACAGTGCAGTGTCAGTGTCAACTTAACTTGTTAGTTCACTAGATCATCCAGGCAGTGGTCAAGCCACAATAGTAATGTTGGTTAGGTAGCTACGTGTTAATGGGCACCAAACAAGGTCCGTAAATAAATATACCTTTCTTTGGAAAAACTGGGTGACTAACTGTCGGCCTCTTTTCTCTCTCTCAGCTTTCTGTTGCCTCAATTTTTGTTTTTGATATCCCAAACCTACTGGAAAGCGAAGATTCTAGCGCGCTCTGTGATCGTTGCTGGAAAGTGAACCTAAACAAGACTGAACCATGCAATGAACAGAGAGAGGGGTGAAATATAAAGGCTATCCTGATAATTTTGCCAAAAAATGGAGCAACAAACCACAAGTTTGTTTAATTTCTAACTTTTTAATAGATAAAATTATACTTTTGACGACATTAACTTACTTATGCTAATAATAATAATAATAATAATGTTCCCTGTCAGTGCTGGGCCCTTGGAATCATCCTAACCCCCCTTTACGGCACCCCTGCAGCCGTTTAACGTGTATGCTAACACGGGTGCGATTAGACCACGAGATTGGAAAAATTCCAGCTTGTTTTAGCTTTGAGGAAACAACAATTTAACATTAAAAATATAGCAATTGTGGCAGTGAAACTATGAGAAGCTTACAGCGCTAATGAAAACATAGCGACCCATGTTACGTAACACGTGCGCTACATAGCATGAAATAAGTTATTAATAAGTTATAAGTTAACCAATATAGATTTTTCTCAGTCGATCTTAACTGAACCACATATACTCTATTATACAGGTATTTGTGAAGCAAATTTCCATGACTTTTACAAAACTTTCTGGGTTTATTTATTTTCCCAAAATTTCTCCCTGATGTACAAATACAATATACAAAAGCCAAATAAATCTAGATTTGCAAGAAAAAATGTGTGTGTGTGTGTGTGTGTGCGCGCATGTGTGTGCGCACGTGTGTGTGTGTGTGTATTTGTCCTTTACCTTGGCAGGGGTGGTTGGAGTTGGTGAGAGTCACCCCTGGGGGGGCTCTGTATCCATGGTGACAGGAGCAGCTGTATGACCCCACAGTGTTGCTGCAGTTTGCGTTGGGGCCGCACACAGAGGTGTCTGTGCACTCGTCTCTATCTGTGGAGAAGAACACAGCTGACATCAGCCCTGTGTGGCACAGTCCTATTTAAACCCCCCCAGGCTGTAGCGGAGCAAGCGGGGGCAGAGGGTGCGGCTGCCCCGGGCCCACAGTTCTTCCAGTTACAAAGGGGCCCACCTTGGGCCCAATCTGCCTGACTGAACATGCATTTTTGCTGTTTAGTTAAATATTTTGAATAAAGTTTGTGTGTCTTGATTACGGCAAAAAAATAATATAAAGTCAGACGGAGGGCGTAATGGTTTCGACCAACCCCTTGCTGAATTTCTCACCACAATATTTATTTTGACTGAGCAGAGACACAATAGAGTTACAGAAAACTTTATTTGCTGACCAGTATCGTTGTGTAAGTGTACAAACAGAAAAATTACGCCCTCTGTTCGAGTCTCAAAGTGTAGGAACTAGGCGATCGCCGGCTGTCTTGTTTTATTTCCCATCGCCGTCATTGCTGATGGAGCCGCGGTATTTAAAATTGGTCTCACGCAATGAGGTCTGCTGCACACCTCATTGTAATCCGCATTTCTCTGTTCCGCCCTTCCGTCTCCGTAAGTTTCCCCTTGGATCTGTCTTGCATCTCCATACATCCTATAATAGGCTGTATAAGGGCCCACTACAGGTCCTCGCCCCTCTGCAATGAGCCATCGGCTCTGCCCCTGCCCAAAGCAATAAAGTACTTAACTCTTGCAACATATTTGTACTACTGAACTATGTACTGTACTTCTGAACTATGCAAAATGTGGAGTGAATCAGATCTTTTTTTGATTTAAAAATCATTTACAAAACTCTTTGGACCCTATTTCAACAGTGCAAACATAACATTACAACACAAGCTGTTGTTGGTAATACTAGTATTTTGAAACTCAAAAGCATATCAAATGTGTGGAGAACAGGACAAAAATACTTCTGAGTGAGGGCAACCTGTGTCCTGTTGTTCTCCCAGTAGCACTCAGCTTGAAATAGTATCTGTAGTCCATGTTATTCATACCTTTCCAGAATTTAAAAATTCCTTTTGTTGAGACTAATGATCGTATTTTAAATTCATTAATTACAATTCATTATTTTAAAAAAGTTAATATAAAATATACAATCAAAGATAATCCATAGCATTCAGCTATCATGTGTACTATAAATAGATTTAGATCAATTTAATAAAACCTTTACATGTTCATGCAGGGTTTTTAATTGTTGGTGTTTATATTTCATAGAATATTTCCAGTATGGTAGACGCATGTAGACTCTTTTTTAGTGTATTAGAACTTTGCATTGCTGTGGAGGAGGAGTACCCATTCAATTTTTGTGCCTCAAACCTACATATCCATGAAATAAAAATCCTAAAAGATAGCAAATTTCATGCAGACTAGTTATAAAATATGCACAGGTCTGACAGTGCAGCTCTTCACTGTGCCGACTCTTGGCATGGGTGAATTACATGGCTGCATAGGGTCTCTGTGGCCACCAGAGGGTGCTCTGATGACACTTTTTTGTGCACTATAAGTAAAAAGGGTTCTAACTTGAACCATATTGTGTTCTTTGGCTTGTCATTGTGGAAGAACACTTCATGGATCTAGGTAGAACCTTTTCCCCAAGAAGAACTTCTTTGTAACCCTTTTTTTCTAAGTGTGCTCTTACTTTCTGTCAGTCACAAGTAACTTCGGATCAGATGTTTAACTGTCAGTTATGTATATCTAATGTCTGCTATATACAAATATACTCACATTTTGTATGCTTCTATGTTTAAGAGCGCCTGCTAAATGACAAAAATGTAAATGTAATGTAAAAATTCCCTGTGGCCAGTTATGGGCTAAATGTAACTGTAGCATCCCCCAGCACAATATCATATTATGTTATTCTTCACATATATGTATCACTGTTCATGAATTACGTTATATTAATGACAGAATAAGAAAATTTCTCACCTGAGCAGACAACCCCAGCATCCTCAGAGTGATAACACCCGTTACCTACAGTCCTATTCTGTGAGCACTCCTCAATAGAGCCCTCACTGCCTGAACACTGAATGCTCCAGATTTCCCCGGTCCCCTGTCCAAAGTAGCCATCCTCTTTAGCTTCTTTAGCACTCCCACAGCCCAGCTGTCTGCAGACCACTGTAGCATCATCCATATCCCAGTCAACACTGCACACTGTGCCCCATTTATTATCGTGGAAGACCTCCACTCTCCCAGAGCAGGAATCTTCCCCATTGACCAGTCTGACCTTGAAAACACCTAATGATGACAGAGACAAAGAGACCGATAAGGAAGTGGACACAGCTAATCTAAAAGCAAATATTTATTGTGGCAAAAATGCATTCATTCATAAGCTGATGTATGTATCAGCATTGGGGTAACCTGCTACCCCAAAAATTACATTACATTATTATTATTACATTATTGGTGTTTAACAGATGTTTTATCCTGGCGTTTTATCCAGAGCGACTCACAGCTTCATTTTTTTTTTACAATGTTATCCATTTATGTATTTTACTGAGGCACTTGTGGGTTAAGTACCTTGCCCAAGGGTACAACAGCAGTGCCCCAGCATGAAAACCTTTTTGGTCACAGGTCCTTCTCCTTAACCACTATGCTACACTGCTGTCCTGACGTATAGTATAACATTATTCCATTTCATTACATAAATCTGTAATATAATGCATGTATTTTTTCTATGCATTTTTCCCCCTTTGGAACTGCACATTAGGCTCCTTTAGCATCATTTAAACTCACACAGAAACACTGAAGCATGAAGCATGCAAATTGTTGATACGCTCAAATCCAACACACAGACAGACAGAGGGGGCCTGCTCAGCTGTGTGTTCAGAGTGAAGGGCAACCACTGGGTTACCACTGGGTTACAAAGTATGGCAAATGCGGCAGTGAAAACTATGAGAAGCTTAATAACGCTAATGAAAACATAACAAACCATGTAACGTAACATGCGCGCTACATAGCACAAACTAAGTCATGCTCGGGGGCAGTTGGGGTGCAGTTGGAAATATTTTATAAATTATGTATGAAAGCATTAAAATAAATTATCAGTTTTTTGTATGCTTTGCCCCAGCCATTGCTTTTTTGTGAGGGGCATTGGCCAGCTTCTCGACAGCATGTGTCCCCATATATCCTACCTAACCCCTCTGGTTAGGCTCCTCCTCTACATTTTGGGCCCTTCAATACAGTTTTGGAGCTTGAGCTGATGGGCTACATAGTTTTGAGTAGTGGTGCCCCTGCATTGCTGTATGTTTCTTGCAGCTCTTTGCATATGTGCAGCTGTGATAACTGAGAATCATATTACATAAGCCAAAAATACTCTTATAAGTGGACTGCTCATGTATATAATCAATCACTGTCTGATAGGTCTATGTATTATGTCATATGAATGACTGAATAAGAGAAGTTTCTCACCTGAGCACACAACCCCAGCATCTTGAGAGTGAGGACACGAATGAAGTCCAAACGAGGCCCCTGAGCAATCCTTGAGAGAGCTCTCATGGCCTGAACATTGAATATCACTCATCCAGACTTTCCCGATCCCCGGTCCAAAGTGGGCATCACCTGGAGCAGACTTAGCACTCCCACAGTCCACCTCTCTACAGACCACTCTGGCATCATCCATATCCCAGTAATCATGGCACACCGTACCCCATCTATTATCGTGGAAGACCTCCACTCTCCCAGAGCAGGAATCTTTTCCATTGACCAGTCTGACCTGGAAACCACCTGATGATGACAGAGACAAAGAGACTGATAAGGACTGAGACCTTCCACAGCTTCAGATTTAGAATGTCCTCTGCTATATCAGGGCATCATATCATTCAGCTGATTGTCCGCTTTGAAGTGCGCATAGCATAATCTAAAAGTAAACATTTATTGTGGCAAAAATGTATTCATTCATAAGCTGGTGTATGTATTCAGCATTGGGGTATCCTGCTACCTAAGAAACACATGAGTATAATGTTATTACATTTCATTTAATAAATCTGTAATATAATGCATGTATTTTTTCCATGCATTGTTCCCCCATTGGAACTGCACATTAGGCTCCTTTAGCATCCTTTAAACTCTCACAGGAGCACTGAAGCATGAAGAATGAAACCTGTTGATGCACTCAAACCCAACAGACAGACAGACAAATAGAGTGAGCTTGCTTAGCTGTGTGTTCAAAGTGAGGGACAACCACTTCCAAGCAGGTTTTTGGAAAGAAACTGAGGAATGTGTTTGCAGTGTCTTGCATGCGCAAACATATTAGCAGAAAATTTCTCAATCATTGTCACTGCAGCAGCAGTGGTTATACACCAGTAGTGGCTGCCTTCCACTCTTACTGTCTGCAGTTTGTTCACCATTTTCATTTTCCCATACTTTTCTTCCTTTTTGGTTTAGCCCACACCTTTGAATCTCCTCTTACTGTTGTTATGGGTGGATGTTGGTTGTATGGTTACAGGTTTTTTTTTTTCCTGGGTTATTGAAACAATGACAGAGAATGGCTGGAATTCCATAAGTTTAATATTTCATATAAATGTTATTTACAAAGGTGTGGGCAGCACGTCTAGTTACAAATTGTTCATATTTAGTTATTATGCCTGTGTGTTGAAGAGTGTGCAGTTCCACAATTGACATACTCACCGATCTGCTCTGCCCCCTTCCACAGCACCAGAGCACCCCCTGCAGGTGAGAGACAGTAGTTTGGTTGGAGCAATTTTCTGAGCATTAACCCCTTGCTTTCCCCTACAGTGAGTGGGATTCTCTGAGTCAGATTTCTTCCCTACACACTTCCCTGGAACTCAATAGTTGATGCAGACACTTCGGCTGACTGGATGCAGGGCTTAAAGCAACAAATTCTTCTGAGCCTGTTTTTTTTTTTTTTTTGAGGAGGACCAAATGGGACGCACGTACATTTAGCATTACCACAACAGCTTTAATTCAAAATTGTAAAACAAACAAACAAAAAAAATGAAAAGTGCAACTTCAATAAAAGTTGGTCGAGTAGCGAGATGCTGTGTTACGACTAAGTCATCATCATAGAATCGGACCAAGACATTGAGAATTCTGTCCATGTTGCGGTTTGTGGACTCGTCAACGTTCTGTGAAAATATCTGTTTTGACAGCTTGTGCACTAAACATTGCCTAATGTGACAGGCAATGCCATTAGTGGATAGGTAGCTGGCCTGTGTAGGCTATTTGACACGTTACATTTGAAGAGTGCAGTCCTGTCCTGTGATGTTTTGCACAGGCCAGCTAGCACTGGTGCTATCCTGAAAGACAGGCCATGTTCTGCTATAAATGCTTTATGATTGCACAGGTGGTCTTGGATGTTCATATGCTAATAGTTCATAAGCATTGCCACTTTCACCCCACCAGAGAAAAGTGGAGTTTGACATGGTACGATCAAGCTTGTTACTTGGTGGAGATAATTGTTGCATGAAGATGATAGGCATTTTTAGTTTTTGATTTTAACCACAGTTATTGACATATTAACTGAAGTTATTGATATATCCGGCATTTACCTTATTTTTATGCACATGGAGGTCTGGAAGTGTATAAGGAAACCAGACAATCCAATATGTTAGCCTTAAGCAAACAATATATATCCTATTATACTTTGTATGCATGTGAGCAGAAACTGAAAAGAAGGGTCAGAAGTGTACAGGAGACTGCAGGAGGGGTATGCAGCTGTGAGATATCTGTATGCCGCAAGTTACAAAGTGAGGCCTGTTGTTGGGGCTGATAATAGGAGTTAGACACTGTCCGGACCTAGCCCAGAAGATGGACCTTGAGGGTAAGATAAAAATAATTGGGGTTCTTTGTTTGTTCAGTGGTGTACAAAAACTGCTTAGTGTCATATCTCCCTGATGCTGCCAAATGTTTTTTACTGAAGGGGCGTGACTTGTGGAAATAATGGCAATAATGTTAGTTAAGCCAAAGCAAGTAATCAGTTATTTTTAGACATGTGCGACCTTGGCAAACATTGACAAGCAGATGTCAGACAGGTCAGAGAAAGTAACAAACTACCTTTATAAGCATTGCCAGGTAGATACCAGACAGGCCAGAGCAAGTAATTATTTTTTTTTATATATATTAGATGGTGTACGGCCAAGGCGTGTTTTTTGTAATTGGACAGGTGTTTTAAATCAGCACGATGTTAAGTTTGTTTGTTTGAACTCCACAACAGGAGGGGTTAGGAGAAGAGTATAAAAGAGGGTGCATTTAGAAGGTGCTTTGGATTTGCTCCGTGTGGACCAGCCCAGTTTACTGTATGTGATTTGAAACATATGCAATAAACCTAATTACATCAGACTCTGTGGATTTTACTTGTTTTATTGAAAAAGTACTGAAAAGAGTGGAGGGAACCCTCAGCCTAACTGGCCCAGACTGAGGCTAGTTTTCCACCACACTGGCATTGAGTTTATTTATTTATTTTAAATTATTACAGTTAATAACTGTTTTTACTGGTAAATATTGTAGCATTGTAGCAATATTTACAGCTAATGTAACTTTCCTCACTGCCTTTCTCGGCTTGCGTCCCTCCCAACAACCGAACCGTAACAGGTCACACAGTTTTGAATTTGTAACTTCAGTTAAATCAGCAGTTTGTTGGGATAATTATATGGAATCTTATAGAAACAATAATTAATTCCTGGTGACCAAAATAATGTCACCATTTAGGTAAATATTAGTTTCATAAAACTTGCTGAATTATAAGTAATTTTCTGGTCACACCATCACAAATCAATTATTGCCAATTCATATAGAAAGTCGACAATTACCAGTAACAGTGTTGAAACAGTATTTCTATATAATTGCTCAGTAGATAAGTACCAGTTGTTACCAGATGTAATAAATATACTGGCACCTGTATCAGCATTACAAACTATTCTAATCACTCATTTGTTTCATTAGAATTTATTCAGTATTTACCAGTATGCTTCAACTTTACCACGTATGGTACCTTCTGGTAAATATCAGGTACACAGCACACTAGAATAAACTGCTACTATTATTTCTGTGGACCATACTTATGCAAATGTTTCATTTACTTTTGAATTTGCAGTGAATTTGCAGATGTCTGTTTCCTTCCTTTTGGCCTTTGCCATGGTAATTATCTTTTATCTAGCAGGGTGGGAGGGTTGTGAAATGAAAGTTGAGAACAAACAGGATGTGTGTGCGCATGCTCTGATGTGTGGTGATATTAACTCTGACCTTGGCTTAGGTTCTGGGGGAGGAGAGGCATATAGATCATGAGACAGAGGTAAAAATTTCAATTTTTCTAAAATTCTGGGGGCATGTGCATATTCGCCTGCATATTTACCAAACTCCAGCAGTCACAAAGACCTTGATTCTGGGGAGGAGAGGCATTTACATGAGACAGAAGTAAAAAATTTCAATTTTTCCAAAAAGTCTCTCCTACATGTGCATATGCTTCTCTGTGTCGTGGGAGCTGACAAACTGCAGCAGTCACAAAGAAGCCATGCTTCTGTAGTTTTTAATGGAAGCTGAGCTGTTTCAAATTTTAAACATTTGTAATAAACTATTGGGACATTTTGGGAGAAGCCCATTTATTTCCAAGCTTCTTGGTAAGTTCATTGTTAACCTCTGCATATCACAGACCCTGTATTGCAAAGCAAGTCTCCCAGAGGACATTTTAAAAAATGGCATTTTATTGTGAAACTTTATTAACTTCTCTAACAGAAATGGTTTCATTATACTAAAATACTAAGTTACAAAGATGTAAAAATCATACATTCTTCATATGTCAGTACATACACATATGTCTGTACATACACATTTGGTACACAGCACACTGTAGAATAAAGTGCTACTATTATTTCTGTGGACCATACTTATGCAAATGTTTCATTTACTTTTGAATTTGCAGTGAATTTGCAGATGTCTATTTCCTTCCTTTTGGCCTTTGCCATGGTAATTATCTTTTATCTAGCAGGGTGGGAGGGTTGTGAAATGAAAGTTGAGAACAAACAGGATGTGTGTGCGTATGCTCTGATGTGTGGTGATATTAACCCTGACCTTGGCTTAGGTTCTGGGGGATGAGAGGCATATAGATCATGAGACAGAGGTAAAAAATTTCAATTTTTCTAAAAAAGTCTCCTACATGTGCATATTCGCCTGCATGCACCCACCCTGATGCAAACACAAAAGCACACACCCACATGTGCATATGTTTCTCTGTGTCGTGGGAGCTGACAAACTCCAGCAGTCACAAAGAAGCCATGCGTCTGTAGTTTTTAATGGAAGCTGAGCTGTTTCAAATTTTAAACATTTGTAATAAACTATTGGGACTTTTTGGGAGAAGCCCATTTATTTCCAAGCTTCTTGGTAAGTTCATTGTTAACCTCTGCATATCACAGACCCTGTATTGCAAAGCAAGTCTCCCAGAGGACATTTTAAAAAATGGCATTTTATTGTGAAACTTTATTAACTTCTCTAACAGAAATGGTTTCATTATACTAAAATACTAAGTTACAAAGATGTAAAATCATACATTCTTTCATATGTCAGTACATACACATATGTCTGTACATACACATTTGGTACACAGCACACTGTAGAATAAAGTGCTACTATTATTTCTGTGGACCATACTTATGCAAATGTTTCATTTACTTTTGAATTTGCAGTGAATTTGCAGATGTCTATTTCCTTCCTTTTGGCCTTTGCCATGGTAATTATCTTTTATCTAGCAGGGTGGGAGGGTTGTGAAATGAAAGTTGAGAACAAACAGGATGTGTGTGCGTATGCTCTGATGTGTGGTGATATTAACCCTGACCTTGGCTTAGGTTCTGAGGGAGGAGAGGCATATAGATCATGAGACAGAGGTAAAAAAGCTTCTTTAGGTAAGTTCATTGTTAACCTTTCAATTTTTCTAAAAGTCTCCTACATGTGCATATTCGCCTTCTTCATATGCATGCACCCACCCTGATGCAAACACAAAAGCACACACCCACATGTTGTGGACATATGTTTCTCTGTGTCACCTTGGGAGCTGACAAACTCCAGCAGTCACAAAGAAGCCATGCGTCTGTAGTTTTTAATGGAAGCTGAGCTGTTTCAAATTTTAAACATTTGTAATAAACTATTGGGACTTTTTGGGAGAAGCCCATTTATTTCCAAGCTTCTTGGTAAGTTCATTGTTAACCTCTGCATATCACAGACCCTGTTTGCAAAGCAAGTCTCCCAGAGGACATTTTAAAAATGGCATTTTATTGTGAAACGTTATTAACTTCTCTAACAGAAATGGTTTCATTATACTAAAATACTAAGTTACAAAGATGTAAAATCATACATTCTTTCATATGTCAGTACATACACATATGTCTGTACATACACATTTGGTACACAGCACACTGTAGAATAAAGTGCTACTATTATTTCTGTGGACCATACTTATGCAAATGTTTCATTTACTTTTGAATTTGCAGTGAATTTGCAGATGTCTATTTCCTTCCTTTTGGCCTTTGCCATGGTAATTATCTTTTATCTAGCAGGGTGGGAGGGTTGTGAAATGAAAGTTGAGAACAAAATATGTGTGTGCGTATGCTCTGATGTGTGGTGATATTAACCCTGACCTTGGCTTAGGTTCTGCGGGAGGAGAGGCATATAGATCATGAGACAGAGGTAAAAAATTTCAATTTTTCTAAAAAAGTCTCCTACATGTGCATATTCGCCTGCATGCACCCACCCTGATGCAAACACAAAAGCACACACCCACATGTGCATATGTTTCTCTGTGTCGTGGGAGCTGACAAACTCCAGCAGTCACAAAGAAGCCATGCGTCTGTAGTTTTTAATGGAAGCTGAGCTGTTTCAAATTTTAAACATTTGTAATAAACTATTGGGACTTTTTGGGAGAAGCCCATTTATTTCCAAGCTTCTTGGTAAGTTCATTGTTAACCTCTGCATATCACAGACCCTGTATTGCAAAGCAAGTCTCCCAGAGGACATTTTAAAAAATGGCATTTTATTGTGAAACTTTATTAACTTCTCTAACAGAAATGGTTTCATTATACTAAAATACTAAGTTACAAAGATGTAAAAATCATACATTCTTCATATGTCAGTACATACACATATGTCTGTACATACACATTTGGTACACAGCACACTGTAGAATAAAGTGCTACTATTATTTCTGTGGACCATACTTATGCAAATGTTTCATTTACTTTTGAATTTGCAGTGAATTTGCAGATGTCCATTTCCTTCCTTTTGGCCTTTGACATTGTAATTATCTTTTATCTAGCAGGGTGGGAGGGTTGTGAAATGAAAGTTGAGAACAAACAGGATGTGGGTGCGTATGCTCTGATGTGTGGTGATATTAACCCTGACCTTGGCTTAGGTTCTGAGGGAGGAGAGGCATATAGATCATGAGACAGAGGTAAAAAATTTCAATTTTTCTAAAAAAGTCTCTCTTACATGTGCATATTCGCCTGCATGCACCCACCCTGATGCAAACACAAAAGCACACACCCACATGTGCATATGCTTCTCTGTGTCGTGGGAGCTGACAAACTCCAGCAGTCACAAAGAAGCCATGCGTCTGTAGTTTTTAATGGAAGCCAAGAATCTCCTTGGCAGGATGACATGTGTGTGAACATCGCGAGACAGCGGGTGAGACCCAACATGGCGACGTATTCCAAACAGAGACTCCGCAACAAACTTTCGCCTGGATTTTTTTTTTCTCTCATCTCTCATCATCTTGTACTGTTCCCGACATTGGATTTCATAACTCTCCAACTGTGGATAACCTGCTCTCCTTCATCGACGACGACTTTTACAACCTGCGCATAATGGCTGCTAAACCCAGCAAAAAACAACCAAGACGATATTGGTCGACCGAGACGGATGATGAAACAACCACGATCGAGGTCAGTGTACTCCATTCTATTAACAACAAACTCTCAATACTGGAATTACTGCACGCAGACCTCACAGAGCTGAAATCCAGTCTCGAATTTTCCCAGTCGCAAATCGAAATGCTCCAGAAAGAAAACAACGAATTAAAAGGAACAGTCACAACTTTATCTGCCCAAGTCACTAATCTGGCTAACCAAAACAAAGCAATGAAAGAAACTATCTTAGATCTCCAATGCCGCAGCATGCGTGATAACCTGATCTTCTCCAGAATACCTGAACAAACTCCAGACAACCCAGAAGCTGCAATCAAGCAATTCATGCAATCGGCCCTGAAATTACCATCAGACACTGTAAACAAAATAACGTTTCACCGAGTTCACCGCCTCGGCACAAAACACTCCAACAACGAAAGACCGAGACCCATCAAGCCGCAAAATTTGAACATTACAAGCAAAAAGAACTCAAAAAGCAAAGGAAGGGAACTGAAAGGGACTAATTATGGCCTCAACGATCAGTTTCCCAGAGAAATACAAGAGAGAAGAAAAAAACTTCTCCCGATCCTGAAGCAATTACGCGAAAAGGGAAGACGAGCTGCATTGACTGTGGACAAGTTATATGTCGACGGGCAGCTCTACCGTGACTGCAACATCACCACCTGGATTTAGTTACCCAAAACATACAATAGCCCATACGCCAATATGAAAACTATACCTTAAATTTACACCCTGCTGTCTACTGCTAAAACTAACACTACACTTATCTATCTCTCTCTGTTTCTCTCTCTCCATTCTCCTTTCACTCTCTTTCTCCCCTTTCCTCTCTCTTTCTCTGATTCTGTCAGACTCTCCTTTTATGTTTAATATCAGTCTCTGTCTTCGTGTCTGTCTATGTGTAACTGTTAAAGGTAACTTTAGAAATATGTGTAAAGGGGAATTTGTATGGTGTTGTTACGGGGATGATTATGATGAACCTGTTACAGATGTCAATATCTCTACTTTCACCCTTTTTTCTCTCCTTTCATCCTTCTTTCTACCAAACTGCTATCCACTATCACAGAAATATCAATGTCACACCAAACTGCAACCCAAGTACAGCAAACTAATATCAATACACCACACGCTAACCATAAATGTTTACACTCATACCCACCACATATTCCTAACACACACAAATCCATACCTACAACACATAGCTGTAAAATCAATCCTGAGCCATATCAATGTTTTCACTCAAATTTGTAACCTGGAACATCCGTGGGGTTAGTTCACAGGCAAAGAAAACTAAAATTATAAATCACCTGATCAAATTACAAGCAGACATATGCCTGATACAAGAAACTCACTTAACAGAATCTGACAATCAGAAATTGAAAACCACACAATTTGATCAAGTATACTCATCAACTTACAATTCTAAGAAAAGAGGCGTGTCAATTTTAATAAACAAAAAAGTTCCATTAATCCATAACACTACCATCACTGATTCTGAAGGGCGATATGTTATCATCAACGCCACCATTAATAACAATAACTTCACCATTGCAAACATATATGAACCCAATAAGGATGACCCTGCTTTCTTCCATACATTCTTTGATTCACTATCCAACTTATCAAATTCTACAATCATAATTGGAGGGGACTTCAATACAGTTATTAATCCCACCTTAGACAGATCATCCACCACCATTAATACTAGAAACTGGCACTCCACGGAAACATTGAAACAATACATGAGTGATTTTGGTCTTGCCGATAGTTGGCGACTGAAAAATCCATTAACCAGAGAATATTCACACTTTTCACCACCCCACCAATCATTCTCTCGTATTGACTTTCTTCTCACCAGTAACTCAATTATATCTGATATTTCGGATTCCAAAATTCATCCCATCTTAATCAGTGATCATGCCCCTGTATCATTTAATCTGAACACCAGACAACTCAAACAACCCATCGCAAGATGGAGATTTAACACTTCTTTGCTAGAAGATTCTGATTTCAACACATTCTTCACAAAAGAGTGGGCATCCTTCATGGAAATAAACGATTCTCCGGAAATTTCATCCACACTACTCTGGGAAACAGCAAAAGTAGTAATGAGAGGAAAAATTATATCATACTCATCATACAAGAAAAAAAAGGAACAAGGACTCGAAAAAAATCTTGAACAAAAAATCAAAGAACTGAATGACACATACACTAAAAATCCCACAGACCAAGTTCAGAAGGAATTGACAGAAACTAAATCACAGCTCAACAATATCATAAATAAAAAAAACCCAATTCCTGATACAAAGACTCAGACATGATCATTTTGAACACAATAACAAATCAGGTAAATATCTGGCTAACCAACTCAAACAAAATAAAGAAAAATCAACTATACCAGTCATAAAGAACTTGGCAGGGAAAACCATGCAGTCACCCCAAGAAATAAATGACGCATTCCGAGAATTTTACAGGAAATTATACACCCCTGACAAAGAACCCAATTCAATAGATATTAACTCCTTCCTCAGTAATATAGATTTACCCCGACTGAACAAGGAACAAGCAGATCAACTAGACACACCTTTAACAGCTAATGAACTCCACACAGCACTCAATAAGATGCCAAACAATAAAGCTCCAGGACCTGACGGCTTTCCTGTTGAGTTCTATAAACATTTTTGGAAAACAATCTCCCCACTGTTTTTCAGAATGGTACTCAATATTAAACACAACTCAACAATTCCACCACACATGAACACAGCCCTCATCTCAGTACTACTGAAACCCGATAAAGACCCAACTCTCTGCTCCAGCTACCACCCCCTATCACCCATCAATACAGATCTCAAAATTATCAGCAAAGCACTAGCCACCCGAATCGAAACTGTAAACCCATCGGTAATCCATCCAGATCAAACTGGCTTCATCAAAGGAAGACACTCATCAAATAACACGCGCAGATTATTTAATCTAATTAATGTATCAAAACAAAACAAATTGAAAACAATAATTGTATCATTAGATGCAGTAAATTGGAAATTTTTATTCGGAACACTACACAAATTTGGTTTCAGAGAATCGTTTATTCAGTGGATTAGAATACTGTACAGTTCACCAATGGCCACAGTTGTTACTAATGGATTAACATCACGGAGTTTCACACTGCACAGGGGAACCAGGCAAGGATGCCCACTCTCTCCATCACTTTTTGCCCTGTTCATCGAACCTCTTGCTGCTGCAATACGTCAAAACAACAACATCAAGGGAATCCAGACCCTCAACACTCATCACAAGATTAGCCTTTATGCAGATGATGTTTTGCTTTATTTACAAGAACCATCTAACTCTCTACAAGAAGCCTTCAACCTCATTAACTCATTCTCCGAACTCTCCGACTATGCTATAAACTGGACAAAATCAACAATTCTACCCATATGTGGTGATGACTGGAGGGCTGCAGCTCAGAGCCCACCTCTCCCCATTCCCACTGGTAATATTAAATATCTGGGCATAAACATTTCCTCCAGACTGTCAGAGTTGTTTCACCTAAACTTCACTCCTTTAATAAAAACAATAGAACATGACTTAAACCGCTGGATAAATTTACCCCTATCGTTAATCGGCAAAATAACAACTGTAAAAATGATCATACTACCAAAAATTAATTACCTTTTCACAATGATTCCAACCCAGCCTACCACTAAATGGTTTAACTCACTAAACTCCATAACAAGCAAATTCTATTGGAAAAATAAAACACCCCGAATCAAATTGGCCACATTACAAAAACACAAAACTCAAGGAGGATTAGAAGCTCCAAACTTCCAAAATTATTATCTGGCAAATCAACTACAGTATATCACCAATTGGATTCACCCAAACCAACAGAACGGCTCATGGTTAGAAATAGAACAGTCAGAATGCAAAGAAATCTCAATCTCCGATCTACCATTTCTCAACACCACTATAAAACACCATAATTGCTTTAACAACACTGTAATTTCAACAACTCTGACAGCCTGGTGGAAAATCAACAAAATCTTCAAATATACAATGAAACCCTGTAAATTCACTCCAATATGGCACAACCCTGACTTTCTGCTCAACAAAACACCACTTATCTTCAACACATGGAAACAAAGTGGTATCACACACCTCCACCACCTTTTCCAGAATAATAATTTCATTACTTTTCAAGATTTGGTCCAGAAGTACAATGTCGGGAAAGGACAATACCTTCAGTACCTCCAATTAAAGTCTGTCCTTAAATCTAAAATCAATATATCAAATAACAAGTTACGACCATCACCACTAGTAGAAGGAATCAACAAAATAACCAACTCAAAGAAAATTCTTTCCAAATTATATAAACTAATATCCACCGTAGACTCAACAATTTCCATCCCAATCAAAGCATGGGAAGAAGACTTATCTTTCAGTCCCGATACCGAATTCTGGACCCAAATCTGCAGAAACACCTTCACAATGACTAACAATACTAACCTACAACTAATACAGTATAAGGTACTCCACAGAGCACATATCACCCAGCACAAGATGTATAAGATGAGACTCACAGACTCCGACACATGCTCACACTGCACATTAAACACCCCAGATAATCACTTCCACTCCACCTGGCTCTGCCCACCAACACTACATTTCTGGCAAGAAGTCACTAACAGAATTTCTGATATTATGAGCTGTAGCATTCCCCTCTCCCCTTCCCTCTGTCTACTTGGAGATCTCTCAATAATAAACCCACCAATCCAAAATACAAAACCTATACTCATCGCCTTAACTATTGCTAAGAAAACTATCCTACTAAACTGGAAAACTAGAAATACATTAAACATCACACAGTGGTTAAACCTCCTCAAAGAATACATATCCATGGAACAAATTACATTCCAGCACCAAACCCCACACTTTGAAAAAGTTTGGGGTTCTTTTATCATCTCTTTAGACTTGCCTGTTCACTAACCCCACCAGCACCAACACACACATACACACACACATATCACAAATCCTCATCAAAATCTTATTTTCTTCTTTTCACCATCTAACTGTCTGATCTCATCCACATCAGCAACTAACCTCCCCCATTAAGTTCCATACAACCCATTATATTGAAAGCTTCGTCTTCTCATGTCGGTCTGTATGTCTGTCTATCAGTCAGTCTGTCTGTTTTTTAAATTTTTTTTTTCCTTTATCTACTTTTTTTTTTCTCCCCTTGTATTATTGACTGTAATTTCCCTGCTGTATATATATATTTTTTTTTTGCATGTTTTAAAAACCTTAATAAAAAAAAAAAAAAAAGGAAGCTGAGCTGTTTCAAATTTTAAACATTTGTAATAAACTATTGGGACTTTTTGGGAGAAGCCCATTTATTTCCAAGCTTCTTGGTAAGTTCATTGTTAACCTCTGCATATCACAGACCCTGTATTGCAAAGCAAGTCTCCCAGAGGACATTTTAAAAAATGGCATCTTATTGTGAAACTTTATTAACTTCTCTAACAGAAATGGTTTCATTATACTAAAATACTAAGTTACAAAGATGTACAAATCATACATTCTTCATATGTCAGTACATACACATTTGCAAAAACAGCTCTGCCACTCAAAATATCAAAATCAAATGCTCCCTCCCATCTTTATTTATCAATTTGAGCCACATTACCTCACATATAGTAAAGTGTCACTGTTCCAGATGAACAATACTCAAAGTTTCCGATGTGTCTGGCATATGTGGTGGCTGTACGCAGGTAAAAGTGTTGTTTGGCATCAGCTCTACAGTCACACCGCAAACACCAATATCATGAAACAGCCGCAACTGTGAACCACATAGTATGGTACAGTCTGAAACCCAAAATATGTTCTTTTTGACACGTAATTTATATATTTAATGTATATTCTCCTGCATCATTCCTTTACCAAAGAAAGCCGATCTTCAACTACCTCAAAACAATGCACCCACGCAAAACTTCTCATGAGGGTCAAGAACATATCCTAGCGAGAACATCAAACAAAGCATGAAATCTACGGTGATTTACCAACAATTTCCACCATCGCAGCACAACGCAGAGCTAGATTTGCTGGACCAAAGAACAAGTTGTCTCAGACCTTCTGGTATTGAGGCTCCCCTGCCCTAACAGGGGTAGGAGACCTCTCAGTTACACCAGTGCCGTTGCCAGAGACCTTCAGCTACCAGCAGAAGATCTGGCCAGACTGACGGCAGACAGGGAGGCCTGGAGGCTTCAAGTGACTTCGATCTCGGCTGCAGCCAAAGGATGACGACGATGATGAATTTATACTTATGCACATGTTTTAATTAAGAATGTTCATAGAAATGAGAAAAGTTCAATGTACTCACATAAAAGGGTGGAGAAAAAGATAGCTAGCATGTTGGACAGTTCCTGCGTGTAAATCACACAGGAACCTCTTCTTCAGTAGGAGAGTGCTGCAGGGTGACAGGAACAGGCTTGCTCATACAGTATGTTATTTTTTCAGTGCATTTTAAATATATGGGCGCTCTGTGACGCTGTATGTGGAGGGTTCCTCCTTAATCAACTGTCTCCTTAATCAGAGAGAAAGAGAGAGAGATAAGGGTGTCAGACTACACCTCCTTATTAATTAGCGTTGTTGCCGACAGGCTAGGGGCAATTTGCCTTTAGCTCAACTGGCAACAACACTGGCAAAAGGGGTTGGCAGTTAGAACCCCGGTTCAAAACTCGCTTGCTCGCTGACCCACGTAACAAGTAGTTAAATACACAACGCAGGCTACACCCGTTACACAAGCGTCGAGCAGAGTAGCTCACGACAGAGATCATCTGTGTGGTAAGCTGATAATTGTCACGTGAAATACATTACTTAAATAATAATAAATATCCCCTATCACTTCTCCTCTTAGCCTAAATAAGCCTGACAACATTCATGTCAGCCATGCCTGGTTTTACTGCAGTAACGTGACAGCCGGTACCGTCAGTCACACATCAAAACTACATTTAACATTATAGTAGTTGAGTGGTGTAGGCTAAGCTGTTGACAAACTTGATTGTGGGTTTATTTATGAAACAGTGTGGCAGTTCTAGTGAGTAAACAAACAACTAAACAACTAAAAATTCTCTGGCAACATCGCTTACAGCAGCTTATAATGCTGTCCATTGCTAAATCAGGTTACCCACAAAGCTAGCTAATGCCGTGTTTATCAGTGGAAGACCACTAACGTTAAGGAGCGGTTAAACTATAGCGTTTAACTTATTCTGCCTAAATGAAGCAATGGTAAATATATCTGTGACTCGCATGTCTGTAGTTACAGTCGGTGCATTGGAAATTATTAAACCAGAGGGGACATGTAAATAAACGTGAGCTGAACAAGTATCTAACATGGCTTGGTAGCCAAACAAAGTTATCTAGCTTCTCTTTCAAATGTGTAGTGTGAAATCCCAAAGTCGCAAGTCCTCGTTGCAGACAGCCATCTAGTATTAGATGCATTCAACAGCAGCGTTTACTCTAGGTCACTGTATCAGTTTACTGCATAGTTTAAGATGGCATGTTTTAGACGGCGCCAAAGGGTAGTTGAAAAATGGTTTCTCGTGGCTTGCATTGGATAGAATTAAAAGAGTGCTGGTAAGTAGTCATTGTGACAGATTAAGTTTAAGGTAATAACTATTAAATGACAAAAAAATGTATTTTTATACATTTGACTCTTATTTATCAAAACTTTAAAATATTTTGTTGTTGTACTTTTGTTCAACGTACTATTTATGACAATAAAACAAGTTTATTTTTGAAGTGCATTGTGTCATGTTATCTTGGTGAGAACTCTACATAACGAATGTTAGGGAAAACCTTTGTTTATGTTATGTGTTTCTGAAAAAAAAGAATATCAGCCGACATATCATTATTGGATTTTTAAATCCTCAAATATCGAAATTGGTATCAGTCTTAAAAATCCTATATCGGTCGGCCTCTACCCACAGTGTTACAGTTCAACAGGAAAGCTATATCCTCTCACATGCAGCCAAAACTTTGCTTAGGTCTGACTTTGACATTTTCAGTTTTCTCATGGGACTGTTGTGAAACTTGTGGCACTTCTTCATGTATATATATTTTTTTTCAAATGTGCTGTGCTGGTTAAGCATGTGACATAGTCTGTCCTCTGAAGCCAAAATGTAACTTCTTTTTTCGCTTCCTTTTTTTCAATATTAAAGAGAACAGTGTAGGGAAGTGGTCGAGTTGTCTATCTCAAGCAAAGAGACGACAATATTGTGTAAACAATTGACTTGCTGGATTAGATGAGCCCAGAATCTGTTTGTTCATTTGTCTGTTGGGAGTAGGAGGGGCAATTGAACTAATTCAACCTCAAGAACATTATTAAGAAATTTTCAGAGACCAAGCACTATGTGTAAAAACCTATTATTACTTGTTATGTTATTATACCAGGGTTTATTATGCAATAAGATAATGTAAAAGTAATAATGTAATAATAACATGAAGATATCATACTTCAACTTCATTAAAAAGAATGAGCTGGATAATGTCACCATTTTTGATCTATGTTATCTGTGTTCTGTGCATTATCTCTCTCTCTCTCTCTCTCTACCTCTAACGTTAAAAAGTATAATTGAAGACTACACAGGTGTACAGTGTCAAATATAATTACATAATAACCACATTTATTGGTAATTTGGGGGATAATTCCTGCCAATTCTCCCTCAGGTTGCGGACTCACACTCTGCTGCCAAAGAAAAGAAAGCTGTGTTTCCTTCTCTTCATCATCCCTTTTTTAAATCTGGGGAGGGATAATTAAAAGTAATTCAAAGTATTTTTTATATAATTATTCAGGATTAATTACCATGTCAGATAAATAGGTTCACCTCTGTTTCCATATCATCTGATCTGCTTTGTATCTATGCACAGTCTTTCTTCCCCACAGTGAAGAGGTACTGTGCCAAAAGTGTAGTTTTGTCTAAGGGTCTACCTTTGCAGTCCAACAGCAGTTAATTTGACTCAGTAAATTTGTCCCATTTTTCCAATGTGGAAAATAGGGTTGTATAATCTTGTTGATTCTGATCTGTTGTTTATGAGCAGATCTGGTCTGAGCTCAAAAACCAGTTGGCTGAGGAGACTCCTTAGAGGATTCAGCTCCACCTGCCTTGAGATCTTGATATTAGATGATCCATTCTTTTTTGGGTGTTAAACGGCAGTGAAAGCCAGCCTAAATCTACCCCTTTATTTCTCTCATTGTTCTTTTTGTATATTTCAAGAGCTGGGTTAGATCAGATCAGGGTTTATACTGGAAACCCCCACAGAACAGCTGATTGCTCTGGGCAGCAGACCCCAGATGTGATTTTATGTATAGTGCAAATGGCTCAATGACATTGTCACAGATCTGACCAATGTCTAAGCGATGTGTTTATTTTATCTTTCAATTCAAAATATGCTTGTCCATCTGTCCATTCACCACCATCCAAAAGACCCCTGAGTCAGTAATTATCAGACTTAGGTCAGTATCATTTACGGAGTGATGTTGGCCAGTGTTACTGAAAGTAAATTGGAATCTGCATTCCCCAGCACATTTCCCAGCATGCTTTGTTTTTGTCAAAAATACTGATGAGCTTATTCCCTGTGCTTCGGGGAGATAATCTGAATGCATCTTACACACACCGTTCTTTCAAGAGCACTAAAGTAAGACAAATGTACACCGTCACCAATGACTTCACACAGTTTACCACAGTGAAGAGCCCAGTGCTTATTAATGTAATGTTCTTTGTCATCAGTAAGTTCTGACAGTATCTTTGTCTGATTTTGGTGATGAATGAAATAACACACAACCTGCAATACACTTGATAATGTGGTCTTATGAAGTCACCCTCAGCACAGAAGGGGACACCAAGTAGGATTCTCTGAGGTTTGCTTAGGTCTCTGGCACACAAGTGTTTGAGCTGCATTTCCTGCCTGGTGAGAAGCTGCTGCTTCCTGCTTCCTGCATTTCTGTGCAAGAATATTTCATCTAAAAGGCCAGCTGTTGTATGCACATACTTCAGAAATCAAGCAGTCAAAAAAACAAAAAAAGGGAAAAAAATGTTCTGTTTATGTCATGTGGGTGCTAACAACGTGACTCGATCAACGTGGCTGTAATGAAACAGTTCATAAATGAGAGACATTGAAACCTCCAAGGCAATGATGTATAGACATATACTATACACTGGGGGTTGTTACAAAATACCACCAAAAAAGAGCCACACCAAAACCGAGAAGTTCTTTATTACCACGTAGCAAGGCACGTAATAAGCCCTCAGCCTTGTCATTCCACCTCTCTTGATCTTGATGCTACTATTAACCCCTCTGTAAGATTAATTCAACCACAGTATTCTACTGTGTATCCACAAATTAACTGTCACACCCTCACTGTGTTCTTACCTCTTATTGAAAGTTGCCTCATCGCTTTACATAGTCATCCACAATCAATACCAAACTGTCATTCACTGACAATCAAAGTTACAGTGCCTGGCATGGTTACCTAGCTGTCATTGCTGTTATTAGTAAAATTGCATGATTTTCCACACTTTGAACCCTGACAGCCATGATGAGCAATGTCAGTTACATTCAAGTGTAAACGAGGTTTCAGTAAAAAACAGTTTCTAACCTCATTTGGGTGCAAGTGTAATGAAACAGACTGGGATCCAGGAGCGGCGAGCAGGTTTAATCAGGAATCGTGGTCAGGGACAAAACAGGTCAGTAACGGTGGCAGCAGGTACACAATCCAAGATCCAAAAACACAAGCGAAGTCAAGAGCACAGGCAAGGGTCAAACACCGGGAACTAACACTAGAAACTCACAGCAAACAGGCTTGGTATCCACAGGGAGCAATACCTCACAAAGAAGCAACAAAAGCAGAGTCTTTTTATGGGCAGGGCTTGATTGCAGAGAGGTTACAGGTGTGTTTGATGGGTGGTTGAACTGGGCGTGGCTGAGCAGGTTGAACTGGGCGTGGCTGAGCTGGCTGGTTGGGAGTGGGCGTGACAACAAGTTAAAGAGATCACATGATGATGCTGCAGTTTAGAAATGTTTTGATCTGCCAGCGCTGTAATCTGAAACCACAAAACCTCGAAGTGGTAACTGGGGTTAGCCACGGCTGAGTTTCGCAGCCCCGCATCTGAGCTGAAGTTGCTGCAGGAAACACCAGTGTTGTGTGGGTGGGTGTGGCCTTTCACCTCAGCTGTAGGGACTCTGACGTGTCAGGCTGGAAATGGTTCTGAACATCCCTCTCAAGTTATTGAAAAATATCACTGGGGTTTTGAAATCATATCCAGAATGGGTTACAGAAGAAAGCAGCCGCCCCTCTTTCAAAGCCTCCAGCTGCCAGTGCAGCCTAACAGCCGTGTTTTATATTCATTAATTCATTAAAAAGAGTGTGAATAACCTCAGACTGATGGGGAGTTCCCACAGTAAAATACTTCTGTACTGAATCTATTTCAGGCCCTTCATGTGCTTGTAGTGATGGTTAATATTAGTGCTGCCAAACTATTAAAAAATGTGATTGCAAATAATTGTGTGGTTAAAAAATGAATATTACCATGAATTACAATTTTTACTGAGTGTTACAGTTACATTGTACACACAAAGTAAATTCAAAATAAAGAAATTCTATATCTCTGACATAATACAATGAATTATACTATCATTGCCATGGCCTCACTTTTTAGCCAAGTCAAGTTTACTGTCAAAAATGAACTTTTTTAAAGCACCCATAATTATATTTTTTGCAGTGAAGGGTAATTTTGATTCAACTCAATGCAGATTCACACTTGGAGGGGGAAAAAGAAACAGAAAATCCCCAAACTAATGGATTGCAACAGATACACCTGTGATTTTAAATGATAAAGGTTACATCTGGAACTGTCACAATGGGCTATGATTCTCTGTCAAACGAGTGTGAAACATTAATGTAATTTCAAAAGCATCTTGCATTTTGAGACAAAGAATTACTCCCACACACCAGAGAAACACAGACGGTTGTGACTGCTGTCAGGAAGTGTGTTGGGGAGGGGCTACAGAGAACATTTAAAGACGTGTTTCTAAGTTATATTTATCTCTTTCTACAACAGTAATTACATTATTCACCTCCTCTTTTTACTCTCTGTGGTTTATGCTCACCAGAGCATCTTTCTCTTGTCTCCTCAGCTTCTCTTCCTGACATAGAAAGCACTGCAGCTCCTCTTCCTCACACAGAAAGCAATGAGAGGACTGCTGTTCCTGCATTAACTCATACAGCGTTTCACCCAACAACTTCGACACACATGTCTGTGTCAGGAGTGACACAATGCCCAGTTGGTTCGCCCTCCTAGGGATCCGCCCGCCACAAGAACGCCAGGACAAGGTGAGTAGGATCAGCACACTTTCTTTTTTAAAAAAAAAAAAAAAAAAAAAACACAATTTTAAAAAACAATTCATAAAACCTCAGAGATGCCAGTCAACCTACTCGCAGCTAAGCCCCTCCCCCTGCCCTTCTGTCCACTCCTGTCCTCCCCTCCCTGGTTACAAACAGGCAGGTACGCTACCCAACCACACAAAACAAAAAAAGGAAATCCCCACACCACACACACACCCTTCACCCTTAGGCCTCACTGCAAACACTCCGTGAACAGGCGTCCCCGCCCACCTGGGCACATAAGAGAGGACCGCTCTGTTTCACTACCAGGGGGAGTGCTGCCACTGCGGGGGAGGGTCCTCACACGCACACCACACAAGACGAACAAAATGAAACCGAAAGTATAAGGGGGGACGTAGCTCAGCCCGCGCCACGATGCCGGGCCTCGCCTACGTCCCAAAAAAAAAAATTAACTCCAGACAAGACCCCCGCGCCACTCCTGCAGGGGCTGGCGGCTCCGGCGGCGACGCACATCTTCTTCCCAGTCATAACTTTGCCGGCTCCGCGGGATCGCACTGAGGGAGACACAGCTCAGCAGCCGGTCAGCCCTCCCTTTCCACCCCGTGCCGGTGACTCACGCATTCAGTTGTTTTGCAGTGTCACCTCCCTTCTGGCTAGGGGATCCACCTCCCCAGCACGCACTTCCACGGGGTGGGGGCTCTCTTTGACCCCGGCTGCGTCCGGAACCAGGTGGCGTTTTTCCCCCTCCCTCAGGGACTCGCCGCTTGAGCCCTTTTCGGTCGCCGCTCTTTCGGAAGCCGCCTAAAACACACACACGCAGACGCCCACTCGGCCCAGCACACCAAAGCAAAAAAAAAAAGAAAAGAAAACTAACCAAACCAACAACTCAAATTCCGCTCCGGGTCACGACTCCCAGAGCTCAAACCAAACAAAAAAGAAAAAAAACAGCAAACCAAATAACAATCTCTAAACTTGGCCGTGCCGGCACGTTCAAAAGAAAAAAGAAAATCAAAAACCTAACTCCACACTAAAACTCCGTGTGTTCACCTCCATCAGCGTCTCTCTTGCTGCTCCTACTCACCTGCCTATAAAGCCCCGGCATCCCTTACAGCAGATAGGCAACAGGTGCGGAGCACACACCAGGCAGCGAACACCATCATTAGCCAATCATTCATTCAATTCAGCCCTGCTGCATGCCCAAGCCCCCTCACTCTCCCAGAGAGTGCAGCGCGATCAATTGCCACTGTCAGGAGAAACTCCTGACATCTGTTAAAGGTATGAACCTCTGCAAACTACATTTAAGAACCTGCAGTCCAATCAGCACAGAGGTGTGGGTCATGTGACGTTCTGTAAAGAGAATGATGGGATGTACTATCTAAGAGGTGAGAGTCAAATAAAATGAGAGAGAAAGGTACATCTATGCCCATGCGTGTGATGGAAAACAGAATTTGATGGATCGCATTTCGAATGTGAAGTTTCAGAGTTTGCAGACGTACTGCTGGTGTAGAATGAAATGGTGAGTGTTGGCAACTGAGATTAAGAGAGACGGATTATTTAGTAGACAGCGTGTTCTTTTAAAATGAACAGATTAAATCCTGTTACATTTTAAAGTAGCCCTTTCCTGTTATTCTGTAAAATTACCCCTTCCTGTTACATTGTAAAGTCACCCCTTCCCATTACATTGTAAAGTCGCCCCTTCCCGTTACGTTGTAAAGTCGCTCCTTCCTGTTGCGTTGTAAAGTCGCCCCTCACACACACACACACACACACACACCACACGTATAGGGTCACAGCTGCCAAGGGAAAGTTATCACACACATTTTGTTTTCAGTTTTATGAGAAAGCACTTCTCTTTTTTTGCATACAGAACGGTTGCTGGCAAAACCTCAGAATTATTCACTGACCTCACAGAAGGGGCTATGAGTGGAGGAGTGCTCCCTCTGCTGGGAATAAGCGGAAGTGCTTAAGAAAGGACACCATTCTGACATGATCAGCTCTTCATACTTTTCATTGAGTGTTCATTCAATATTATAAAATTATGTCACACTGCCCATTTTAACAGATACACAGGTGCATAGGTTAAGTCGGAATCCCAAAAACTGACAAACATGTACATGCCTTTTTTGCAAAAAATACTCAGCATTCTCAAGTCTAAATTTTCCCCTTAATGGCCTGGCCATAATGTATACTGTGCAGAAAACAATGAACGTTTCAGTGCTGTGACTGAGGTTTAGTGTTTTACTCTCCACAGTGGCCGCCTCCTCCAACTGGATGAACACAGACACAGGAAACACTTGAGGGGTGAGTGTAGTGGGGGTTATGGCCTTTAGAAGAGCCTAACATACAAGCCAAAAACCAGCAGGACCATGCCCATGGGTCACCCCACAGTGTCGGGGTGGTTAGAAACAAATAGGAGGTGATGGGACTTACCCAGACTGCTCACATAGGTTCCGGAAGATAACCCTGGCATCACTGAGCCAATCAGAGGTGTGAGGGGAATGGGGGGCACCAATCATGTGTTTCTTTTTGTTGTGGGGTAGGAGAGGGTGTTGGAACTGGGAAGTAATAAAAAACACATGGCTGTAGTGAGGCCTTTACCCAGCACTTACTTTAATTGCGATTGGTGTTGTGAAAAGGTCAAACTTCTGGACAGATGATAAAGGAGAAGATCAGGTAAACCTGACCTGGCAAGTGAAACCCCCAGTTTTACACAATGTACTGCAAAGCTATTTAACAAAACTTCAAAGGTCAAAAACTTGTGGTAAGCTTGAGGAAAATCTAAAAAATCTGTCCCACTATTCTGGGGTGTTCATTTGGTTCTTATTGCACAGACTCAGTTGGGTGTGTCAGGACAGAGTGCTTGGATGTTCATGTGGATTTCTCCTGCTGATTCAGCAGAACATTGGAAATCCATTCATTGTTAATTTATGCTCTGATGTCCATGGGCCTCAAAAAAATTTTTTAAGATCAGAAATGAAAATTTCTGTAAGAGGGACACAAAAATACCGTGCTGTGTGTTGTTTAGTTATTTCTCCCCAACAGTAATGCATCAATAAGCTTTGAATTTTGAGAACCCTTTTGAGAGCCTGAATTTTGAGTTCCCTTTTTGGAAAGCAAACAGAAACAATAATAATAATAATAATAATAATAATAATAATAATAGTAAAACTTCACACAGTCATAAGATTAATTCATACTTGCAGTTTTCATTTCACCTGCAGCCCCTGCAGTCAACACAATATACGCCACAGCCAGCTCACCCACAGTCCCTCCTGACCTCCTAAACTACGCCACCGTCAACTTCCCCAAAAGCCCAGACTCTGAGGATCAGTCAGCCATCTCCCTCACTAAAGACTCCACTGAATACTCCACTCTGAGCTTCCACAAAGTCCCTCCTAACTCTGATATCTACTCCAACGTCAATTTACCCAGAGACTAACAGATGCCACATACTCCACTGCCAGTTTACCTAAATACTCCTGAGTCTGTGATGCAAGGCAGATATGGTATCGAAATCTCACTAAGTCAGAGTTAGAAAATGCCAATATGCCACTTACCTGTGTATTATCTGCAGCACTGGAATGTGCATAGTAAATGCATTTGAACAATTGAGCATTGTAGGTACTAGGATAATCCAAGCTGATAGCCCAGAGTAGGTTCATTGTAATTATGTTAAGAGTCTACAGGAGCCTAGAAGGGAAGGGTGATGTTGCTGTTGTGTGTATTGCCTGTATTTGTGACATTCTGTTCCTGTGCTGTTGGAACCCGTTTTGTGGCAGTTATCTGTTTCTCCAGGAAGTGTATTACAAATGTTATGTTACCATTTTTCATCCCACCACGCACATTAGTATTCTGTCATTTCCCTTTATTTTTTTAATATCACCAGTTTGGTGTGTTTATTTTCAACAGTAAAAATGTAACCGAGTGGTTGTTGTTATGTCCTTGAAAATGGAGACAGTCTGTTCTTAAAGGAAAGCACCTTTTATGCATGGATGGGTTTGCCACCTGTGAGAATGACGAGCAGACAAAACGAAGATGACAACAGATACATATATGTTTACAAAAAATCCTCCCCGAATGGCTCCTACGCACATAGAATCAGGAACCTTTCTCCCCCACAGCCTCTCTCTGAATGAACACTGTGGAGGACTTCAGATGGGTTCAGCCTCCCCAGTCTGCAGAATTTCATCACATGTTCAGATAAATAAAAGAACATGTGCATAATTATTGCACATTGCACAATACACAGAATTTCATTTGAGTAAACAGATGACACCTCCAAAACACAAGTGCAAAGTGTACTCTCACATGGAATTGTGAAAGCTGAAGGATGCAGCTGGTTGGCCTGCACTTAGTTCTCCCTACAAAGGCACGTTGGAAAAGTCAGGGGTACATTTCAGGTGCCACGGTGCTTCCCTTAAACTTCCCTTCCCTTCAATGATGTCATCTATGTTGTGGTAAACTCCTCTATTCCCTGAAACCCCCGAAACCCTAAGACACTGGTTGCTGGTGCTCTGTGCAAGCCAAACAGCTTTACAGTGAACTGGTAAATGAAATGTAAAGGACAGTGTACACTGTGGACTCTAATGCTAGTGGGACTATGTGTTTATCTCCTGCCTATCAGCCTCCTCTCTATAGAATCATACTGTCCTTTCAATGGCTTTTTCAGTTTCTCAAATGAGTCATTTTCACATGTTGTTACAAGGAACAGAGTGAACCCAAAGCAGAGAGGATTCAAGAAACAGTAGGTTTGGTTCAAAAATAAAGTTATCTTTACTGGAGACATGCATGCATGCACGCACGCACGCACACACGCACATGCACATGCACATGCACATGCACATGCACACGCACAAAACACGCACACGCACACGCACACGCACACGCATGCATGCATGCATGCACGCAACTCAAGCCTAAAGAAAGACAGGAACAAAAGGCAGAACTTAAAAAGCAGTGAACACAGGTGCACAGAATAACTAATTAACAGAAATGAAACACAGGAACTAAATGAGACAGAGACCACAAGGGGATTATGTGTTATCTGGTGGCCAACCCTGGACACAGCAGCTGCACTCCTGGCACATGTATCCTTCCAATGTAACAATGCATTGCTAAAGCAGGAATCAAGTTGTAAATTGTAACTGTGGATATTTAACACTTAGCACTAAAGGTATATTCGGCCGATATTAGGGTTTTTTGAAGGTATCGGCATCGGCCGACACCCAGGAGCGTGCGGCCGATTTTTTGTCCGGGGCCTTAATTACAGACGGGCATATCCGCAGACAGCCCAGTGTTCCCGGAGAACACGTGCAACGCATGCTTTCCCCTCCCCCACTGGACGCCTAGGTTACCAGCCTGCTGGCAGACTTCAGCTGGAGTGGCCATTGGCCAAATAAACAACACAACTTCTGGGAGGGAACGGTAAGGCTTAAGTTTTGATCCTTCAGAGAATTGTATTGGTCATTGGTTAGTTTGCTGTATTGTTGCCTTGAACTTTTAGGGTGAAAATGTGAATGCCTGCCTGGTCAGTTTAAATGTGTTTGCTTGCAACTGCAGGCTATCTAGCGAGCTAGATTCTACACGGTGGAATCCACTCGTGGAATTAAATCATAACCATATGATGTCAACGTTATCAATTCAGATGTGTTTAGAAAGTTTCAGTCGGCATCTGCGACTAAGCAGAGGTAAGGTGGTGTCAGAAGCAGCCCCCTCACACACACAGCTACGGCGTATGTGAGGGGCTGGGTTACTGAAAGTGTGTGTGACTGTTGCTCCGCCGGAGAGCTGTTTAAGTATGACGGGAGAAACTAGTCTATGCGTGGTTAAAGTTTATATGAGTTAACATTGATAATGCGCCAAATAGATGCCACAAGCCGTTTGCCCTTTACAGCTGAATCTCAAGCAATTTGTTGGAGAGGATTGCTTAAAGTGTATGTGACGCAGTTACTTTCTAACGCGAATATCAATGCTTTCAACTAGCGAACTACACAGGCCAATTTCGTTCAGTTGCTCAGTGTGCAATGCATGGGGAGTGACTTGGACACCACTCGTGGGATTTAACGTTGGCGTTATATGTTTACGGTTATCAACTCGATGGAGTATAGAAAGTTTCTGCATCTGCGACTAAGCAGAGAGACAGAGCAGAACCCCCCCACACACACAGCTCCGGTGAGTGTGAGGGGCGGGGTGCGAGTGAGTGTGTGTACGTGCGTGCGTGCGCGACTGTTGCTCCGCCGGAGAACTGTATAAGTATGATGGGATAAACTATGCGTGGATAAAGTTTATATTAACATTGATAATCCGCCAAATAAGTGCAACAAGTCGTTTGCTCTTTACAACAGAAACTCAACTCTCAATTTGTCGGAGAGCATTGCCTAAAGTGTGTGTGTGACACAGTTACTTTCTAACGCGAATAGCAATGCTTTCAACTAGCGAACTACACAGGCCAATTGTGTGTGTGACTGTTGCTCCGCCTGGGAGCTGTTTGAAGTATGACGGGAGAAACGAGACCACGCATGGTTAAAATTTGAGTAAACGCTGATAATGCGCCGAATACTGACGAAAAAAGTCGCCATGACTATGACATTCTTATACAAAATAAAGATTGCATTTCAATGACTGTTTTAAATGGTTGACCGTTTTTTTTTTTTTTACAATGGCTACATGTAGATTAAAACTAAGCATTAAAGATGACAATGAACCTAATTACCCTAACAGCTGATTTTATTTTACATTTTGTGGTGATAACCTGATTATGTTAATTTCACTTATAGTAGCATCTACCAGCAAACAATTTATCAGGGCTGTTTTGGAGATATTGATGGAAGCCTTTTGGGCCTTGTACACTACTGTTACCATTATGCACTAGACCAAAATATACTGAATATGTGTTTTTGTTTCTTCTTTTTTAAGCAATCCCCTGATGGCTGAGAAAACCAACCCCATATGGCAGCTGGTGACAGGGTCATAAACAACCAAGGTTCAATAATGCATGTGGGGGTGGCAAAGGGTGGTCTGGGTAGTCTGATTCAACAGCCGAGCTAAGAGTGGCCAAATTTGTTGTATTTGTTAATGCTGGTTCTGATAGAAAGGTGAAAGAATAAATGGTGAATTCAGTTTTGGCAGCAAAAGGTGGGGACACACAGTATTAGGCAGGTGGTCATAATGATATGCTGATCGTTGTAGTACAGTATATTGTTACATTGTTGTTTATTCAAGTGTTATGTATTATAAATGTGTGTACTGTTCTACTGTATATTTTTTTTGAGACGTGTGTGTGTTTAATAAACATTTTTTTTTACAATTGAGACTTGTGTATCCCTGATTGTTATTATTATGACATTTCTATCATGCAAATAGAGGGAGAGAAAAACAATATCGGCCCCAAATATCGGCTCAAAAAAATCGGCAGTACATATCGGTCATCGGTTGAGGCTGATGGCTAAACATCGGTATCGGCATCGGCCATAAAAAATCCATATCGGTCGACCTCTACTTAGCACATTCACTTGACAATAAGCAATGACATAAAAGATGAACATTTTTACCACTACATACACATGTAAAATTTGTAAACTGGTGTGAGGTATTCACAGCACACTCACATTTAACATGATCACGTTATAATTTTTAGCAAAACATGTTACTTAGGCATTTAAATTTGTTCCATCCCATATACATTATGTCAGGAGAGTACCATGCATTTTATGGCTATTTGCCCTGGTCTGGGTTTTCTAGGATTCCTTCCCCTACTCAGGACCAGAACAAGCGCAGATAAGATAAGTCAGCAAATACACACACATAGCAGGCAAGAGGGCAAATGGTCTACCACCATAAATACCCCAAAATCAGTGACCACGGATCACATAACTACTTAAAATAAGCAGCCATCACTTTAAGATTGCAAGAAGTCACCTGAAACCTAGTCAGATACTTAAAACCTCAACCATAATGATTGACTGTTTGGATTCACATTATTTCGCCAGATAAAAGCGGAAGTAGGGCGTGATACGCCCGCTTTGTTTATTGGTAAGCATGAATCTGCCCCTCGGATGTAGAATCCTTGGCTAAACGGTGGCTACAGTCATGTTTGGTAATCTGAAAGAGGTTTAGGCGCCAAATACTTCTAATATAATCTTAAAGAACTCTGCCTTTTAGCCAATCTAAGTTGCTTAAGCTGTAACATCCTGGTAGGCCACAGCTGCAGGGGGTTGCCTTCTCTCCCCCCTTCTCCCCTTCCTGAGCACAATCAGCGTGTGTGTGTGTGTGTGTGTGTTTCTTTGTGTGTACCTATACGTTTGGATCATTTACCCTTTTGTACCCCACAGTAATTGTACTCTCATGTCATGGAAAAATGTGGAAAACCCAATGTTGTGTGATAACACATGTATTTCTCAATATAGCAGCAAAACCACCCTTTTACCAGTTCCTCTCAGCTAACTCCTCTCAACCCATGCCTATTAATGTTTGGTGTCATTGCGATGCTCATGAAGAGCTGAATGCAAAGATGAGAATCTTGAAAATATATCTGGTATTTCCAGATGTTTGGATCGAAAGGACAAAATTAAGTCCTGGAGAAACTTCCAGGCACTCCCCAACCATAAAATTAATCATGCGTGGGTCAGGGAGGTGGAGAGAGCTTCTTCTTTAGTCAGGCCTAGAACAGGCCTCTTGGCTCAGTCTTTTGTCGTTGCTCAGTTTTGCCCCGCTCAGAAGCAGGCAACTCTCCAGTTTGTACTTATATCTTATTTTATTGTGTAGTAAAATGGCTCTTCTGAGTGGTTTCCTTCTTTAGTAAATAAGAAAAACACCACTTACAGTCATTATGTTTTCATATGAATGAAGGTATAATAATTTCAGACTACATATACTGCACATATCCCTTCTCTTTAAACTCTCCTAAACAGATGATGAATTGTAGAACAAAAATATATCATTAACCATTTTTCCATGCCATTTTTCTTGGCATGGAAAAATAATCACACAGCAAAGCTTATATCAACACTAGGGTGATGCAAAGGTTAAACCTCCTTATAATTTAGTAAAAGCTGGAGCTAAAATGCCGAACTCTGCTTCTAAAATAGCCACAATTCTGTAGGCCACCTTTCTTTTTTGTCTTGGTGAAGACACGATACAATGGGATGCCTTCATCTTTTGCAAAGTTGTGATGATAAATTTGGAGTTTTCATGCAGCAGCTTTTTACCAAATTCCAGCGCCTTTTCCCATTTTCTTTGTTTTTTGAATCTCCCGCCCATTTGAATCAATGCACCCCTTGTTTTACAAATGTAAGCAATGTCACGCATTGTGTCTTAAACTTAAAAAGAGAGCTGACGTTACTCCTGAATAAAGTGTCAATTGTTATGTTTTAAGATGCAGTCATGTATTTTGTACAAGAATTCAGGACATGGAGTCATTGTGATGAAAGGAAACTTTCATGCAGTGTTGCCTACTTGCAGATTTTCTCAACTGTCACAGAGACTTTAGAGCATCTAGCACTGCTTACATAGAGAAGTTGCTCATTAAAAACAAAGTTTTAAGCAAACTTCCTAGTAATGACTTTGCTTACACTAAGCTAACATATGCAAGATCCTAGGTATTTACTTGGAGTTATGTTTCCTGTTTCCCTGTAAGAACCTTACGGTGCCCTTTAACATGTCAGACTGTCTTGGCAAACACGACGTCTCTCAGATAGAGGCATCATTGAAGGATAAAAGGAGGCAGCCAAGAAATAACCAATTGTTCTATTTTATTTGGGGTATTTGGCATAATGTAGTGAATGTATCAACACAAGGAACTGTAACACAAGTAAAATTTTTCGAACCACAGAAATATAAGCTCATTGCACTTGTGTTAGGTGCATGTACCTGAATGAAAATGTTGAATATAAGTCAACACTTTTGCATTTAAATCTAAATTTACATTTATTCATTTGGCAGACACTTTTATCCAAATTGACTTACAAGTGCGATATTACAGTTTCAATTCAGGATTGAATGAATCTTTTGCACCAGTAAGTTATTCTGTCTTTTGTATAATAAGGATTATCTCCAGAAGATATCATGGAAATGTCTTTTTGCATACTTTGTACCGCATTGCTATCATTGTTAATATCAATGTCACTATGGTTGTTTTTTGTCCTTATTTTTTGGAAAAATTGGAAGCCAAACTAGGAACCAACAGTCATCCAGGGTTTTGTGGCCTAGTTTCTCTCTCTCCTCTCTCTCTCTCTCTCTCTCTCTCTCTCTCTCTCTCTCTCACACACACACACAAACACACACACACAGACACACACAGATATTCATTAACACTATCCTTCTCTCTTTAAAAGAGATCTCACGCTGGCTTCTATTTCACTCTCTACTCTTTTTTTGTCTCTTTCATCCTGATGTTCACTCTCCTGAAACTGTGTTTTATTAATAAAAATAAAGATGTTATGTTTTAAATTGTGGGACTGACAAATTTATCTTGATATCTGTCCATTGATTTGTGTGTATTTCTGGGAACTTAAATTTACATGTATGGAGGCATATGGTGATAATTTCATACCTATTCTGTACATTTGGGTCAAAAGGAGGCTGAAGGTCTAAAGTTACATTGCAATTTATGTTCAGTATATTTCCATAGCCAGATTCGAGACTATCACTTGTTAGCTTTGAAAACGGCATACACCACAATCTACAATTACACAAGAGGCTCCCACTGACAACTTTGACCTCAAGCATAATTTTGTGCTTGAGTGTTTATGTGCCTACTGATTTTAATGGTAACTGCATTTGGATTGAATTAGATTTTTTTTTATTATTTGTATCATACAAATTACATAAACTAGTAACTAGAAATAAAGAATTAGAAAATAGGTGTGTCACCATTTAACTTTCACAGCCAAAAGTCCTGTGTGAATCAGGCTAAGTAATAGTGTCACCTCTGTTATGAAACTGCACAAATAATCTGGGAGGTGATGAAACGTTTCTTAAGAATCCACTGTACAGAGTTTGTGTCATGTTAATGTCTCACACGGCAAGCAAATATTGGACTTGGAAAGACAGCACCAGGCCTAGTATGCAATTGTATATGTAATGGCATATGGAAAAAACATGATTTGCATCTAGAACATGCCATATTTGCATACTTAAAGAACTTTTATTTGACATTTATTTGAGCTGTAAAGTTTAACAAGTTGACTGGAAGATTTAACAAATTTAGTGACAGGTTTATTTTTACAAATGCATATGTTCTGACTTAAGACTTCTGCCTGTTAATACTCTATCCTTTTTTTCTATGCTGAAAGCACTTTTGTTATAAATGTCTTGCATTGTGATGATATGTGTTGTACAATGTTGTTTTCCTTTGTACATTATTGTGGGAATGCAGTTTAATATCTTTTATCACAAAAAGGAGATTGTGAAAAAAATAAACACTTGACAAATGTGAGAAATTGAGTGGAATTACATGGTGATGGTTTTATAATATTTTGGATTTTTAGTCTGGGTATCTCACGCCAGACTTCACTTTATGCCAGTGTGCTGACCTTAATATCCAGACCTTTCGTCCAATTGTCTGGTCTGGTAAAATAATTTTGCATCTTTCTCAAATTACAAAATCAGTTGGTATAAGAGTAAATTGATGACAGTAACAACATTCATGGATACAGTTATTGTTATCTCTCCCCATAAAACAACACAATTTAAGACAATTTAAGACAATAAATTCACATAATGTTCACATAATTTACATAATTGTAGTTAAAAGAAAAACGCATAACTCTTAGTTAAACTTAACTAGCATAATGCAGTAGAACACCCACATCATCTCTATGGTTGGATGTATGAATGCATCTGAATGCCCAGATGTATCAATTCCTTTGTTTACCACAGTATGTATATCATAGGCTTAGTTTTAAAACTGGATTTGGTCTTCGTACATTTTTGATATCAAAAGTCATCTGGAAATTTGGTAAACCATTCTGCCGCTACAAGTCTGTGGGGGTCTTTGTTTCCTTACTAAAAATCTGTGTTACTGGTATGTTGTTAAGTAAAATAGGCCATCCACAGACTTGCATCGTACATGCTGCCCCAACCTGGGTTTATTCCAAATTGGCTGGTCTTTAACCTGAACTTTCTCTTATCTTTATAAACATGAATTGATGACAGGTGCTTTACGGTAATTCAGTTGTAGGTCACAGACAATATGGCAGCCACATAATCAGTGTAGGGCATATGCTAAATATCTGGGTTCTGTAATGGTTCTTTTTCAAGAAAGGGGGTTTGTTCATGCCCTAACAGGTAAATACCATAAACTATAACAATAAATTTGCAAAAGCAGTAAGGCAAGTTTTTTTACTCTGAAGAGCAAGCATGAATACAGTCACACTGAGCTAGGCCTTGCTCAGCCGATCTCCCAGGATCATTTCATCTAGCTAGTTACTGCAAGTTGCAGGTGCTAGGGGGTGGGGACTGAAGGGGAATCAACCTGAAGTCTGAAGAGTTGGGTCTTCACTCTGTGTCAGAAGATGCCAGTGATCCTGCAGTCCTGACTCCCGTGGGAAATACATTCCACCACTGGCAGATCAGTAGAGACAGGTGTCAAGGAGCAACTCTGCCAGGAGGGTAAAGTCAGTTGACCCAAGGTTTCAGAGCAGGATGGTCTGGCTGGTGTGTAGGGTTTGAAGACTGATTGAAGGTATCATGGGGCTGTTCCATTCACTATTTTGTATGTCAGCACCAAGGTTTTGAACTTGACGTGAGCAGCAAAAGGAAGCCAGTAAACTGAAGAGGGGTGTGACGTGACTACATGTAGGAAGGTTGTGGACTTGCAGAGATCATAGAGCGTCTGACTCTTAGCCAAGCTGAGCTTCAGGCAGTGGTCCACCATCCACTTAGAGATGTCCTTCACCATGTACATATAGACAGGTGACAAATTAAAGGAAAAACCAACATAAAGAGTCTTATTAAGGTGTTGGGCCACCATGAGCCACCAGAACAGCTTCAATGCACCTTGGCATGGATTCTACATTTCCCTGGAACTCTACTGGAGCGATGGAACACCATTCTTCCAAAACATATTCCCTCATTTGGCATTTTGATGATGGTGGTGGAGAACGCTGTCTAACACATCAGTCCAAAATCTCCCATAGGTGTTCAATTGGGTTGAGATCTCGTGACTGCAAAGGCCATAGCATATGACACATTATTTTCATACTCATCAAACCATTCAGTGAGCCGTCGTGCCCTATAAAAATCTTCTTATACGCGCAGCACGATTAACTGAAAATCACTGCATTGCATAATCCATAAATCTATGAGGCATGTGAGAGGGCCGTGTGTCACCGCGCCCAGAATGACTCCAAATAAGCCACAAAGTACAATCATGAACTCCATTGTGCTGTGCGAGAGCGCTTTTCTTCAACACAAAAAGTTGCATCGTGATGATGTAAGCGTGCTCGGGCCCGGAACATTAAGCGCAATGTGAGCGCAGGCCAGCGGGGGAGTGGGGAGGAGGGACAATCGTGCTCGGGCATGGTACAAGGCAACCGGGCCTAGTGTGAATAGGCCCTTAGAGTGACACTTGGCATCACAGTAGCCTCTCTGACAAGTGCCATTCTTGTTTGGCCACTAAGTTTAGTAGGGCGGCCTACCCTAGGCAGTGTGGCTGTGGTTCCATATTTCTTCCACTTGTGTATGATGGACTGCACTGAGCTCTGAGGTATGTTCAGTGCCTTTGAAATGTTCTTTTATTCTTCCAGAGATTTCTGCTTCTCCACAGTTATATACCTCACTTGTTTTGAATGCTCTTTTATCTTCATTTTGGTTGATTCAATGGAAAATACAACCATACTGTTTGACCTTATAGAGAGGGAATGTATTTGCACTCTTGGAGTAATTCAAAAATATTTTTTGAATATTTGTTTGATCAAATAAAACTGGAGGAAAACTTTTTAAAAATCACTGTTTAAATCTATGTGGCTAAATAAAACACTTAAATGTACAAAAGAATGTAATTAAAAGTGTTTCTCTTATGATGCTTTGTGCCTTATCTTTTCAAGTGAAATGGAGAAGTTCTTGTGCAAACAGGCAAATTAAACGGAACAGGATCTTAGGTTTATAACTGTGAAGGGTGTGTTGTTTACATTTACATTTACCTCTTCAGTTGTAGATACAACAGTTGGTGAGTGGTTATTCTTTGACCTTCAGCCTCCGCCAAAACAGTATAAAGGCCACTGTCTGTGACTCAGAAGAGTATACCTGAGCAATACCTCCTATTGTCATTATCAAAACAGTCTTCAACAGGTGAGTTCTGTTTTTCATATGAATTTATTCACCAGCAATGATTGCCTGAAATTGTTTGTGTTTTGATTTTAGAGTAGCAGCTTTTTTTAAATCAGTAATTTACATTGTATACTAACAAAATGTTTTGAATGGTTGTGAAAAAATAATTGATAATAACAGTAGAAACAACAATATTCAATGGGTTACATTTATATCACACATTTCATGGATGACAATGTGCTTTACAATACAATAAAGGGGATTAACTCACATCAACCACCCCAAAATTCTACAGTGTAGTTCACAAACCCAATATATGACAGCCATTGTGACAGTCAACGAGCAAATATGCTTCATATCAGTTTTTCACATGAAGCGATGTTCCTGTTGAATCCCTTATAGATTGTTTGGTCCTCAGACTGAAGCAGGATCTTTAACATTCAACAGGCTTGTTGTTGATTTCTGGGCATCTTCAGCACAATGCATGTCAAGGTAAGAGTGCATTTCTCTATAAATCTGAATTCACACTTTTACACATACAACATTACTGCATTGCATTATGCAAGGAATCAAATGCCACATAATCTATTATTTACTGTACATATATATGCATATAAGCTTCTTTGCCATTTCTCCCAGGTTGTCACTGTTGTTTACTTGGTGGTGGCACTGCTGGGGAAAAGTAGTGCACAGAATGTGAGTATTCCTCACCATCATCCTTTAAAAGCAATTTAACCATAAACCACTGCAGCTGAATGGAGAATGCAATATGATGCGTGAAATACTGTGGAGGATGTTATAGTGGTTTATGAAATCATAGTGTTACTGTGTGTATTAGGAGGGTAATGATACATTGATTCATATCAGTGCATCAATACAAAAGCATGGGCACATCTGTACTGATGTTCCATGTGAGATTCAATTCCACTGATTTTTTTTATTTGTTTATAGTATTCATATTAATGCCTAAATTTTAATGAAACTAGAGCACCTGTGACAATTCTAGTTATCTTTCAAGACTGAGTGTTATTTCAGTGGCACATAATGAACTAATGTTTAGATACTCTAGATTTCTTTAAAAGCATTGAATAATTATTGTAAATAAGGTTAGGTTGAATCACATTTTTACAAAATGTATCAGATCATGAGAGAGGTCATTGCATGGAACCAAGGTGAACTATTTGATATGCTCCAATACATTGTATCATTGCTTAGATACTGTGTCATATTAACTGTAATCCAGATGATTACACCCCTAGTATGCATGAGAATATACAGGTGAGGGCGTTAGACTTGTGGTATTGTATACTGTCTTACTTAACAATAATACTGTGTAAGTGTTAGACTGAGCGATCCTGCAGTGTGTGTGTGCATTCAGGTTTTTTTGGTGTGGTTACTACGTCCAACTGAACACTTTCCCAGGGGTTCATTTTCCAAATAAATACAGATTTTGCCAGTATTTGCCAGCTAGATGTAAAATTGTGATTGTGAATCACTGCTAATAATATTATTATTATTTCACAGAACAGCCTTAAGTACATCTTAAAGGTGACCTTAAGTTTGTGTATCTTACAGGTGGAACAGACAGGTGTCCATGCGCATCGAGGTCAGTGTCTCTCACATGGCTTGACATTTCACACACACACACACACACACACACACACACACACAGACACAGAATAGTGGCATTTCACAAGAAAAGCTGAAAAAAAGACCAAGAAAAGTACCAATAAAATCCCCTTGTATTTTGTAATGTAGCAAGGTGTTAGAAACCATTCATTAGTTATGTATGTCATAAAGAGATTACAAGCTCAGCACCAAAGTGGAACTTAAATTCATTTCACTCAGATGCAAAATTTTAAATGCAAACAAAGGCATTTACTGGATGAATTGGAAGCATTTTTAAATCACTACGAATTGACTGTGTAATCCTTATTCTGCTGTATTCCCTGTTTTTTTTCCAAAGGCACTCCTGTCCACTTCTTTGCTTCAATGCCAAGAACTCTTTCAGGCTACATCGATCATATCAAATACACTGATGTGACCCTGAACATTGGTGGAGGATACAACAAACACTCTGGTGTCTTCACTGCTCCAGTCAGCGGAGTCTATCAGTTCTTCTATTCTTATCAGAGTGGTCGTGGAAATGACAATAATGCCTTATATCTGGTAGTCCGTGGCTCTGAAGTCATGGTGTCTCATTCTCAAATTGGTGCACCTTCCACTGCTAGTAATTTGTCTACATATATGACTGTCCTGAGAACAGGTGATGTTGTCTATGTGAAGCAGAAGCATGGCCTAATCTGGGCAGAGCCTTGGTCACGCACTATTACCTTTTCTGGGTCACTGCTTTCCCCAGTATTCTGAAAGCTGCACTTCCTGACTGCAGTACAATCATCCAATATGTGTTTTCTCTCTTCATCTCCGTGTGCTCAAGAACAGAGTTTCATGCATAACAGCCAGAAGCAATAAATGCTTCAGTGTGTTCCTTCTATTTTAAATGCTTACTCTTCAAATCAATATACTGAAATTGTTATTGCCAGTTTCTACTATTATTCTATTCTATTCTAGTACTACAGTGTACACTGTAGACTGCAATATAATAAAGTGAAGCTTAAATCGCGTTTACACTGAAAATGAATTTGTTCAACTTGTTTGAATGTTTCAGTTTGTGATTTTGAATTCAAACTGTTAGAATTTCCATCATATCTGAACTGTTGTAATGCACTGTACACCACTGTTTAGGATTCAGCATTGACACTGGAGAGTGCCAGTGCCCCTGTGAGTGAGGATATGCATAGGAATGATGTTGCTATTGACATTACATGTTGTCATGCTACTGAAAAACACATTCATGGGTTCCTGAACAAACAGAGCAGTCAGCAGCTCTCCCGTTGCACTGTAACCCCAGAACTCCCGTGTTCCTTTCTGCACAGGTGTGTTGATGTAACACCTGAGCAGGAGGAATCCAACAGCAGAGACCACACAGCAGCACAGATGGGTAATACAGAAACAAAGTAACTTTACTGGAGACTCGAAACCACCAAGGTTTGTGCACAGGAACATACATAGATCAGGCCAAGACTCAGCAGGGAAGCAGGGAACAGGCAGGGTTTATGCAGAGCACAAAATGCATGATCAGGCTGACACACAGGTGAACTCAACAAACAAAATTAAACAAGGCACAGACAGGTAGGTAGCACCTCTGGTGGCGTCTGGGGAAGCAGCAGCCAAAAATAAAACTCAGACAGGCAGTTATGAGGACATCTGCTGGTTGTTGTGGACAGCAGTCTCTGAAACCCCAACCTCTCCACTTACGAGACATCTCCCCCTTTTTTAAAACAGTTTATGTGAAATGTTTTACAAGAACACAGCTTGATCATGTTACAGCTACCCACATTAAGTTCTATCAGGTATAATCTTATTTTGTAGCTCACTTATTCTTGAAAGCTATCCTCACATATATATGCAATCGCTAGTAATGTACTGTAAGTCTAACACTGTACAGTATAATGTCTTCACTAGAACTGTGACATTTTTAGTCATCAAACATTGTCTTGCATTTAAGCTTGACATCAGTATGTTTTCAGCTGAGAACAATTTTTCACATCTGTACGACAAGTCCCACACATACGTTGTTTTTTTTTCTTTTCTACACAATGGACATTTCTTCATCTAACAGACTCTCAATCGCTCCCTGTCTTTTCCACAGGCAGAGCAAGAGTCTATTGAGTTTTCACATCACAGGTCTTCCGGGTCCAGTTTTACAACTGGCCTCCTCACTCTCTCTGAGCAAGTGAATGAAAGGGTCATCTCAACAGTCTCTGAAAGTCCTTCAGGACTTAGAGAATCAGGACTTTGTGGCTTTTCAGACTTACCTGTCACCCCACAGGTCATACTGTCTGTACACACAGCACCAGAGACAGCGTCTGGTGTAGTTGTGTTTTCAGGTACCTTCAGGAGGTGACACCAGTACCATCTGAACAGTCCTCTTTGAGGTGTCACTACAAGGTCAGACCGAGGACTGGAGCTTGTCCCCTGAATAATCCCTTCTATTCATCTACTCTGACAAGGATCATGTCACCTGGGCAACACATTCTGCTCCTTTGACCTCTACCTGAGCAGGCCAATTGGCTTTCAAATTGTCCTCAAGTATTAGTAAAGTTTTCCTAATAAATTATACTGACGTTTAGAAGGCAGCATTTTCCTAAAGTGTGACTCAATGAGGAGGAGCCGGGGTTGTCAGACCCGTGTGATTTTTATGCTTTGCCCATGATTCAGATGGCACCTCAGCCAAGGCCAAAGGTGGATCCTACTCAGTAGGGGGTGGTGGAGACTCAACAAGGAGAGCCGTATCAGAAGAGGGGCCCTGCTGACTACATTGAATGAGCTATTTTTAAAATGAATCCCTCTTTTTTCTGTACTGTACGTAGGGTAGCTCCGGGATCACCTAACATCTCTACTTTTTTTACCTCACACTTGCACTGGAATCATAGAATTTTGTTCTGAGTACATTTTGAAAAAAAGATCCTGTCTCACTCTCTCCTTGGCACCCCTGTGGCACGGCTGTGGGATTAATCATAGTGAATTTAGTGTTAGTTTTACTGATGGGAGTTTTCATTCTGAGGACGGTTCCTTTTTTTAGCTCTACACTCTTTTGCAATATACTACACTGGCTGTGTTAACAGGAGAGAGCGAGAGAGATGAGATGTCATGATATGTAGGTCTGATGTGCATGAAAAATATATATCATAGATTAAGAGATCAGACACCACTACATAAGGAAATTTCTAGAACTTGGCAACAATCGAAATTTGCAGAGCACCAATGGCAACATGGGCAGAGAAATCCGCCTAACCAATGAAACAATCTCTCAGCCTGCTCTGAAAATGTTTCTCTGCTCTATGGTTGAAGCATATGGAAATATAAAAATATGCTGTTGTACTGTGATGTTATGCACACAGGAAAGATAAGTGGTAAAGAGGCACAGGAGTCTGTGTAAGAGATATAGCATGAGCTCACTCATAGAATTGAATTGGTCCAGAATTGCCAGGTGCATTATGGGTAACATGGTTCTGAGTTTAGATATTTTCATTACTTTACCCCCTAGAGTGTCCTCACTCTCCATTCACGTTTACACAGCCACTGAATTCCACACGTGCAAAACCCAATCATTTGTAAGAGATCAGTGCTTTTAAATCAGTCACTCACCAAGAGAGCACAGAAAGGCAGTGTTTATTAACAAATAATTACATCCCCACCAAAGTGACATTAGAGTGAGATGAAGTAGCCAATATGACAGTGGAGTAGAGTAGAGTAGATGTAGGAGGTCTTCAAACAGAATGAAAGTTGAGCAGAGGCAGAGTAATATTCTGAGAGTTAGTAGTCTGTGGGCAAGTTGACAGTGGAGTAGGTGGCAGAGTCCTCTGTTGGGCATTTGGGTAAACTGACATTGGAGTAGATGTCAGAGTTAGGAGGGTCTCTGTGGAAGCTCACGCTGGAGTATTCAGTGGAGTCTTTAATGAGGGTGATGGCTGACTGATCCTCAGAGTCTGGGCTTTTGCGGAAGTTGACGGTGGCGTAGTTTAGGGGGTCAGGGGGATCTCTGGGTGAGCTGGCTGTGTAGTGGATGGAAGTGACTGCAGGGTCTGCATGTGGTTGTTGGGTTGAATCCTTGATTTCCTCATATTCACAGTCAGCAGTCTGAAGTTACAAAACAAAAATTGTTTGATGTTTGACCCAATATCCCATCAGTCTAAAAACTACATTCTAAAAGATTTCAATCAACTTTTTGTTTGCTCCTCTCTAATCCATATCACATGGAAATTGGAAATTACAGCTCACCGCTGCAGAGTTGTTTCTGTTGATCCTGTTGGAGGAAGAGGGGGCCACTGTGGAGCATGCAACATTTACTTTCAGCCACAACATTTATACATTTACATTTACACACACCTTCAAAATGGACACATCTTCACTTAGTAAAACTATCGTTTTTATACCTATTATTTCTTTCTTTTACAGACATTTTACAAGTTGGTATCTGTATTATCCAGCTGTATATAATGACATGCCTGTGTGTTATTTCGCAATAAAGCACATTTTGGGACTTCTAGCTGTATTCAGTTTATACATAAAATCATTTACGATCTGAAGCAACACAAAATGAGTAGTCAACGTCAATCTGGTGTTAAGTATTTAAATAAACACTTCCATTTCCACTCATGCCCAACAGAGGGAGTACTTTTCCATAGAAAGTTCCTCTGTATGGTCTCAGTGGGGAGATTGTGCAATCTAGATACTGTATGTGAAAGTTTGCTAATGTGAAATGAATGAGGAACATAGAGTTTTCACTGTGCGGGTGTGTGTGTGTGTGTGTGTGTGTGTGTGTGTGTGTGTGTGTGTGTGTGTGTGTGTGTCTGTGTCTCACCTGGTGATTTCCTGGCTTTCTTCTTCTGTCTTAGGAATATAAACAGGCCCACTCCAAGCACTGACACAGTGGCACCCAGACCCAGACTGACGTGTAGCAGTTCATCTGGCAGACAGAGGGAGTAAAGTCTTAGCTCTGAAACATGCTGAGATTAAACTGAGTCCTCCTACATGATCACAAAGGGTTAATCAGATAGAGGGTAATATCTTAGCCTCATATGCAGGAGCAGCAGTGTAGCATAATGGTAAGGAGCAGGACTCATAACCAAAAGGTTGCTGGTTTGATTCCCTGCTGGGCCACTGCTGCTGTACCCTTGGATAAGGTACTTAACCCAGAATTGCCAGAGTAAATATCCAGCTGTATAAATGGGTAATATGTAAAATTGTAGCCTATGTGATTTACTCTGTGTAACAGTGTTGGCTAAACGACACTATGTCACTCTGGATAAGAGCATCTGCTAATTGACATTAATGTAGTGTAATGTAAAGTGTACTGACAGCATATTAAGATCATAAGCATCACACCATCAGGTCATTCACACCATATGTTCCTATGGGGACTGGATTCACACTACTGGCTGTGAAAGGGTGTCTGGTCAGGGACAGACAGGTTTAAGAAGCAGTGCTACACTCTGTCTGTCCTTAAAGATTTTGGCACAGTTTAAACAGGCTTTTGGGCTGCAGTCCTTTGCTGGTTTTCTGCTCTCACTAATAATCTGTTCTCTCTTCAACCATCACCAAAGGGGTCAGCATTTCATCTTTGGTGTAATAATGAAATTTAATGAAATTTAATAATGAAATTGTGGCTTATTTTACTTGGTGTATCACATTTTTAATGGATAATGTGATCTAGTGTGATATATAAATACTGTGTGATATATAGTAGTGTATGTGCTTGAGTTCCCCTAGTTTTCTAGGCTGTTTTCTAACTTTCAGGTTAGCACAAGTTAACTTGTGTTAGAGCTCGAATGGTGTTGTTCTCACATTCACTAGTCTGGGAGTTTTATTGGTCTGATCTGACACTGTTGCTCATTTAACTTGGATGGATACACTTCTGTTCTCTTGTGCTGGAAGTCGCTCTGGATAAGAGTGTCTCCTAAATGAATGTAATGCATTGAATTCACTCTACACCACTGACACTCATGTAAACTCTGAAGCTCTACAGTTGAATTGCAAACTACCAGATTTTCACTTTATGTGTTACTTACAGGGAGGGACTTTACTGAACAGAAATCATTATCACTTCATGTGACACTGTAGACTGTACATTAAGCTCCGCCCCTTGTTCTGCAGCCATTTATTCCCTTTAGAGAATGTCACATGACCCACACCTCAATGCTCATTGGTTACAGTTTTTCTCTTAGACACCATTTGGTCAACCCAACATGTTTGATTTTTTTTTTCATGAGAACCTTAAACAGTTACTGGAGAAACAGCAACCAAGTCATGAGGAAGAGACCAAACCATAAAACCTCACTTTCTACCATATCCTTCCGCCTTTCCTCCAAAAAAATGTGATGTTTCTGTGGGTCAGAATGCAGAACTTACTCTGACCCCTCAGCTCACACAGCCTCTATGTTAATATTAAGCTCTTATTTTCACTGTGTTTCGATGTTGTTCAGCATGAATGAAACTTTTTAAATAATATTATCATTCATCCTGTTGAACAGTATGTAAGATATGCATATGTTCCCATAAAATAGAAAACCTAATTTTTCCTTGCAAAACTTAAAAAATGATCCTGGAGGAGCAAACCCCCAGCCCCTCACAGATTGTTTTAATAGAGGAGGCCCCTGATTGGACATTTTGCCTGTGGTCTCAGACACTGTAAAGCAGCATTAGTGCTGTGACACTTACGGGAGTCAGAGGAGGATCTGGTACCTGATTCTGTATGAGAAGCATCTTCCTCAGGAGTGCTGTGTGGTGCAGTGCTGTCAGAGTGAGGAAGAGCAGCTGCAGTGCTGTCAGAGTGAGGAAGAGGAGTTGCAGTGCTGTCCGGGTGAGGAAGAGGAGCTGAGGAGACAAGAGAGAGATGCCCTGATGAGAATAAGCTCTGATGAGAATAATGAGTGTGAAAAGAGGAAGAGAAAGAGAAGAGAGTGTGGTGCAGGACTTAGAAATGAAAATTAATTAGAAATGTGTCTACAGATGGTCTGCATAAAACCCCATCTCCTGAGTGCTGAGACCCTTCTCCTTTCCCTTCTCCTTTCCCAGAGTGCAGAACTTCCTCTGTGCTCATATAATATTTCTGCTTTCTTTTAGCATTCATATCAGCTAAGGTGCACTGTCAATGTTAAGTTTTTGTAATTATTGTGACTTTACATTTGTTATTATGGCACTGTAATCCAGCAACAGGTCCAGCCCTTATCATCATTAAAACTACATGTTGCTGTTTTCCTCTCTGTAGCAGGTAGGGGTGTTCGAGGGTACAGGGGGTCAGGGACATCGCCTTTAATCAGATGTGGGGGTGATGTGGGGGGTGGAGACATTTGAGTGACTGCTGAGGTGATTGTGGGTGGAACTGTTGGGGAAACAGAGCAAGGAAGGAAGACAGAGAGTTTGGGGAAAAGGGGGAGAAAGACAGAGAGAGAGAGAGAAAGAGAGAGGGTGAAACAGCTAGAGAGAGTTAGGGCCATGCTGAGATGTGACCTTAGCAGCAGTACACTAAATACAATCTTATTGCAGCCCCTAAATGCAATCACACTGCATCTAGAGCCCAGTAGTACTTTTCTGTGGAAATACTCATTTCTTCAGGCTTTTAAGAACACAACGTTGCACTTGGATTGACGTTATTAAACAATTCACTCTAACGTACCGCACTCGCTGGTAGCCAGATGGTGCGCTACCATCATATGCACTCTGTGACAAAATGGCTTTGATCTACTGGAAAATGTCTTTATTATTTGCTTACAGGAATAGAGTCTATTTTACAGGAAAATCTCAATTCCTTTGTGACCCTTTGAGAAAACCTTTGATTCACATACAGTAAAATATCAACTACTGTGTAAATGTTGAAGAAAGGTTTGCTACAGTTTTGAAGAGTTACTCCAAAGGCCATATGAATTTATATATTGCATATGTTAACATATTGTTGCTCTCAGAATGGGTTTTGTCTTGCTATTGTAAATTAGACTTGGGAGCTGAAGAGCTGAAATGTGTTTTGGTATTTTATTCGATGCAGGTAGAAATACAACATTCAGACTCTTACCTTTCTCTACTTTCAGCAGTACCTCAGTGTATGTGTCAGAGTAAACTGAGCTATGTAGTCCACACCAGTATTTCCCAGCATCCCTCTGTGTCAGTTTGCTGACAAAAACAGTGAAGAATCTCCCTCTAGTGCTGTCATTCAGAGAGAATCTCCCTTGTTTCACCCGACTGTTCTTTTCCCCAGTTTTGATTAGATTTTCACAGCTAAAGATATCCTTGACATCTTTGCAGAAATATTTATTACTGTGTTCATGACTCTGTGAATAACCACACTTGATGCTGATCTCTTGTCCCTCATATCCAGTGATGGAATTCTCACAACATGAAGCTGTCAGTCACACAAGAGAAATATATTAACCATAAATGCAATCACTGTGCCAGCCTGAAACCACTGTATTCTCACTTGTCCACTGGGTTTTTAAAAAATTTAAATGATGAAGGCCATTCTCAAAGAGACACGCTTTCCATTCATATGTATCAACAATGTTCCTCCCAAAGAAAGGGTGTTTTTCAATGGCATATAATTTTTTTGTTGAATCACAAAATGTTATTTAACTAAACAAATTAATTACAAAATTGATTAAAACTCCACAGATCCAAAGCTGATTATCTAACATAAGTAACTTTTCTTGTTGTTTTTAAATGCTGATTTGGCCTTAATGCAAACCTGTTTTGGAATCACCAGTTGTACATTAGACCTGTCCCACCATAGTTACCTCCTCAGTCATGCAGAAGCAGTGAAATTAGACAAATATAATAATCTGATACACACACACACACACACACACACACACAGCCAACTGCTATTCATATGATTCTTCATGTAATATAACCCCTGTACCATTTAAATGTCCAATGTCTGAGATATCCAAATTTTGTATTTATAGTAGAATCATTTTCAGATACACATCTCACTTTTGCCAGTGGCTTTAATATTCCTGATATTCCAATGATCACAGACTGGATGAATTGTAAACATATTCAGAACTTGTCTGTATGCAATTGAATCAATCTTGATTAGTTATTTTTAATCTCCCATTGTTTCCACACCTCAAAGAGAGCCATGTTAGTTAGTATTGCAATACTTTCATTATTTCTCTCTTATTCAATGTACTTTGTTTAAATTAAATATTTTCTAATTATAACCCCAGCAGCCCTGGTTTGAATCTCTCAGGTGTGGAAATGTACTGATGAGGGAATGGGAGATTTCAGACTTGTACCTGTTTTAACTTCCAGCTCCACTTCAGTGTAGGTGTCAGGGTCTGAACTTCCATCTAATGCACACCAGTATTTCCCAGCATCCTCCAGGGTCAGCCCAGTGATTCTTACAGTGAAAAAGCTCTTTGTAATGTTGTCATATGAGGAGAATCTCAGCTCCTTATTTTTGCCTAAGCTGATTTTTGCCTTATAGTCACAGTTAATACCACTGTTGCTTTTGCAGAAATATTTATTATGGTTTCTATACTCTGCTTTGTATGGGCACCTGATGATGACTCCTCCTCTTTCATAGCCAATCACTTTACTGGATTTCACATTAAACAGAGCTGTCAATCACAGGAGAAGCATATTAACCATTACTACAAGCACTTTAAAACACTTTACACTGAAACTCTGCACCACTCTGAAACTAAACTCACTGTGTCTCTAAAGAATTCATCAGTGTAGTTTATCCTAAAGGGGAGATGTGAACGCTGGTGAATATTAGTGTTTTCTTTTGTCATGCACTCTTCAGTGAATATTTATTGGTTATTCTTTCCCGTCTGGCCAGTATGAGGCCACCAAATATGATGAAAAATTATCTATTTCTTGCCTCCCATATCAAAAAAAAAAATCAGCAAAGTTTAAGGGTCTGAAAACATGCAATTACAGTTGGTGCTTTTGATGTGTGCAAGGCTTTAAAAGGTGGTGTTTATATGGAGGGACATGTATGCAATAATCACATTACTGTAATTCTGTATTTCCTTTGCAGACACCCATAACCTGGGTAAAGTATTTTGTGCAAAACAAGCACGTATTTAACTTTGATATTTACAGAAGAAATTCAAGATTAGTGCCTTACTCAGGAGCACAGTTCCCCATCTGGGAACCAAAACTACAACATTTTTGTAAAATACATTTCTGATACAATTTCCTACACAATGTACTGTATAGATTACAATACCGCTTCTTCTATAATTATGGTAAATTACCAGAGTAGCAAAACATGATTGCAACTTTCACATGGTTACAATAATGTCAAACAAATGCATGATTAAACCCCTCATAACACCTTAGATAACATTATTAAATATTAAAATGCAAAATGTATATCTGCATTTTCTATTTTCAGCAGGTATGAAGTATTTAATTGTGATGTTATTGTGTTTATTGCAGATAAACTGTATTGTCATTGTGCATAATTTTATGTTTATTGTGTGGAGTTTGGTGTAATTTGTCTTTAACACAACGGTACAGCATGAGTCAGGGCTAATTTAAAGGTTATATTAAAAAAATGTAGTGCTGATGGTATCCAGGAGGGTCAGCTCATACCTCTTTTAACAATCAGTTGAACTTCAGTGTAGATATCAGTTTCCCATGTTACAGTTTTTATTCCACACCAGTATGTCCCAGCATCCACCAGGGTCAGTCCAGTGATGGTCACAGTGAAGACTCTCGCTGTTCTGTCGTCATACAGAGAAAACCTCCCTTTTCGTGCACTAATCCAGCCTTCTTCAGATTCAATTGGTATGTGTTTATTCAGCCACTCACATTCCCCTTTGCAGAGATATTTTGAATTCCGTTGATATTCCCTTGAATATGAACATATGATGTGAGCATTTCCTCCTTCATACCCTGTCACTGTGATCACCTCTCCTGACACCTCACACCTCACGGCTGTTAGAAAAAAACACAAAGAACTTATGTTTTACCTATACTGTGAAATTTAATCTTTAATTTAATTCTTACAAATACTTAATTTAAAAAACGGTTAATGTGAAAATATCAGACACACAAAGAGGAGACTGTTCACATTTCACAATCACACTGAATGACAGAGATAACACAGCTCATAATGAGAGCCACTGACACTCTGGGGTGTAAAACTGCTAAAAATACAGGTATAGCGTAATAACACAGTTTAAGTGAATCAGAGTTCAGTGTGGCAGAGCTCAGCAAAACAGCAGTAAATTAAATTTGTTCAATGTCATATTTAAGCAATACAATGTTGAGAGTAACGGTGTTTATTAATGCAGTATGGGGTGGAATGTATTGAGTGCAGTTTCAGTGTTCAGAAATACAGCGTTGAGTGCCATACTGCTGAGAGAAATAATGTTCAGTAAAACAGCGTTGAAGGTAACTCTTGTTCAGTAATGTAGTGTTGAGTGTATCTTTGTTCGGTATCAATGCTGAGTGAAAAATGCTCCAGTCAGACAGAACTCACCTGTTAGACAGAAGGTGACAGTAAGGAGGTTCCTCCCTCCTCTCTGTCTCTGCTCTCCCTCTTTCACACACACACTGCGCCCCCTGCTGGCCCTTACAGTGCCCTGTCTCTTGCCAGTCAGTCTATTTGTGTGTATGTGCGTGTACATCTGCGTGTGCATGTGCGCGCGTGCATGTGCGTGTGTGTGCGTGTGTGTGTGTGTGTGTGTGTGTGTGTGTGCACGCGTGTGTGTGTGCTTGTGTGCATGGTATCTGATTTTCCTTTACATGCACTACAAGTTAAGGGAGCACTGTCAAGAGTTACTCAAAGGAATGCATGCAGAGGCACTGGCACTGTGGGAGAAAAGGAAATTTGTAGAAATTGGCAACAATGGCAGTTTGCAGAGCACTAATGCTAAGATGGGCTGTGAAATCCACACAACCAATGACATCATCTCTCAGCCTGCTGTGAAAATGTTTCTCTGCTCTATGGTTAAAGCATATGGCAATATAAAAATATGCTGTTGCATTGTAATGATATGGAAACAGCAAAGATAAATAGGAAAGGGGTACAGGAGTCTGTATAACAGATACAGCTTGAGCTCACTCACAGAATTGAATTGGTATACAACAGCCAGGTGCATTATGGGTATTGTGGTTCTGTACTTTAATATCTCCAATTTACTTTTGATCTCCTACATTGTTCTTACTCTTCATTCAGGTCCACTTAAACAGTCACTGAATTCCACACGTAAAAACCCAATCATATGTAAAATTAATTGTAAGAGTTCAGTGCTTTTAAATCAGTCTCTCACTTTTGAAACAAGAGAGCGCAGAGAGACAGCGTTTATTAACAGATAATTACATCCCCACCAAACTGACATCAGAGTGAGATGAAGTACAGGCCAAGCCAATATGACAGTGGAGTAGAGTAGAGCAGATGTAGGAGGTCTCAAATAAAATAATAGTTGAGCAGAGGCAGAGTAATATTCTGGGAGTTAGTAGTCTCTGGGTAAGGTGACAGTGGAGTAGGTGGCAGAGTCTTCTGTTGGGCATTTGGGTACACTGACATTGGAGTAGATATCAGAGTTAGGAGGGTCATTGTGGAAGTACGCAGTGGAGTATTCAGTGGAGTCTTTAGTGAGGGTGATGGCTGACTGATCCTCAGAGTCTGGGCTTTTGGGGAAGTTGATGGTAGCGTAGTTTGGGGAGTCTGGGGGATCTCTGTGTGAGCTGGCTGTGTAGTGGATGGAAGTGACTGCAGGGTTTGCATGTGGTTGTTGGTTTGAATCCTTGATTTCCTCATATTCACAGTCAGACGCCTGAAGATACAAAACAAAAATTGTTTGCGGTTTGACCCAATATTGCATTGGTCTAAACACTAAAGTTTAAAAGATTTCAATCAACTTTTTGTTCGCTCTTCTCTAATCCATATCACATGGACATTGGAAATTACGTGTTTGATTGAATATCCCTCTTAAACAACCCGTGGAATCACCAAATTCAGTGCCCCCTACCCCCCAAAATACCAAGCACTTCCTCTCCTCCTCTCCATCTGACTCTTCACACCCCCAACTCCACTCACCCCTGCAGTGTTGTTTCTGTTGATCCTGTTGGAGGAAGAGGGGGCCACTGTGGAGCATGCAACATTTAATTTCAGCCACAACATTTATACATTTGCACACGGTTTCAAAATGGATACATCGTCACTAAGTAAAAGTTTTATTTTTACAATTATTATTTCTTTCTCCATTTATACTTACACAGACCACTACAACAGTATGACTGCCAATGCTCCAAAAATGAACAAAACTGGTTTAACATCTCAAGAAAACACAAGAAATGTTTAATAAGAAACCCAATATAATTAAATAAATTATGTGCACTTTAGGTTAAATATGAGTCCAGAACCAATCTGGTCTAGTCTTAGAATAAGTGCAAGAGGTTAAGAGGTGGGGATTTAGAAGAGGATGGTGGATAATAGGAGACTGTGCAGTCCTGCTGCTGATTGGCAGTCCGTTCCACAAATAGGGAGCCAGAGAAGAGAAAGCGCAACCTCTACTGACAACAGGATGAAGAGATGAGAAGGTTCTGCTAGCTGATCGTCTCAGGAAACATGAGGGTTCCTGTTGTGACCCTGACCATTCCAAATGGACATGGACTAGATCATGACCTGACCAGGGCAGTGCATGATATTCCTGTATCTTCAAGTGCAGAAAGAAGAATCAATTGGCCTACAGTGTCACAGGCAGCAGTGACACCAGGAAGAAATATGGCAGCAGCAAGAGAAGCTACACACTCAAGGGGAACAGAACTGATCACAGATGCAAGCCTAGCTTCTATTGAGAGAGGGTCTGAGGGTAGGTCTGTAAGGCCAATTACACTGCTGATCATTTCCTTCCTTGGCACCATTCGGCATTTAATGTGACAGAAGTCAAAGCATGTTTGGCTTCTGAGCATAAAGGAGAGAGATGCAAGGCAACAGCACAGGTATTTCTGAAGAAAATATTGACTTTGAAACCAAGTTCGGTCGACCTTTTCAAAACTGACTCTGTTCCCAACTAATGTAATTTAATTTAATCTTATTTGATTATCTGTGTCCATAAATACTACATGCTGTAATTAAGGGTAAATCATTGTGAAATGTAAGTGCTTTTTTTTTGATGTGAACAACATTCTGATTCAACTGGTATCTGCATTATCCAGCTGCATATAATTTTACACCTGTATGTTATTTAAAAATAATGTGCATTGTGTGACTTCCAGCTACACTCAATTTGTCCATAAAAACACCGATGAACTGAAGGACCAAAAGATGGGATCATTAAGTGGTGAATGTCAACCTGGTGTCTTCAAGTATTTAAATAAGCGTTTCTTTTTCCACTAATGCCCAACAGAGGGAGCACTCTACCATAAATGTTACACCTGTATGGTCTCAGTGGGGAGATTGTACAATCTAGACACTGTATGTGAAAGTATGCTAATGTGAAATGAATGAGGAACATGAGTTTTCACTGTGCAGGTGTGTGTGTGTGTGTGTGTGTGTGTGTGTGTGTGTGTGTGTGTGTGTGTGTGTTTGTACGTGTGTGTGTTTGTACGTGTGTGTGTGTTGTGTGTGTGTGTGTGTGTGTGTGTGTGTGTGTGTGTGTGTGTGTATGTGTGTTTGTACGTGTGTGTGTGTGTTTCTGACTCTCACCTGGTGATTTGCTGGCCTTCTTCTGTTTTTGGAATATAAACAGTCCCACACCAAGCAATGACACTGTGGCACCCAGACCCAGACTGACGCACAGCAGTTGACCTGGCAGACAGAGGGAGTAAAGTCTTAGCTCTGAAACATGCTGAGATTAAACTGGATTCTCCTGCATGATCACAAAGGGTTAATTACACAGAGGGTTAAATATCTGAGCCTCGTTTGCATCAGCTGCAGTGTAGCATAGTGGTAAGGAGCAGGGCCCATAACCGAAAGGTCGCTGGTTTGATTCCCTGCTGGGGCACTGCTGCTGTACCCTTGGAAAAGGTAATTAACCCACAATTGCCTCAGTAAATATCCAGCTGTATAAATGGGTAACATGTCAAAATTACAGCCTATGTAAGTCAGTCTGTGTAACAGTGTTGGCTAAACGACAGTAATGTAATGTAGTGGATGCACTTCTGTTCTCTTGTGCTGAAACTTGCTCTGGATAAGAGCGTCCGCTAACTGAATGTAGTGGAATGAGTTTGCTCTACACCACTGACACTCATGTAAACTATGAAGCTCTACAGCTGAACTATCAAACCCTCTCACTGTATTTGTCACTTACAGGAAGGGAGCTTACTGAACAGAAGTCATTATCACTTCATGAGACACTTTTAAACTGTACATTAAGCCCCGCCCCTCTTTTCAAAGGTGTGATTTCCCTCCACCAGCTGCAGTGTGCCCAGCAGCCAATTATTCCCTTCAGAGAAAGTCACATGACCTACAATTCAGTGCTCATTGGTTACAATTTTGCTCTTGAAACCCAGAGGACCATACTTTTAGCCAATGTGTTTGACAGCTGTTACACAAGAACTATCAACAGTTACTGGAGAAACTGCGACTAAGTTATGAGGAAGTGACGAAATAATTGAACCCCACTTTCTGCCACATCCTTCTGCATTTTCTCCAAAAATAAATACGATGCTTCCATGTGTCAGAATGCAAAACTTACTCTAATACTTCAGCTCACACAGCCTCTATGTTAATATTAAGCTCTTATTTTCACTGCGTTTTGATGATGTTTCAGGATGAATGAAATGTTTTGGCATAATATTGTCATTCATCCTGCTGAACTGTGTGTGAAATATGCATTTTCAATGTTCCCATAAAATATAAAAAATCTTTTTATTTGAAAAAACGCATTTAAAAACTAATAAGCAGTGAATTGTCATTCACACAAAAATGATCCTGGGTGAGCAAACCCGCAGCCCCTCACAGACTGTTTTAATAGAGGAGGAGGCCCCTGATTGGACATTTTGCCTGTGGTCTCAGACACTGTAAAGCAGCATTAGTGCTGTGACACTTAATGGAGTCAGAGGAGTATCTGGAACCTGATTCTGTATTAGCAGCATCTTCCTTGGGAGGAAGAGGAGCTGCAGTGCTGCCAAAGTGAGGAAGAGGAGCTGCAGTGCTCTCAAAGTGAGGAAGAGGAGGAGCTGAGGGGAGAAGAGAGAGACGCTCTGATGAGAATAAACCACAGAGAGTGAGAAGAGGAAGAGACAGAGAAGAGAGTATGGTGCAGGACTTAGAATTAGAAATGAATATTAATTAGAAATGTGTCTATAGATGGTCTGCATAAAAAGTGATACTTCTTTGTGACTCAGAGCACAGACCTCATGCTCATGCTAATAATCTGCTTTCTTGCATCATGTATAGCAGATGTACAGTTAATGATGCTGATTTTTAAATTAATTATTGTGACTGTCATTTATTCTTATGACTTTGTATCCCAGCAGTAGGCCCAGACTCTTGCCATCATTAAGTCTACCTGTTGCAGGGGTGTGTCTGTGTGCCCCCCCCTCGGTGCTCCCCTCTGTAGCAGGTATTGGTGTTTGGGGGTGCTGGGGGCCAGGGACAGCGTCACTAATCCGATGTGGGGGTGATGTGGGGGGTGGAGACGTTTGAGTGACTGTTGGGGGGGCTGTGGGTGGAGCTGTAGGAGAGAGGGAAAGGAAGAGAAACAGTCTGGGGAAAGAGAGCAGAGTTAGAGACCCGTGCTGAGCAGGTCCCTCAGTAACAGTGTACTCACTGAATTTGTACTGCAGCTCCTAAATGCATCACACTGCATCTACAGCCGAGTAGCAACTACATGTGGAAACTTGTTTCTTAGGACAGTCATTTTTAAGAACACAAAGTTCGGAGTGGTCTTTTTAAAAAAACAGATGTTGACCTATGCCCCCTCACAGCAACCATATTAAAAATTACAGTGGTGCACTACCGTCATGAGTTCTCTGCATGTGGTAAAATGACATCTAAATTGCACATGCATATATTAGATTTTTAGTGAAAGATTAGTAAAGATGTTGTTAAAGTTTTGATTCGTTGTTTTGGTCATTACATTGATTCAGTCTATTGGACAGGCAAGCACAGGGAAAATAATGGTTGAAGATTATCTGTGAATTCCTTTGGGACAGCAGCTGCATCATATAAAGTAAAATCTGTACTGTGAACAGCTGAAATTTATGTTTAGTGTAATAGAGAGTAAATGAAATAGAAAAACTAGACTCTTACCTTTCTGTATTTTTAGCACTACCTCACTGTAGGTGAAAGAGTAAGCAGGTGTATCAATTCCACACCAGTACTTCCCAGCATCCCTCTGCGTCAGTTTGGTGACAATAACAGTGAAGAATCTCCCTCCAGTGCTGTCATTCAGAGAGAATATCCCTTGTTGCACCCAACTGATATTTTCCCCAGTTTTGATTAAATTTGCACAGCTAAAGATATCCTTGACATCTTTGCAGAAATATCTGTTACTGTGTCCATGTCCCTGTGAATAACCACACTTGATGCTGATCTCTTGTCCTTCATATCCAGTGATGGAGTCCTCACAACATGGAGCTGTCAGTTACACGGAGAACAATATTAATCATTACTTGTTCACTACATGGTGCTTCAAAATGCCTCACTGTGAACCACTGCGTGAATAGGACACTACTTTATCATCAGCCATCCTAAGATTGTTGAGCTAATTAATCAATGCAGTTCATTCACAAGGAAAGAAACACCAAACTTCTGTGTATCAACACCAATGAGCTCATTCCCAGGGAAAGTGCTTTTCTTCAAACGAGTCTGACATCTCAGTAAGGCTCAGTAAGTGTACATTGAGATGGTTCTTCAGCAAGTGAAATAAAAGTGGACACAGAGGAACAGAGGTCCACCAAAACACGAAAATACTTTATTTATCGCTAATGAACTTTCAGAAACACACCTCACCCTTTTGCCAGTGGATTTAGTATTCCTGAAATCCCAACAATCATTTTGGATCCAAGAATATCTCGGAGAAGGAGCCCAAAAACTTCACCATGAACACTCCCAACAAACTACATGGATTGGAGAACATGTTCTGCCTTGTTTCCCTTTTCACAATCTTATCAGTTTCTGACCATCATTTTTTTCTCTTCTAGTTTTCACACCATAAAAGCTAGATTATTAGATATTCGCTCTGGTGCTACGATGCTAATGTGATTGTATTCTTTTTCTGTGTTCTTTGTATTAATGAAGTAATTTCAAATTGTAACCCCAGTAGCCTTCTGAATCTTGATTTCACTCTCTCAGGTGTGGAAATGTACTAATGAGGGAAGGGGAGATTTCAGACTTGTACCTGTTTTAACTTCCAACTCCACTTCAGTGTAGGTGTCAGGGTCTGAACTTCCATCTAATGCACACCAGTATTTCCCAGCATCCTCCAGGGTCAGTCCAGTGATTTTTACAGTGAAAAAGCTCTTTGTAGTGTTGTCATATGAGGAGAATCTCAGATCTGTATTTTTGCCCAAGCTGATTTTTGCATTATCTTGACAGAGACCACTGTTGCTTTTGCAGAAATACTTCTCATGGTTTCTATACTCTGCTTTGTATGGGCACCTGATGATGACTCCTCCTCTTTCATAGCCAATCACTTTGATGGATTTCACATTAAACGGAGCTGTCAATCATAAGAGAAGCGTATTAAACGTTACTACCAGCACTTTAAAACACTTTATGCTGAAACTCTGTACCACTAAAAACTGAACAAAACTCACTCTCTTTCTAAAGAATTCATCTGTGTAATTTATCTTAAAGGGTAAATAAGATGAATGTATGATCGAATTGAAGGTTATTAGCTATTCAGTCAGTGAACAATCAGTCTGAGCATTGCTGATATCACTGTAGACATACTTCCAGCATCACCAACACCTACCTCTCTTAACGATAAGTTTCACCTCAGTGTAGATATCATATTTGAGCGCTCCTGTTTTTATTCCACACCAGTATTTCCCAGCATCCTCCAGGGTCAGTGCAGTGATTCTGACAGTGAAGACTCTCCCTGCTGTGTCGTCATACAGAGAGAATCTCCCTGTTTCTGCTCTGTTTTGTCCTTCTTCAGTCCGAATTGCAATGCCTTTGTTCATCCAACTGCAGTCCCCTCTGCAGAGATACTTTGTGTAAGCTTCATATCCCTCTGAATATGGACACCTGATTTCAGCATTTCCATCTTCAAACCCCATCACTGTGATCACCTCTCCTAACACCACACACCACAAACCTTAGAAAAATCAAAGAACACAGTATAACCATCTAAAAGGCAACACTTTTTATCCAAATACCACACACAGAGCTGTTTGCATTTCATAAAGCTGTGAGTGAGTGATAGAGATAATAGAGATCATGGTAAAGGTCACTGGAACTGTGGACTGTTACAGTGGTCAATAACACAGTGTAGCAGTTTTCAATATCATAATGTTCAGCGTACCAGTGCTCAGTGATACAGTGTTGACTAAAATTTGTCAATTTATTTGTCAAGTGTAACAATGTTAAATTACACAGCAAGTAAAATATATTGAGTGCAGCAGTGTTCAGAAATATAGTTTGCATATAATGCTGCTAGAGTAAAAGTACTCAGTAAAATAGATTTGAACTTTGTTTAGTAATATGGCATTGAGTGAAACTTTGCTCAGTATCAGTGTTGAGTGAAATGGGTTCAGTACAACAGTATTTGGTCATTTTGTGTTGAATGAAGTTTGTTGAGTGTAGTGGTGCAGAGGTCCAACAATTCTCACCTGTTAGATAGAAGGTGACAATAAGGAGGTTCCTCATGCTGAGCTCTGGCTCCCAGTTACTCCCAGTTATTCCTAGTGCCTCCAGTCCTTTCCCTTACAGAGTATCTCTCCTTCTCTTTCTCTCTCTCTGTCTGTTTCTTCTCTCCTCCTCTGTTCTGTTCAGTCTTTACATCAGTCTGCAGCTCAGAGTGTCAGCAGCTCTGTGTGGAGAGACATGGCCCCGCCCTCTTCCTCTTCCTACTCCCCCTCTCCCAGCTCCCTCCCTCCTCTCTGTCTCTGCTCTCCCTCACTCATATACACACTGCGCCCCCTGCTGGCCCTTGCAGTGCACTGTCTCACTGAGAGAGGATCTGCACTGTAGATTAAATACAGAGATGTTTTTCCTGCATCATACTGGTGACTGCAGTGGCCCTAATGGGCCCCAACACAAGGCCAAAGAGAGATGGGGCCCCACCCATTATGAGAGTCCCACACCCTCTCAACCTTCTTTAGTTCTTCTTGTTTTGCTTATGATGCTCTGTTTGAACCCCCTCCCCCAAAACAAGCCCCTGTGCCCCATAAACATGTAGCCCTCTTTCCCACACCAGTTTTGGAAGCTCTTGTTAAACTCAGTGTACTACACCCTCTTCCCTGGGCTGGCATATGGTACTGGCAGAAGACTACAGGGCAGGTTCTGATACTGAGCTTTGCTGGTCAGTGAATTTGTTCCACAGAACCTCAGACCTGCCCAAAAATGATTGGTCCCCCCCCCAAACGTGGCCAGGATCATTGTCCAATTGCAACAGTTCTCGTTAGTCTACAGAAACAAAGTGTAACACACAAGGTGGCCTCGAATGCAAATCTTTATTAGCAGCTTATTTACAAAGACAACATCAGAAATACAATTGAAATATGATTTGTACTTTTTATATTTCTTTTTACAATACAACTGGCTGTTGCAGTGTGAAGCTTTTCAGTTAATACAGTACAGGGGCTGCTGAATCCCTGTGTCCTCCAGAGAATATGTCTCTTATTCTACCTCTCTCAGTCTCCATCTTTCTTGAGGCTAATGTATCTTTATTAATGTCACTGCAGTGTGCTTCAGAAACAATATACATAAAAGGAAAGCTCTTTAGTCTGATATTTAATCCTAGCCTCATGTCTCCCAGCAATATCAAATCCAACTCTGGTGTAATCTACAGAGGTCCGTTCTGTATGTTTTTTCAACTCAGATCAATCAGTGCACAAAATATACTTTCCTGATGCCAAGGCCTGCACACAGATGACAAGGAGATCAATAGAAACACAGAAACACAAAAGTCTTTAAACACAAATCATGCCCCTCTTCACCTATCCTTCTCTTGGGATTCATTTGTATGTCATGTCACATTGAAAAAAAATTAGTAATTAACACTCTTTAGACATTTGGAGATTCAAGGCAGGAGAATATTATACGGTTTGATTATGTTCATCTCCTTTGAAGAATGATTAATCAAAAGAATGAAAAGTTCTCTCTCTCTCTTTCTTTCTCTCAGTCCTTTGTTCGCAGACACATCATTCGGAGCTCTGTACAAAGAGAATGACAGGAGCATTAGAGGATTGCACAGATACCAGCAGTTCTGAGCAGGGTGGATTTCTGTACCACTGTTTTGATTGGACAGACGAGCAGGACCATTACCTGGGGCCCAAAACAAAGCACACCTGACACCAGTGAAGTTCTATAGCTGAACTGAAACATACTAATGTCTTATGTTTTATGTCACTCACAGATACGGAACATTACTATTAGTAATCTTATGACTGTTCCTTCTCAGACTGTACATTAAGCTCCACCCATCTTTGTGCAGTGGCTTCTCTCCACCGGCTGCCGTGTTTGCCGTGCCGCTTTCCCAAAGTATTTGGCAGACGTCACGTTAGAACTTTAAACTGTTACTACAGAAACAGCAGCCAAGTTATGAAGAAGAGTCCACAACAGAAAACCATGTCATGTCCTTCTGTGTCTCTGATACAAATAAACATGTTTTTTTTTTTCTGCGTGAAAATTCAGAATGTTCTCTGACTCCTCAGTGCAAACATCCTCTATACAAATGTTATGCAGTTATTTCCACTGTATTGTGATTGTGTGCTTTTTAGCATGAGAAAAAATATTTCATAAATTATCAATCACCGTTTTGAACAGTAATATCTGTTCAAAAGAATGATTGATTAAAAGTAAAACTTTCTGAATAAAGAGTAAAACTTTTTTCTTGAAAAATATTGAATAAGCTGTCATATGACTCAACTTTAAACAGTTAGAAATTGTAGAAATGAAAGTCTAAAACATAAAAACTTCATGACTGCTGCTGCATCCTTCTGTGCTTCCTTGAAAAATACATGTTGTTTTTCTGCGTGTCAGAATGCAGAACTTACTCTGATCCCTCAGCTCAAACATCCCCTATATTAATGTTCAGCTCTTATTTTCACTGCACTGCTAAATGGTAGTATCCTCCATTTGTTTTACCTCAAAATCCTTTTTTAATTATTACATTACATTACTGGCATTTAGCAGATGCTCTTATCCAGAGCAACTTAGATCAGTTACAATTTTTTACATGCTACACATTTCTACAGCTGGATATTTACTGAGGAAATTCTGGAGTAAGTACCTTGCCCAAGGGTGCAACAGCAGTGCCCAAATAGGGATTGAACCAGCAACATTTCGCTTATGAATCCTGTTCCTTACCTCTATGCTATACTGCCACCTACATTATAAATCATCTTTTGAAATGTTTACCAATGTATGTGTATTTTGAATATTTCGTTAAATACATAACTGCAATTTTCTTTGAAAACAAGCAGTTAATTTTCATACAACAATACCGAGGGCAACAGACCCCCAGATCATGCCCTTCCAAGGATTGTTTTAATAGAAGAGGAGGCCCCTGATTGGACATTTAGCCTGTGGTCTCAGACACTGTAAAGAAGCATTAGTGCTGTGACACTTACCAGAGTCAGAGGAGGATCTGGTACCTGATTCTGTATGAGCAGTATCTTCCTCCGGAGGAAGAGGAGCTGCGGTGCTGTCAGAGTGAGGAAGAGGAGGAGCTGAGGAGAAAAGAGAGAGATGCTCTGATGAGAATAAACCACAGAGTGTGAAAAGAGTGTGGTGCAGGACTTAGAATGAGAAATAAATATTAATTAGAAATGTGTCTATACATGATCTACATAAAACCCCATTTCCTGAGTGCTGAGACACTTCTCCTTTCCTTTTGCATGAGAGAGTTATGTTTCTTTTTGAGTCAGAGCGTAGAACTTCCTATTAGCTCATGTTAATATTTCTGCTTTCTTTTAGCATTCATATCAGCTGCACTGTCAATGTTGAGTTTTTTTAAATTATTTTTTTTATTTTGACTGGTCATTTCATTTGTTATTATGGCATTGTAATCCAGCAACAGGGCTAGACCCAACCCTTCTTATCATTAAAACTACATGCTACTGTGTTCCTATCTGCAGCAGGAGGTAGGGGTGTTCGGGGTCAGGGACAGCATCACTAAGCCAATATGGGGGCAATGTGGGGGGTGGAGATATTTGAATGACTGCTGAGGGGGTTGTGGGTGGAGCTGTTGGGGAAAATAGCAAGAAAGGAAGACAGACAGTTTGGGGAAAAGGGGGAGAGAGAGAGAGAGAGGAGAGAGAGAGAGAGAGGGAGAGGGAGAGGGAGAGAGAGAGAGAGAGGGAGAGGGAGAGAGAAAGAGAGAGAGAGACATGCTTATCTCTTGTCCCTCATATCCAGTGATGGATTCCTCACAACATGCAGCTGTCAGCCACACAAGAGAAATATATTAACCATAAATGCAATCACTGTGCCAGTCTGAAACCACTGTATTCTCACATGTCCACTGGGTTTTTAAAGAATTAAATGATGAAGGTCATTCTCAAAGAGACACGCATTGCATTGATATGTATCAACAATGTTCCTCCCCAAGAAAGGGCGTTTTTCAACGGCATATAATTTTTTTGTCGAATCACAAAATGTTATTTAACTAAAGAAATTAATGACAAAATTTATTAAAGCACCACAGATCCAAAGCTGATTATCTAACAAAAGTAACTTTTCTTGTTGCTTTTAAATGCTGTTTTGGCCTTAATGCAAACCTGTTTTGGAATCACCGATTGTACATTCGACCTGTCTCACCATAATTACCTCCACAGTCATGCAGGGGCAGTGAAGTTAGACAAATATAATCCTCTGATACACACACAAACAGCCAACTGCCATTCATATAATTCTTCATGTAAAATTAACACCTATAACATTCAAATGTGTAATGTCGGAGATATCCAAATTTTTATTTATTTATAGCATATAGATAAAGTATATAGTATTTATAGTATATTAATTTTCAGATGCACATCTCACACTTTTGCCAGTGGCTTTAATATTCCTGATATTCCAATGACCACAGACTGGATGAACTGTAAACAAATTCAGAACTTGTCTGTATGCAATTGAATCAATCTTGATTAGTTATTTTTGATCTCCCATTGTTTCACCACCTCAAAGAGACCCATGTTAGTTGGTATTGCAATAATTTCATTACTTTAGTCTTATTCAATGTTCTTTGGTTGAATTAAATATTTTCTAATTGGAACCCCAGCAGCCCTGGTTTGACTCTCTCAGGTGTGGAAATGGGAGATTTCAGACTTGTACCTGTTTTAACTTCCAGCTCCACTTCAGTGTAGGTGTCAGGGTCTGAACTTCCATCCAATGCACACCAGTATTTCCCAGTATCCTCCAGGGTCAGTCCAGTAATTCTTACAGGGAAAAAGCTCTTTGTAGTGTTGTCATATGAAGAGAATCTCAGATCTGTATTTTTACCCAAGCTGATTTTTGCCTTATAGGCACAGTTAATACCACTGCCACTTTTGCAGAAATATTTCCCATGGGTTCTATACTGTGTTTTGTATGGACACCTGATGATGACTCCTCCTCTTTCATAGCCAATCACTTTCATGGATTTCACATTAAACAGAGCTGTCAAACACAGTAGAGGAATATTAACCGTTACTTCAAGCTCTTTAAATCACTTTACGCTGAAACTCTGCACCAGTCTGAAACTAATCTCACTCGGTATCTCTACAGAATTCATCAGTGTAGTTCATCCTAAAGGGGAGATATGAATGTGGGTCATTATAAGTGTTCTTTTTAGTTATGTATTCTTCACTTATTTCTTATTGGTTATTCTTTCCTGTGTGGTCAAAATGAGGCCACCGAATATGATGAAAAATTATGCATTTCCCGCCTCCCATGTCAAAAAAAAAAAAGTGAGCGAAGCTTAAGGGTCCGAAAACATGCAAGGACAGTTGGTGCTTTTGATGTGTGCAAGGCCTTATTAAAAGATGATGTTTATATAAAGGAACACGTATGTTATGAGCTCACTTTACTGTAATTCTGTATTTCCTCTGCAGACACCCGTACCCAGGGTAAATTATGATGTGCAAAACATGCACGTATTTAACTTTGATATTTACAGAAGAAATTCAAGATCAGTGTCCCACTCAGGAACACAGTTACAGTGCCCCATCTGGGAATCAAAACTGCAAAATTTTGGTAACCTATATTTCTGATGCAATTTCCTACATGATGTAGTGTATATATTACAATACCACTTCTTCTGAAATCATGGTAAATTACGGGAGTAGCAAAACATGATTACAACTGTCATATGGATATAATAATGTCAAACAAATGCATCATTAGAGTTGGGAACCGAAACTCAGTTCCAAATTAGAACTGAATCCAAAATGCCAAGTACCGGGTACCCATAAAAAAAAAAAAATGAATTTCGGTTTTGCTTATCGGTTCCTAAACGCGATAACGCTTTATTATTGCAAACAAATGCTATATATCTGCAAGGATGTGCGTAGCTATCTGCCAGGACCTGTCTACGTGACTACATCGCGCATCAATGCAACAGCGTGTCCATGTTTAGCCCTTTCGCGCGTACGGTCACACCGGTGTGATTAGCCGCTTAGCGCATATGCTAAAACCAGTGCGATTAGAACACTAGATTGGAAAAATTCTACCTAATTTTAGCTTTGAGGAAACAGTGATTTAATGTTAAAAATATAGCAAATGCTAACTGAAAACTATGAGAAGCTTAATAACACTGATTAAAATATAATGAACCAAGTAACGTAACACGCGCGCTACATGGCATAAAAATAAGTTACGTACAAAGGGGTTAAATACGAACTAGCATGCATGGATAACGTCACAACAGTGTGAAAGACGGACCGCGGTAAATGGTCAAAAATGTGGCTTCACTTTAGAAAAGAAAACGACAACAAGGCAAAGTGCAATGCATGTGGGAAGCTAATTAGCTGCAAGTCAGGTTGCACATCAAATCTGACCAAACATTCAAGGCAGCACGACGTCATTCTGAAAGACTGTGCAGTGTTTGATGTCTTGCGATAAGCAAGAATAAGCAGAATCGAATCGGAATCTATAAAATTCAAATGATAGGCCTACCCGACCCTACTCATCATTAATCTCCTCATAACACCTTAGGTAACATCATCAAATATTAACATACAAAATGCATGTCTGCTTTTTCTATTTTTAGCAGGTATGAAGTATTTAATTGTGATGTTATTGTGTTTAGTGCAGATAAACCGTATTGTCATTGTGTGTAATTTTTTGTTTATTGTGTGGAGTTTGGCATCATTTAACTTAAACACAATCAGTACAGCATGAGTCAGTGCTACTTAAATGGTTATATTAAAAACATGTAGTGCTGATGGTCAACACCCACCTCTCTTAACAATCAGTTGAACTTCAGTGTAGATATCAGTTTCCCATTTTACAGTTTTTATTCCACACCAGTATGTCCCAGTATCCTCCAGGGTCAGTCCAGTGATGGTCACAGTGAAGACCCCTGCTGTTCTGTTGTCATACAGAGAAAACCTCCCTTTTTGTGCCCTAATCCGGCCTTCTTCAGTTTTAATTTGGATGTTTTTATCTGGCCACTCACATTTCCCTCTGCAGAGATATTTTGAATTCCGTTGATATTCCTTTGAATATGAAGATGAGCATTTCCTCCTTCATACCCTGTCGCTGTGATGACCTCTACTGACACCTCAAACCTCACAGCTGTCAGAAAAAAAAACACAAAGAACATATACTGTGAAATTTAATAATAATTAATTTAAAAAACAGTTAAAGTGAAAATACCAGACATACAAAGAGGATGGTGTTCACATTTCACAATCACACTGAATGATAGAGATAACACAGCTCGTAATGAGAGCCACTGACACTGTGGGGTGTAAAACTGATAAAAATATTAGTACAGCATGATAATACAGTTGAAGTGAATCAGTGTTCAGTGTGGCAGAGCTCAGCAAAACAGCAGTAAGTTAAATGTGTTCAATGTCATATTTAAGCAATACAATGCTGACAGTAACGGTGTTTATTAATGCAGTATGGGGTGGAATGTATTGAGTGCAGTTTCAGTGTTCAGAAATACAGCGTTGAGTGTCATTCTGCTGAGAGCACTAATGTTCAGTAACACAGGGTTGAAGGTTACTCTTGTTCAGTAATGTAGTGTTGAGTGTATTTTTGGTCAGTATCAATGCTGACTGAAACATGACTCAGTCAGACAGAACCCACCTGTTAGATAGAAGGTGACAATACGGAGGTTCCTCATGCTGAGCTCTGACTCCCAGTTACTCCCAGTCATTCCTAGTACCTGCAGTCCTTTCCCTTACAGAGTGTCTCTCCTTCTCTTTCTCTCTCTTTGTCTCAGTTTGTTCTCCTCCTCCTCTGTTCAGTTCAGTCTTTACATCAGTCTGCAGCTCAGAGTGTCAGCAGCTCTGTGTGGAGAGACATGGCCCCGCCCTCTTCCTCTTCCTCCTCTCCCTCTCCCAGCTCCCTCCCTCCTCTCTGTCTCTGCTCTCCCTCACTCACATACACACTGCGCCCCCTGCTGGTCCTTACAGTGCACTGTCTCTTGACAGTCAGTCTATTTGTGTGTATGTTCGTATACATCTGCGTTTGCATGTGTGTGCGTACATGTGTGCGTGCGTGTGTTTTCACGCACTACAAGTTAAGAGAGTGCTGTCAAGAGTTACTCAAAGGAATGCATGCAGAGGCACTGGCACTGTTGGAGAAAAGGAAATTTGTAGAAATTGGCAACAATGGCAGTTTGCAGAGCACTAATGCTGAGAAGGGCTGTGAAGTCCACACAACCAATGGCATCATCTCTCAGCCTGCTGTGAAAATGTTTCTCTGCTCTATGGTTAAAGCAGATGGCAATATAAAAATATACTGCTGTACTGTAATGGTATGCAAACAGCAAAGGGAAGTGGTAAAGAGGCACAGGAGTCTGTATAAGACATACAGCTTGAGCTCACTCACAGAATTGAATTGGTATACAACAGTCAGGTGCATTATGGGTATTGTGATTCTGTACTTTAATATCTCCAAATACTTTTGATCTCCTAGATTGTTCTTACTCTACATTCAGGTCCACATAAACAGTCACTGAATTCCACATGTAAAAACCCAATCATATGTAAAATTAATTGTAAGAGTTCAGTGCTTTTAAATCAGTCACTCACTTTTGAACCAAGAGAGCACAGAGAGACAGTGTTTATTAACAGATAAGTGCATCCCCACCAAACTGACATTGGAGTGCGATGAAGTACAGGCCAAGCCAATATGACAGTGGAGTAGAGTAGATGTAGGAGGTCTTCAAACAAAATGAAAGTTGAGCAGAGGCAGAGTAATATTCTGGGAGTTAGTAGTCTGTGGGCAAGTTTACAGTGGAGTAGGTGGCAGAGTCCTCTGTTGGGCATTTGGGTAAACTGACATTGGAGTAGATATCTCAGTTAGGAGGGTCTCTGTGGAAGCTCACAGTGGAGTATTCAGTGGAGTCTTTAGTGAGGGTGATGGCTGACTGATCCTCAGAGTCTGGGCTTTTGGGGAAGTTGACGGTGGCGTAGTTTAGGGGGTCAGGGGGATCTCTGTGTGAGCTGGCTGTGTAGTGGATGGAAGTGACTGCAGGGTCTGCATGTGGTTGTTGGTTTGAATCCTTGATTTCCTCATATTCCCAGTCAGCAGCCTGAAGATACAAAACAAAAATTGTTTGACCCAATATCCCCTCAGTCTAAAAACTAAATTCTAAAAGATTTCAATCAACATTTTTTTTGCTCCTCTCTAATTCAATCACATGGAAATTGGAAATTACAGCTCACCGCTTCGGTGTTGATCCTGTTGATCCTGTTGGAGGAAGAGGGGGCCACTGTGGAGTATACATTTAATTTCAGCCACAACATTTATAAATTTACACTTATACACACCTTCAAAATGGACACATGTTAACTTAGTAAAACTATCATTTTTATACTTATTTCTTTCTTTTACAGACATTTTACAAGTTGGTATCAGCATTATCCAGCTGTATAATATCATGCCTGTGTGTTATTTCACAATAATGCACATTTTGGGTCTTCTAGCTGTATTCAGTTTATCCATAAAAAAACATTAATGATCTGAAGCAACACAAAACGAGTAGTGAATGCCAATCTGGTGTCTTCAAGTATTTAAACAAGCATTTCCATTTCCACTCATGCTCAACAGAGGGAGTACTGTTCCATAGAAAGTTCCTCTGTATGGTCTCAGTTGGGAGATCTAGATACTGTATGTGAAAGTTTGCTAATGTGAATGAGGAACATAGTTTTCACTGTGGTGTGTGTGTGTGTGTGTGTGTGTGTGTGTGTGTGTGTGTGTGTGTGTGTGTGTGCATGACTGTGTGTGTGCATGTATGTGTGTGTGTTTGCATGACTCTCACCTGGTGATTTCCTGGCTTTCTTCTTCTGTCTTAGGAATATAAACAGGCCCACTCCAAGCACTGACACAGTGGCACCCAGACCCAGACTGACATGTAGCAGTTGGTCTGGGAGGCAGAGGGAGTAAAGTGTTAGCTCTGAAACATGCTGAGATTAAACTGGGTCCTCCTGCATGATCACAAAGGGTTAATTACATAGAGGGTTAAATATCTGAGCCTCGTTTGCATCAGCTGCAGTGTAGCACAGTGGTACGGAGCAGGACTCATAATCCTGCTGGTTGCTGGTTTGATTCCCTGCTGGGGCACTGCTGCTGTACCCTTGGATAAGGTACTTAACCCACAATTGCCTCAGTAAATATCCAGCTGTATAATATGTAATATGTAAAATTGTAGCCTATGTGATTTACTCTGTGTAACAGTGTTGGCTAAACAACGCTATGTCACTCTGGATAAGAGCATCTGCTAAATGACATTAATGTGATGTAATGTAAAGTGTACTGACAGCATATTCAGATCATAAGCATCACACCATCAGGTCATTCACACCATATGTTTCTGTGGGGACTAGATTCACACTACTGGCTGTGAAAGGGTGTCTGGTCAGGGACAGACAGGTTTAAGAATCAGTGCTGCACTTTGTCTGTCCTTAAAGATTTTGGCACAGTTTAAACAGGCTTTTGGGCTGCAGCCCTTTGATGGTTTTCTGCGCTCACTAATAATCTGTTCTCTCTTCAACCATCACCAAAGGGGTCAGCATTTCATCTTTGGTGTAATAATGAAATTTAATAATGAAATTGTGGCTTATTTTACTTGGAGTATCGCATTTTTAATGGATAATGTGATCTAGTGTGATATATAGATACTGTGTGATATATAGTAGTGTATGTGCTTGAGTTCCCCTAGTTTTCTAGGCTGTTTCCTAACTTTCAGGTTAGCACAAGTTAACTTGTGTTAGAGCTCGAATGGTGTTGTTCTCACATTCACTAGTCTGGGAGTTTTATTGGTCTGATCTGACACTAATGCTCATTTAACTTGGATGGACACACTTCTGTTCTCTTGTGCTGGAAGTCGCTCTGGATAAGAGTGTCTCCTAAATGAATGTAATGCATTGAATTCACTCTACACCACTGACACTCATGTAAACTATGAAGCTCTACAGTTGAACTGCAAACTACCTGATTTTCACTTTATGTGTTACTTACAGGAAGGGACTTTACTGAACAGAAATCATTATCACTTCACTTCACTGTAGACTGTACATTAAGCTCCGCCCCTTGTTCTGCAGCCATTTATTCCCTTTAGAGAATGTCACATGACCCACACCTCAATGCTCATTGGTTACAGTTTTTCTCTTAGACACCATTTGGTCAACCCGACATGTTTGACTTTTTTTTTTTCATGAGAACCTTAAACAGCTACTGGAGAAACAGCAACCAAGTCATGAGGAAGAGACCAAACCATAAAACCTCACTTTCTACCACATCCTTCCGCCTTTCCTCCAAAAAAATATGATGTTTCTGAGTGTGAGAATGCAGCACTTACTCTGACCCCTCAGCTCACACAGCCTCTATGTTAATATTAAGCTCTTATTTTCACTGCGTTTCCATGTTGTTCAGGATGAATGAAACTTTTTAAATAATATTATCATTCGTCCTGTTGAACAGTATGTAAAATTGTCATGTTGCGGGGTGAAATAGAAAACCCGGAGGTGAATGGCAAAGTGAAAAAATGATCCTGGAGCCCCAAAACAGGAGCAGACACAGATTGGGTAAGAGAGGAGGCAGGGTCAAATTGGACATTTAGCCTGTGGTCTCAGACACTGTAAAGAGCATTAGTGGTGTGACACTTACCGGAGTCAGGCAGGCATCTGGGCACCCAAAACAGAGCGGCAGGCTTCCTCCGGATCCGAGAGGCCAGGCAGGGGTCAGAAACTGGGCAGGCAGGTCCGGAGCAGGGCAGACGAGAAGCAGAGTGAGGAGGAGGAGCAGAAGTGGGAGTCCGGGTGAGGAGGGAGCTGAGCAGAGAAGAGACTGGCAACCCAGGCAGCCGGCCAGCAGAGTGTTAAAAGGCTGACACATAGAAGAGAGTGTGGCAGGAAGCAGGGTTAGAAATGAAAAGAAATTAGAAATGTGTCTACAGGGAGTCTGCATAAAACCCCAGGCGGACAGACTAGACACAAACAGGGATACACAAAGACAGGACCAGAAAACAGAACTTCCTCTGAGCTCATGACAAAACAGCGGGAAACATTCAATCAGCTAAGATGCAGACAATGTTAAGTTTTTGTATTTATTGTGACTTTTCATTTGTTATTATGGCAAGTAATCCAGCAACAGGTACAGAGACAGCCCTGGCAACAAGACAGAGAAAAGCAGGTTTTCCTCTCTATAGGGTAGGGCTGTTGAGGTGATGGGAAGCACCTTTAATCAGATGTGGGGGCATGGGGGGTGGAGACATTTGAGGAAGACAGGTTTGGGGGAGAAAGACAGGCGAGAGAGTGGGGCAGGGAGGGAGGGAACACAAGAAAAGTTACAAAAGCTGAGATGGACAGGGGAAGAACACAAAACACAGCCAGGGGGCAGCCCTAAATGCAAAAATATGTATATGTTCCCAGTGTACTAGAAATATTCTTTTTTTTCTTTGCAAAACTTAAAATGATCCTGAGGAGCAAACCCCCAGCCCCTCACAGATTGTTCTAATAGATGAGGAGGCCCCTGATTGGACATTTAGCCTGTGGTCTCAGACACTGTAAAGCAGCATTAGTGCTGTGACACTTACCGGAGTCAGAGGAGGATCTGGTACCTGATTGTGTCTGAGCAGCATCTTCCTCCGGAGGAAGAGGAGCTGCAGTGCTGTCAGAGTGAGGAAGAGGAGCTGCAGTGCTCTCAGAGTGAGGAGGAGGAGCTGCAGTGCTGTCCGGGTGAGGAAGAGGAGCTGAGCAGAGAAGAGAGAGATGCTCTGATGAGAATAAGCCACAGAGTGTTAAAAGAGGAAGACACATAGAAGAGAGTGTGGTACAGGACTTAGAATTAGAAATGAAAATTAATTAGAAATGTGTCTACAGATGGTCTGCATAAAACCCCATTTCCTGACTGCTGAGACACTTCTCCTTTCCCTTCTCCTTTCCCAGAGTGCAGAACTTCCTCTGAGCTCATATAATATTCCTGCTTTCTTTTAGCATTCATATCAGCTAAGATGCACTGTCAATGTTAAGTTTTTGTATTTATTGTGACTTTTCATTTGTTATTATGGCATTGTAATCCAGCAACAGGTCCAGACCCAGCCCTTATCATCATTAAAACTACATGTTGCTGTTTTCCTCTCTGTAGCAGGTAGGGGTGTTCGAGGGTACAGGGGGTCAGAGACATCACCTTTAATCAGATGTGGGGGTGATGTGGGGGGTGGAGACATTTGAGGAAGACAGAGAGTTTGGGGAAAAGGGGGAGAAAGACAGAGAGAGAGAGAGAGAGAGAGAGAGAGGGTGAAACAGCTAGAGAGAGTTAGGGCCATGCTGAGATGTGACCTTAGCAGCAGTACACTAAATACAGTCTTATTGCAGCCCCTAAATGCAATCATACTGCATCTAGAGCCCAGTGTACTTTTCTGTGGAAATATTCATTTTCTTGAGGCTTTTAAGAACACAACGTTGCACTTGGAATGACGTTATTAAACAATTCACTCTAACGTACCACACTCGCTGGTAGCCAGATGGTGCGCTACTATCATATGCACTCTGTGATAAAATGGCTTTGATCTACCGGAAAATGGCTTTATTATTTGCTTACAAGAAATAGAGTCTATTTTACAGGAAAATCTCAATTCCTTTGTGACCCTTTGAGAAAACCTTTGATTCACATACAGTAAAATATCAACTACTGTGTAAATATTGAAGAAAGGTTTGCTACAGTTTTGAAGAGTTACTCCAAAGGCCATTGAAAATTGGAGGCATATGAATTTATATATTGCATATGTTAACATATTGTTGCTCTTAGGATGGGTTTTGTCTTGCTATTGTAAATTAGACTTGGGAGCTGAAGAGCTGAAATGTGTTTTGGTATTTTATTCGATGCAGGTAGAAATACAACATTCAGACTCTTACCTTTCTCTACTTTCAGCAGTACCTCAGTGTATGTCAGAGTAAACTGAGCTATGTAGTCCACACCAGTATTTCCCAGCATCCCTCTGTGTCAGTTTGCTGACAAAAACAGTGCTGTCATTCAGAAGAATCTCCTGTCAGTGCCCCGGCCCCCTAGCTCCTTCCTGTCCATGTGCTGTTTTCATTGTGTTCTGAGCCCTGCCCCTGTCCCCGAATCCCTGCCTGCCTCAGTGCATCGCGCCACCTGCCTGCCAGCTCACCTGCCCATCACCTTGTCTGCTCTGCCCTTTGTTGTTCCTGTCCGTTGTCCATGTTTTTTTTTTTTTTTTATTTTTACCTCTGTTTGTTTCCTCGTTCTTTGCATCTCAATCTCGCCTGTGCCCTGACCTGGTTTTCCTGCCTGCCGTTTTTTCTCTGTTTGCCTGTGCGCCTGTCTGCCCGTTCCTGACTTATCTTCTGCCCGACTTCGCCCCCGGAATTGCCTGCCTGCCAGCCTGACTCTGCCTGTCCCTGACCGCCCCGGATTTGCCCATCACCCTTGTCTGCCTGTTCCTGGCTCACGATCTCTGCCTGCCATATTGAATAAAGACGCCTGCCTGTTCCTGCTCTGGGTCCCTAGTGTCCTAACATCTCCCTTGTTTCACCCGACTGTTTTTTTTTTGATTTTTTCACAGCTTTCCTTGACATCTTTGCAGAAATATTTATTACTGTGTTCATGACTCTGTGAATAACCACACTTGATGCTGATGTCTTGTCCCTCATATCCAGTGATGGAGTTCTCACAACATGAAGCTGTCAGCCACACAAGAGAGATATATTAACCATAAATGCAATCACTGTGCCAGCCTGAAACCACTGTATTCTCCCTTGTCCACTGGGATTTTAAAGAATTAAATGATGAAGGTCATTCTCAAAGAGACACGCATTGCATTCATATGTATCAACAATGTTCCTCCAAAAGAAATGGTGTTTTTCAACAGCATATAATTTTTTTGTTGAATCACAAAATGTTATTTAACTAAAGAAATTAATGACAAAATTGATTAAAGCACCACAGATCCAAAGCTGATTATCTAACATAAGTAACTTTTCTTGTTGTTTTTAAATGCTGTTTTGGCCTTAATGCAAACCCATTTTGGAATCACCGATTTTACATTAGACCTGTATCTCCATAATTACCTCCACTGTCATGCAGGAGCAGTGAAGTTAGACAAATATAACAATCTGATACACACACACACACACACACACACACACACACACACACACACACACACACAAAACAGCCACTGCCATACCTGTTCCCCCTGACTCTGCCAATGTCCCTTTTGTCCACTTATAGTAGAATAATTTTCAGATACACATCTCACACTTTTGCCAGTGGCTTTAATATTCCTGATATTCCAATGATCACAGACTGCATATTCAGAACTTGTCTGTATGCAACTGAATCAATCTTGATTAGTTATTTTTAATCCTTGTTCCTGAGAGCCATGTTAGTTAGTATCTACTTTCTTATTTCCTTATTCAATGTTCTTTGTTTAAATTAAATATTTTCTAAGAACCCCAGCAGCCCTGGTTTGACCCTGAATGTGCTGATGAGGGAATGGGATATTTCAGACTTGTCTGCTTTAACTTCCAGTCCACTTCAGTGTGTGTCCTAAACTTCCATCTAATGCACTTTGTTTTCCAGCATCCTCCAGGGTCAGTCCAGTGATTCTTTTGAAAAAGCCCAGTTTTGAGGAGAATTAGCTCCTTATTTTGCCCAAGCTGAAAGATTAATCCACTGTTGACATCTTTTTGCTTTGTAGAAATATTTATTCACTTTGATGGATTTTCATTAAACGACTAACCACAGGAGAGGAATATTAACTGATGCTGATGTCTTGAAACTAAACTCACTCTGTGTTTCTAAAGAATTCGTCAGTGTATCCAGTGATGGAGTTCTCTTCTTTTTTAGTTATGTACATGTTATTTCTTAGCTTTCAGCCACAAAATGATGAAAATTATTTCCTCCCTCCCATTAAAAAAACAAAAAAATGCAATCAAAACATGCAAGGACAGCTGGTGCTTTGATGTGTGCAAGGCTTCATTAAAAGGTGGTGTTTCCTGAAACCACTTTGAGCTCATTCTGTAATTCTGTATTTCTTTGTCCACCCTGGGATTTTAAAGAATTAAATGATGAAGAGGAAATTCATTCTGCCTTAAGAGAGACACGCAAAACTGCATTTTGGTCATATGTATCAACAATGTTCCTCCAAAAGAAATGGTGTTTTTCATTACAGCAAATAATTTTTCATATGTTACAATCAAACAAATGTTATTTAACTAAAGAAATTAATAACAAAAATATTAAAATGCAAAATGTAAATCTGCATTTTCCACAAGATCCAAATTGTGATGTTATTATCTAAACATAAGTAAATTTTATGTTTATTGTGTGTTTTTAAATTGCTGTTAACACAACGGCAGCATGAGTCATGCAAAAAGGTTATTTTGGAATCCAGGAGGGTCAGCTCATTTTTTAACAATCAGTTTAACCTGTAGATATCAGTTTCCATAAGTTTTTGTTCCACACTCCCAGCATCCACCAGGGTCAGTCAGGATGGTCACAGTGAAGACTTAGTTCTGTCGTCACAAGAAAACCTCCCTTTTCGTGCATAACAGATTCAATTGATACTTTATTCAGCCACACATTCACCTTTGCAGAGATATTTTGAATTCATATTCAATATGAACACACACATACCCTGTCACTGTGACACACAAACCTCACAGCAGAACAAAAACACAAAGAACATATACTGTGAAATTTAATAATAATTAATTAAAAAAACAGTTAAAGTAAAATATCAACACACAATGAGGAGACTGTTTGCATTTAAATGTCCAATGACAGAGATATCCAAACTTTGTATTTATACAGGTAGAATAACACAGTTTTGAATCAGATTCAGTGTGGCATCTCAAAACACTTTTGTCAATGGCAATTAATATTCCTGATATTCCAATGATCACAGACTGGATTAATGAATGTGGTGGAATGTACAGTTTCATTTCAGAACTTGTCATTCTGTATGGAACTAATGTGAATCAATCTTGATTTCAGTAATGTATTTTTAATCTTTGTTCAGTATCATTGTTGAAAAATGCTCCAGTCAGATAGAACTCACCTGTAACAAGAAGAGAGGTTCCATGTTGAGCTCTGGCTCCCAGTTACTGCAATATTCTTGCCTCAGTCCTTTCCCCTTATTTCTCCTTCTTATTCAATGTCTCTTTGTTTAAAGTTAAATATTTTGCAGCTCAGAGTGTCAAGCTCTGTGTGGAGAGACAGGCCCTGGTTTGTCTCTGCTCTCCCTCACTGCTGGCCCTTACACTGCACTGTCTCTTTACAGGTGTGGAAATTTGTGCTGATGATACATCTGTGTGAATGGGATGTTTGTGACTTGTGTGTGTTTTAACTTCCAGCTTAACACTTCAAGAATTACTAAAAGGAATGCATGCAGTGACACAGGCACTGAAAAAGGAAATTCCATCTAATGCAGAGCACCTAAGATGGGCTGTATTTCCCAGACATCCTCCAGCCTGGTCAAGTCCATGGTTAAAGATGGCAATATAAAAATATGCTGTTGTACTGTAATGGTGCAAACAGCAAAGGGAAGTGGTAAAGAGGCACAGGAGTCTGTAAAGTTGTCTCACTATGAATTGAGAATACAACAACCAGGTGCATTATTTTTTACTTTGATATCTCCAGTACTTTATATCTCCTGCTGATTTTTATTACATATTCATGTCCACTTAAACAATCATAGAATTGAATTATACTGAATTAATAAAAATCCAATCATGGTTAAAATTATTTGTAAGAGATCAATGCATTTTAAATTGGTCACTTACTTTTGAAACAAGAGAGCTGTCAGTGCCCCGGCATCTTAGCCGGGTTTGTTTTTGTTTTCTTGGCCATGTGCTTCTGTTTTTCCTTGTGTTCTAGCCCTGCCCTGCTCTCCGCACCTGATGATGACTGCCTGCGCACCTGCATCCCATCTCCTCATCACTCTCGCCAAGTTTTGTGTCTGGTCTTGTTGCTAGTTTGTCTCAGTTCTTCTGATTTGCCATGAGCCATTTTCCCTGGCCTGCCTGCCTGCCTGCCTGCCTGCCTGCCTGCCTGCCTGCCACCTGCCTGCCTGCCTGCCTTGCCGTATTTTTGCCTGTTCTCTTGACTACGTTTTTTGGATCTGTTTTTGGTTTTGTCTGCTGTGCTTTTCTGGATTTTTGACTTCGCCTGTTTTTTGACCTCGTTTTCTGGACTTTGTTTTGGATTTAATAAACTCGCAGTGTGCATCCTGCCTTCCTGTCTGCGCCTGAGTCCCTGCCTGAGCCTTGACAAGAGCACAGAGAGGCAGTGTTTATTAGCAGATAATTAATTACATCCCCACCAAACTGACATTAGAGTGAGATGAAGTACAGGTCAAGCCAATATGATAGTGGAGTAGAGTAGATGTAGGAGGTCTTCAAATGAAAGTTGAGCAGAGGCAGAATAATACTCTGAGAGTTAGTAGTCTGTGGGTAAGTTGACAGTGGAGTAGGTGGCAGAGTCCTCTGTTGGCCATTTGGGTAAACTGGCATTGGAGTAGATATCAGAGTTAGGAGGGTCTTTGTGGAAGCTCACAGTAGAGTATTCAGTGGAGTCTTTAGTGAGGGTGATGGCTGACTGATCCTCAGAGTCTGGGCCTTTGGGGAAGTTGATGGTGGCGTAGTTTAGGAAGTCAGGAGGGTCTTTATATAAGCTGGCTGTGACTACAGGGTCTGCATGAGGTTGTTGGTTTGAATCCTTGATTTCCTCATATTCACAGTCAGAAGCCTGAAGATAATGACAAAAATTGTTTGCGGTTTGACCAAATATTGCATCGGTCTAAACACTTAAGTTTAAAAGATTTCAATAAACTTTTTTCCTGCTCCCCTCTAATCCATATCACATGGAAATTGGAAATTATATGTCTGATTGAAAATCCCACTTAAAGACCCTATACAATCAGCAAATTCAGTGCCCCCTACCGCCCTCCGAATACCAAGCACTTCCTCTCCATCTTACTCTGCACCCCCCGACCCCCCCAGCTCACCGCTGCAGTGTTAATACTGTTGCTCCTGTTGGAGGAAGAGGGGGCCACTGTGGAGCATGCAACATTTAATTTCAGCCACAACATTTATAAATTTACACCTACACACAACAGTACAACAGTGTCACTGGCAATGCACAAACATGTAACTACAACAATGAACAAATCTCAAGCAAAATTGGTTTAATATCTCAAGACAATGCAACAAATGTTTAATAAAAAATCCATCATAAATAAATTATGTGAACTTTAGGATGAATAACATTCCAGAAACAATATTTTTTTCGTCTTAAAAAGGAAAGAAGGGTAAAGGGTAAGAGGTGGGTATTAAGAAGAGGATGGGGGATAATAGGAGACTGCAGTCCTGCTGCTGATTGGCAGTCCATTCCACCAATAGGGACCCAGAGAAGAGAAAGATCAAGAGCACCATCTAGTAACATCAGGTTGAAGAGATGGGAAGGTTCTGCTAGCTGATCGTCTCAGGAAACGCGAGGGCTGATGTTTGGATCCTGACCATTCTTGACGGACACAAACTAGATCACAACCTGACCAGTGCAGTGCATGATATTACTGTATCTTCAAGTCCAGACAGAAGAATCGATTGGCCTACAGTGTCAAGGGCAGCACTGACACCAGGAAGAAATATGGCAGCAGCAAGAAAAGCTACACACTCAAGGGGAAGAGAAATGATTACAGATGCAAGCCTAGCTTCTATTGAGAGAGGGTATGAGGGTAGGTCTGTAAGGCCAATAACACTGCTGATGAGTTCCTTCCCTGGCACCAATCGGCATTTAATGTGACAGAAGTCAAAACATGTTTGGCTTTTTTGCTGAAAGGAGAGAGATGCAAGGCAACAGCACAGGTATTTCTGAACATGATATTGACTTTGAACCCAAGTTTGGTCCCCTTTTCAAAACTGACTTTGTTCCCAACTAATTTAATCTTATTTGATTATCTGGATCCATAAATACTACATACTGTAATTCAGGGTAAAACATTATGAAATGTAAACACTTTTTCCTTAATGTGAACAACATTCTGATTCAACTGGTATCTGCATTATCCAGCTGAATAAAAATGTACACCTATATGTTTGTTATTTAAAAATAATTTGCATTGTGTGACTTCCAGCTACACTCAATTTGTCCATAAAAACACCTATGAACTGAAGGACCAAAAGATGGGATCATTAGGTGGTGAATATCAGCCTGGTGTCTTCATTTAAATAAGCATTTCCATTTCCACTAATGCTCAACAGAGGGAGCACTCTTCCATAAATGCTACATCTGTATGGTCTCAGTGGGGAGATTGTACAATCTAGATACTGTATGCGAAAGTTTGTTGATGTGAGATGAATGAGGAACATAGAGTTTTCACTGTGCAGGTTTGTGGGTGTGTGTCTGTGTGTGTGTGTGTGTGTGTGTGTGTGTGTGTGTGCGTGTGTGTGTGTGTGTGTGTTTTCTGACTCTCACCTGGTGATTTCCTGGCTTTCTTCTTCTGTCTTAGGAATATAAACAGGCCCACTCCAAGCACTGACACAGAGGCACCCAGACCCAGACTGACATACAGCCGTTGATCTGGCAGACATAGGGAGTAAAGTCTTTGCTCTGAAACATGCTGAGATTAAACTGGATCCTCCTGCATAATCACAAAGGGTTAATTACACAGAAGGTCAATATCTGAGCCTCGTATGCAGGAGCAGCAGTGTAGCATAATGGTAAGGAGCAGGACTCATAACCATTAGGTTGCTGCTTTGATCCCCTGCTGGGGCACTGCTGCTGTACCCTTGGACAAGGTAATTAACCCACAATTGCCTCAGTAAATATCCAGCTGTATAAATGGGTAACATGTAAAATTGTAGCCTATGTAAGTGACTCTGTGTAACAGTGTTGACTAAACGACAGTAATGTAATGTAGTGGATGCACTTCTGTTCTCTTGTGCTGAAACTTGCTCTGGATAAGAGCGTCCGCTAACTGAATGTAGTGAAATGAGTTTGCTCTACACCACTGACACTCCTGTAAACTATGAAGCTCTACAGCTGAACTGTCAAACACTCTCACTGTCTTTGTCACTTACAGGAAGGGAGTTTACTGAACAGAAATTATTATCACTTCATGTGACACTTTTAAACTGTACATTAAGCCCCGCCCTCTTTCTGAAGGTGTGATTTCTCTGTGTTAATATAAAGCTCTTATTTTCACTGCATTTTGATGAAGTTTTATTTCAGAATTAATGAAATGTTTTGGCATAATATTGTCATTCATCCTGCTGAACTCTGTGTGAAATATGAATTTTCAATTTTCCCATAAAATATAAAAAAGGTTTTTATTTGGAAAAACACATTTAAAAATTAATAAGCAGTGAATTGTCATTCACAAAAAAATGATATGAAGGGAGCAAACCCCCAGTCCCTCACAGATTGTTTTAATAGAGGAGGAGGCCCCTGATTGGACATTTAGCCTGTGCTCTCAGACACTGTAAAGCAGCATTAGTGCTGTGACACTTAATGGAGGCAGAGGAGGATCTGGTACCTGATTCTGTATGAGCAGCATCTTCCTCAGGAGGAAGAGGAGCTGCAGTGCTGTCAGAGTGAGGAAGAGGAGCTGCAGTGCTGTCAGAGTGAGGAAGAGGAGCTGCAGTGCTTTCTGTGTGAGGAAGAGGAGCTGAGGAGACAAGAGAGAGATGCTCTGATGAGAATAAACCACAGAGAGTGAAAAGAGGAAGAGACAGAGAAGAGAGTGTGGTGCATTCTTAGAATTAGAGATGAATGTTAATTATAAATGTGTCTGCAGATGACCTAGATAAAAAGTCACGTTTCTTTGTGACTCAGAGTGCAGAACTTTCTCATGCTTATGCTAACACTTCTAATTTCTTGTATCATGTTTATCAGATGTACAATTAGCAATTAATTATTCTGACTGCCATTTATTCTCATGACTTTGTATCCCAGCAACAGGCCCAGACCCAACTCTTGCCATCATTAAGTCTACCTGTTGCAGGGGTGTGACTGTGTGCCCCCCCCTCGGTGCTCCCCTCTGTAGCAGGTATTGGTGTTTGGGGGTGCTGGGGGCCAGGGACAGCATCACTAATCCGATGTGGGGGTGATGTGGGGGGTGGATGTGTTTGACTGCCTCCTGGGGGTGCTTTTGGTGGAGCAATAGGAGACAGATGGAAGAAGAAAGAAACATTTGGGTAAAGAGAGAGTTAGACAGACCCGTGCTGAGCAGATCCCTCAGTAACAGCGTACTCACTGAAATTGTACTGCAGCTCCTAAATGCATCACACTGCATCTACAGCCGAGTAGCAATTACATGTGGAAACTAGTTTCTTAAGACAGTAATTTTTAAGAACACAAAGTTGCACTTCGGAGTGGTCTTTTTAAAAAAAACAGATGTTGATCTATGCCACTTCACAGCAACCAAATTAAAAATTGCAGTGGTACACTACCGTCACGAGTTCTCTGCATGTGGTAAAATGACATCTAAAATGTACATGCATATATTAGGTTTTTAGTGAAAGATTAGCAAAGATATTGTTAAAGTTTTGTTGTTTTAGTCATTTCATTGATTCAGTGCATTGGACAGGCAAGCACAGGGGGAAAATAATGGTTGGAGATTATCTGTGAGTTCCTTCGGGACAATAGCTGCATCATATAAAGTAAAATCTGTACTGTGAGCAGCTGAAATTTATATTTAGTGTAATAGAGAGTAAATGAGATAGAAAAACAGGATCTAGACTATTACCTTTCTCTATTTTTAGCACTACCTCACTGTAGGTGAAAGAGTAAGCAGGTGTATCGATTCCACACCAGTACCTCCCAGCATCCTCTTGTGTCAGTTTGGTGATGAAAACACTGAAGAATCTCCCTCCAGTGTTGTCATTCAGAGAGAATCTCCCATCTGACACCCAAGTGTTCTTTTTCCCAGTTCTGATTAGATTTGTACAGTTCAAACCATTGTCATCTTTACAGAAGAATTTATTGCTGACTTTATGATTCAATGCATAAATACACCTGATGTTGACGTCTCTTCCCTCATATCCAGTGATGGAGTTCACAGAATGTGGGGCTGTCAATCACACAAGCATATGAATGTAAGAAAAAAAATACTTCATGGTTTCAAAACACTTTGCTGTGAAACACTGTGCTGGTCACAATCCACAGAGAGAGGTCATTCTCAACGAGAGATCGCTGAGCTTCCGTGTATCAGCTCCATACATGGCATTTTCAAAAGCTTTGACTCCCCAAAGAAAGTGCTATTTTTCTAATTGGTTTGAAGCTTTGTTCATCCATGAAATGAATGCAGTGTATCTGTAAACTGCACTTGTAAACGGTAAGTCTCATCCACATGATCAGCATCTGAGGTTTGTGAACATAATGCTCTGCTACCTGCTACGCTAACGTTACTGGCAT